>BGPR01001816.1:0-82699 GCA_013235015.1 Araneus ventricosus | reverse complement strand
AAGAAAACATACTTTTAATCGTTAGTCTCTGAGATACAATAATCGTTTTTAAAAAAGCTTAAACTCTTTTCTCTTAATTTAAGTTAAAGCGCAAACAAACTGCTTTTTTAATTAGGGTTACGACATACGTCCAAATACACTTGATAGACATCTGAACACTGGGAGATAATTCTGACATCTTAAAAATTATATGAGTTCGGTTCTTTGTTACCAGTGTCCTGAATTAAATATAAATCATCATATTTAGCCAATTCACTGCAAATGGGAATGATTAAAAATGGAAAAAGGACAAGTGCTTGTATTTCTGGCAATTTGCAGGGAATTCATTTTAAAGAGATTATGTTTGTAGCCAGTGCACATTAAATTTCATTTATTCTTTGTTCATTTTGTATTCAACCTTACCAAATTTTCATCCGTAATGTGCTTTATTATTACTCTCCTGCGCAAATGATCTGTTAATATACTGATTGCTTTTGGATATGCAATCTTTATGTTCAAACAATAAGTAGACTCATATATCCTTCAAATGCAAACCTAATTTAATATTGATGGCTACTGTCGCTTTAATAATTCATACTTGACTTGTATTTTAAAATTCATACAAAATCTTAGTTTAAATAACTATTGAAATATTTTGTTGCTAGAAGAAACTTTTTATTTAATTATATAAGGCGAAACAAATATATCATTATTCTTTATCAGAAAAAAATGATTTACAAATCTTCTATAGGGACCGTGCATAAGAAACATTTTAATGTCTTTGACATAAAAAATACCTAAAGTATTTGATATTTTCTTCAAAATTTTAGTTAAACTGATTTAATTCTTCTGCAATAGGTATTTCTATTTGAAATTTTTATAAAAAATTAAAATCACGTATTTTTTTCATATAATGCATCCGCTAGAAATTGAAAGACTAATTCTTCCTGGAAAAGTTTTTTTCTTATTGTTCAATAAGGCAACGTGAGTATATTCTGATTAAGTCGTCTTTCAACAAATTTCAACCCACAGACGAGATTGCTGATATGAGACTAATTTCCTGATAAATTGTCTGAATGATGTGATGGAGAGGCTCTGGAAATTAGAACTTTGAGAATAAAATTTTTAATTACATCATTTGTTTTCATGATATCTGATAAGTTTCACCATCTTCCATATAATTTGAATCTAAAATATTCATCAAAATATCTTTTGTGTTCAATTCATGCATTTTACTAATTTAAAGGTAAACATTTTAACATTTAACTAAAACAAGACGGTGCAAGTTGTTCTTAGAAGAATCTGGAGCAATAAATGCCTATTCATTTTATAAATTAACAAATACATGCAAGCAAAATTACTTCTAGATAGTTACAAATTAATATGAATAATTCTAAAATTTATCTTGAAGAGCGTCCAAGAAAGAAAATACATTCCATGCGCATGACATACAAAAATAGGCTAACAGCGAAATAAGGAAAATAAACCTAAAATAATAATAATTAGTCTTTATGAAACAGTAACGCATGTATTTATCGTACCTTCAAAATTCCTCAACTATTTGTAAAAGTACCTGACCCCAAATAAGTGCTATATAACGCTATTCTAGATAAATCAAATCCGATATTCAAATATTACAGTAACAATAGGCCTAAAGTTGTCAAGGTAGAATTTATGAATCTTTTGTTATAGATTTCCTGAATTCGTAAAAAACACATTTTTGAATACATGATATGCTTGTTTGTCCATTTGTATGTATAAGAATACGAAACGGCTCTCGCACTAGATATTAGACTCGTCTCCTGAAAGTTAGATCTGTAAGAAAAATTGAAATAAAATGATCTTAATGCAAGATTGTCCCTTCTACCAGCCCATCTTGCAAAATAAATCAAATCACAGCGAGATGGCATGAATAACATTTGGCATGTATGTCTTTAGCAACAAAATTTATATATGTGTCAAATTCTGTGTAGGATCGGACAGTGTGTGACATTTTGTCTGGATCTCTGTCTCTGTAAGTACACACTGAAACTCAAAAACGCCTGAAACGATGACAAGGAAATTTAATATGTGGTGTTAACACCTAAAGTTGTATTTACCATTATCAAATTTGTTCAAATCTATTAAACGAGATGCCATATGTAACGAAATATTCATATTCTTTAACGCTACATACAGGGTCGTTTTGAAACCCATGGACAAAAAATTTATAGGGTGATAGAAAACATATAAACAAGCAATTTTCACCATTGCTGATGGGCGGAGAGTAGATGAACTGCTGACGGGCGTTGTAATGGAAAGCATAAAAGCGCGTCTTTTTTACACATCGTCACTCTACCGTGGACTTTAAGCATGGCGACGTACACGTAGTAGAAAAGGCGGACATGTTTATGTATGGTCTTGCGAATGCGAATGATCTGCGGAAAGCCAGACTCCTACAGGCAGCGTTTCCCTGAGAAGACACGCGGGAGATCAAAACGTTCGAGCTATTGCATCGGTGCCTGTGTGAAACGGGATCCTTGTGGTCACTGGTGGCGATACAGGGCTGTGGCAGGTGTGGACGCCGCAAGCTGTGAGGACATTCTGCAAGGAGTGGGGATCTTCCTGAAATCAGTATCGCGAGAGGATTCCCGCAAGCCGAAATGTGTGCCCACACGGATTGTTTCGGGAGAGGACATGGACGACAGCTGATTACACCTCTACTATGTTAGAAAGTGCAAGCCTTGATAATTCATGATTATGCGCTCACGTGCAAGTTTTGCACGTTGGTTTTCTAAATACATGGTGCAGCCTGATTTTAGTGCACATGTTATTCTATTGGTGAAAGAACCTTTACTTTTTGAAGGTTATTATACGCAATAATCTTTCATTTCTTTTAGCTAGTTTCTTACTTGCACACATGATATCAATAAAATTATTTAGTAATACTCCTCTAGTCCGTTTGCGTTTCATTGTTTCATGTGAGTGTAACGAGACCTCTACAGGTTCACCGTTGCTCCGCCCATGCATTGTATGGTGAAAATTGCTACTGTTTGATGATGTATCAACGTACCCTTTGCCAATGAGTTTTGAAACATCCCATGCTGTCGAGCTCAAATACAAAACGTTATATTGGATGAAGCATTACGAGAAAGTGGAGGAAAGAATACACCTACATGTCTGGTTGATTAACTAGTACTCAGCGGAATACTAAATTGGCAACATAATTCCTCTTCACAGAATTGAGAAATTACCTGGAAGTGATCTCTATATATCTTCATTTTTCGTAGTAATTCTCTCGGCGATGTCCCTTATCTCATAACTGTTAAAAATTACTTCCCTTCAATATGTCCCTTTGGTATAGCATTAAAATGGTCTTTATATATTAAAATGAAAGTGCTATAAGGAAATGCATTTTACTGAGAATTATACTTTATAATGATTAGCAGTTGAATGTACACCTGACATTTCTCAGCCCATGAAACGCATATCCGAACCACTCCAGAAACACTTTAAAGAGAAATCTACCACATTTTCTCGTAATTTTCACAGAAACTAGACCTGAGTTGAATTGAACCTTTCTGGAAAAAACATTGAGAAACAAAATTACATGATCAAAGAGAATCGATTTTCTTTTCGCTCTGCGCTGCACTAAACACCATTAACAACAACCTCTCGGTGTCATTCTGTTTCATTTCTATTTCCCAAAAAATAAACCCATAAAAGAATTGATGAATCTTAAGTACCAGTGTTTTCGACCAAAAAAAAACGGTCAGAACTCGCAAAAGTAAATAATAATAACAAGTAAGCAATAAAGCAAACGGAAAACAATGGGTACTAAAACAGGAAATCATGAAACAAAAACACAGAAATAGTATGGTGGATCGTGAAGAAAAATGTTATTGTAAGGAAAGGGTACGATCTTGACTGGAACAGCTGAGTGAAGATGCAAGCCTGTTTCCAATCCATTACAACTAAGCAAAGGGAGCAGCATTTCAAGTGAAATAAAAGATTAAAGTAACGAAGTTTGGTTGAAGTATTTGTAATGCTGCTTGTTTGTTATTATTCCTTTATGAATTCAGCGAGTGAGTAACCTAATAAACTTAGTCATATTTATCTCTAAAGTCAAATCTATATACGGTTTCATCCATTTTGTGACCCTAATTTGATAGTTCAAAAGCTATTGATATGCTATTTTGTTAAATCTAGATCCGTTTTATTTTTACAATCTCCAAACAAACAAAAAACTTGTTTTGGGGGGAAGGATGATTTTCATTTTTATTCTGGTGGTCAAAGTAGCAGCACTGTAATTTTTTATATCTTAATCACAAAAAAATATGATATCAAGCAGTAAATCGTAAAAGTGTGTGACATGTATAAAGTAACTAACTGTTACTAAGTAAATTTGAAATTTATTCATATAATTATCATATATATTTAATTTAAAAAAATAATAATTTAGGGATTTATCAGTTATTCATTGTGCTTAATTCTTGGCCTGAGTATTTTTTGTTTTTTCTACTTTTAAAATTACTAAAAGCACACTTTTAAATTTATCAATCAATATTCTTTTTTTTAAAATTACTACCTAATGCTCACTCTCCTTTATTTGGGAACCATAATTTAATAAAACCATTTGATTAAATTATGATAAAGTTCGAAAAATTAAAAAGAAGAAATTTACAAAAATTCTATCTTACAAATATGAAACGTAAGCAAAGTTATTTTAAATCCTGTGTAAGATATAATTTGAATAATGTCCTCTATATGATATTTTATGAGATAATATAAAAAATAATTTAAAAAATAATTTACTGAAAAGATTTTAAATTATTTAAATGGATATGATTTATTTCCATTAAATAATCATGTAGTTTGAATTAAAGAACAAAAATGGTAAATGAAAAATGCTTTGCTTCTTTAAAAAACCCTTAAGAAAAAACGAAATTACTGTCTTTCAATTGAATCTAGTTTACTTAATTCATATTTCTAAATTTAAGAGAAAGATTCTGAAATAAAGTTAAGATGAATTTCTTATCATCCATATTACAAAACTAAATAACGTGTAAACAAATTACATAAATAAACATTTTATCCGTGATTTCACAGAAAATAAATAAAATTCATTGTCTGGATAATCATTTTTTTGCAGTGAACGCTCTGGGATTAAATTTCACATTAACGTTTCGATATTAAATGAAAATGAATTTTAATATAGAATAAAAATGAATCCAGAAACTTTTTCAAAAATAAGAAAGATTTTCAAAAACGTTATCTAAAATGTTTTAGAATTTTGTATTAAAAATTAGCAGCAATTAAATAACTCTAATCGTCTTATGCATATCTTAAATTTATAAATGTTTTAATATTTATTTAATAACAACTAGAACTTTTTAATTCATGGTCTTAGAATAGTTTTGATGTTATTATCAGCATACTTATATAGTGTATTAAGACTGATGGCACTATATTGCATGCCTCATGTCTATGATCTTGAAAAAATATTTTTGATGGTGAATTGATAAAAAAGTTTTCAACTCAACTGAATTGGTCATTTCTTCCAATTTCTACTTAACAAGCTAAGAAAAATGCGTTAGATGTATTTATCGATAAAATTTCCAGTGTCAATGCGTCTGATTCATGAATGAAGGCAGTTATATAATCCTTTACCCAGAAAAGCGTAACTGAGAATGTTATAGAGTTTCAAACCTTTAGCATTGGTCTTAAATTGTGACTGACCGTTATAGTATCCTTCTTCTCCATCAATATGTGTAATGGTTTCCCCATGTTCGTATTATTGACTTAGGTACGAGATAATATGTTAAAGAAACTGGGATCGCTCATCATTTAGGCTTCACATATCTCAATTATATAAAAATTTTTCTTAAAATAGAATGATGCTTAAAAAATGTAGATTTTAAGATCATAGGTGATTAATGTAGATTCGTCAGGTGCACGCAGAATATTTCAAAATTAAAATATCTGACATATGAGATATATAAAGAGTAGATTAAATTGCTTCTATAACCTATTAATTTTGAAAACTATGGGAGCAGCACAAGCGAAAATACTTCAAATAAATATAATTTTTAATAAAATTGCACTGAAAATTTTACTATTATGAAAAACAACATATGCTAAGGGCTTAAGTTGTTCAATTTAAGACGGAATTTATAACTTAGAAATCTATTAATCAAGTAAGTTACGCAGTTGCTCATTGATCATTACAATACGTAGGAGATTGATAGTAGTTTGTATAAAACTAGGAATCTTTAGCTGTTGAGAATGACAGATGATAACACAATTTTTAAAAATGCCATATAGGGATACAATGGATGGCATAGACAAACTGATGGCAAATTATGCAGGCAAATGAGACAAATCATTCTGGAAGAAAATATATATTTAAATAAATAAATAAATTATCAAAATTTATACATGAAACTGAATAGTAAAACCTGCTAATTTGTTTTTGCTTCAGCAATATGTTAAAATAATTCTTCGATGAAAATTTGATGTGTGTTGAGTATGTTTGTTCAAAAATTCCACGGAATCATTTATCGTAATTCTGTGCATAATCTATCTGTTATGAAGACTTTGTTTAAAAATATAGATGATTCCGTAATGATATTACTAAAAACTATTTATTATATTTTTTAAATCTTGCGTTTTTGGAGTAAATTTTTGCATATTTGCGTTAAAATGAATGCGGAATTTGCTTTTAAAATTTTATGTTTATGATCTTAGAAATAAATGAAGCATATATTTTATCACCCAAAGTAAAAATATTGGTAATTATATCGGGTTTGTTAAAAAATCTTTAAGTGATAGGTTTCAATATTCATGGTTAATTTAGTAGAAATCAACAAACTTAGGCTGTAAATTAAATGTTATATTTCATGTTATGTGATAGCCATCTATGGAGAATAGATTTCCTGCATTTCTTAAATGTATAATTTTGATATGCTTTCCTTATTAGAATTTTTGTGTAATAAAAGTTGTAAAATTTCCTATTAATAATTGGTCGGAATACAAAAAAGAAATATATCCCCTTAAATTGCATCGAAGTGACAGCACAGCTAAAATAAATTATTCTCTTCAAAAGGAGAACACCGACATACTTTTCACAAGATGGGAAGAAACCAACAAACTCTTCAAGAAAACACTGAGTGAATATCCAACATTTTATTCTCCTCAAAAGGAACAAACTTTTCAAGAACTTCATGCTTTTCCAAGAAGAACTCTCAATCCTTTAACTCGAACCTCGTTCGCCATTTTTTATCTTCCATATATCTTGAAACTAAAAATACACTTTTATTGCTTTTATGTCAGCTTAAAAATTTATAAAAGTAACTTCCATTTATTTAAGATAACAACTCAAAAAAGAATACTTACCTTAAGTTTTAACGAAACGATTCCAGGAAAACGTTCGAAAAAAAGACAGAAAACTGAAACCTTAAAACACAGCGTTATCTTTTTTCCATTTAAGCAGCCTAGAACAGGTCAATTTAGAACACAAAACTCAAAAACTGACAGTTAAAAATAGTTGTCAGCAAGATCTGCTGCGTTCCTTTAATTTAGAAGCTTTAATTATTTCTTTTTCGTCGGTCCTTACTCGATATTTTACGGGTCGTCAGGGGAAAAGTTTTCCAACTAGTTTTGAGTGGAAAGAATCCTTAAAGTATTTAATTAAACTTATCGCGGGGAATTTTCTTAAGCCTTTTTATTGTGTGTTTCTTTTGTGCTTCTTTTAAAGCGAGATTTGTCATTCGAAATGAACGTTTTGATTTTTCTACAGTTAAATAAATTTTCTAGGAAACTCTTCCTACGTGACTTTTAACTTAGATTTTCGTTCCTGGAAACTCCAGTTTTAATAAGGCGAAACTTCGGATTTTCTTTGTTGTTCGGTTACAAAGAACATGTCACGGTATGTACACTTTACGTGGCAGCAAGAAAAATCTTTAAATGTGTGCTCTAATAATTGGTTTAATTTGATGAACACTGCAAAGTTCGTAAATCTTCAGTTTTGAATTGGTAAAGCAAATTTTTCAAACTTTTAAGTTTTTAATTCGAATAAATCATTCTTCAGATTAAAGCCTGTAAAACTGATCATAAAACTTAACTATTCGTGCAAAGAGTTTGAAGTCTTTGACAATTTTAGCAACAGGAAAAAAAGCTTTTGTAGATTCAAATATATTTGAAGTTAGAAAACTAACTAATTAGCCTGCAGTTTGTATGTGAAAGGAGAACTGTATCAGTGTATATAAAATTTATTTTTTCGAATTCAGCTTGAAAGCGTTCTTGTAATTATAAAGTAGAGTATTTCTGTTTCATAAAAAAAATTAAAAAGGGGAAATTTCGGAGCCTTTGATGATAATAAAATTTTCAGATGCGCCATTTTTTTACACATTTTTTCATTTTATTTAAATAATTTATAATTTAATTTTTGTTTTCATAAACTAAAGTACTTTCGCCCTAATTTTTCCTACACGATAAAAAAAAGTGAAATTCGTTGAAATTGAATTATGCAATAATGCTGTTCTTGTCATAGTTTCAGTTGTCGAATTGATTAACTTATCAGTTATCACTTATTGATGTCAGGTAAAGTGATATCAGTTATAGCTTTTAGTTATCAAATTTATTAACTCATTAAAATTAATCCATGTCATGCCACGTTCATTTTATAAATCCATCATGCATGGCATCCGGTAAGTAACTGCAGATGACTTACAAACAGTTATGACTTAACGCTTTCGCAAAATGCACGATGGATTTCAAAATTAAACAGGTGACGTATAGCACAAATTGATTCCAATGACTGAGGTATTTATTCTTTTCGCTAAATGTACCATGGATTTCAAAACTAAACTGGTGACATGTATCACGAATTGACTTCATTGACGGAGATAATTATTCTTTTTGCAAAATACACTATGTTTCAAAACTATACTAGTGACATGTATCATGAATTGACTCCAATGACGGAAGAATTTTTCTGGGGGCTTTTCGCGTTTTTCCAATGGAATTCAATATTGTTTTGCTGATTTGACATTAGACTGAAGACATTGGAAAAATCAATGAAAGAAGATTTCGTAAAAAAGTTTATTCAAAACACATGCCATATCAAATTAATCAAAATATTTGATATGCTGAGGACTCAAATAGCTAATCATCTACTCTAAAAATGGATATTTTCAATAGATTTCTTTATAATATTAATATCTTTATCATGTCAAAAGTTAAAACTAGAAATCCACAACATATTTACTCTAGAACGTGAATTTTTTGATGTTATTTAAAAATGCTATCTACTTCTTTTTAAAATATCTGAAATAAACAATAAGTGAAAAGTCATGATGCTTTGTTAGATAACTAGAGATGAATCTCTAACAGGAAAGTAGAAGTAAGTGTGTATGCCTCACTGTCACAAGAACTGCTTGGAAACGGTGAAAAGTAAAGACATGAAAGTTGCATATTTCATGTCGACGTCCCATTCTAGGTCAAAGGAGAAATTTTCATAATTTAAAAGTAATTATTTCTAAAGAATTTTTAACTAAGTAATTCGATTCTATTCTATTAATTAATTTTATTTAATTAAGTATGGGGGAAAATGATAAATTTATCTGCAAAGAACAATATTTAAGTGAACATAAAGCGGTGATACAAATTTTGTATTTCGGGTGTGGAACATAATAAGGAAATTACTTTTGGGTCCCGTGTCTTCTTGTTTCATTCCAGTGTACAAGAAACTAAAGATATTGCATATATCTAAGTCTTGTAATATATTTCTGTTGACAGGATTAATGAAATTAATCATAATCAGTACAGAATTAATTTTAATCGATCCGGGTGAAACTGGGTAGTAAAACTTGTATAACATATTTGAAATGAGAGAAGCCTTTAGGTAAGCATCTAGAATGAGTTGGTTTTAAGTATTACGTCTTGAGAAGTACAGAAATCCAATGTTATAATCCATTAGCTAGAGAAAGTCTCTGCAGAAGTGGTGAATAATGCTCCAGTCATTCATAATTACTTGCACATTGCATTCATTCATAACTGATTGGATTGGTTTCATGCTTGGATTTCTGTCTAAATGGACTTTCCTACTGGGTTCATGTCTAGCAAACATGGTGAAAGTTGTTACTCGAAAATGCCTAACATTTTCTGAAATATATAAGTTGAGTACAAGTTGCGTACCTATGGTAGTGTCCATTGGTTGTCTTGGAGATTTCATTACGTTTCAATTACATTTTATTCTTAAATTGTGGCAAATAGTAAATATTATGAGAGGTATACTGATTAACATGTTGTATCACTTTTAATAAAATTAAGTAGGAGGGACGCGGGGAAATTGATACACTTTTCTTGGAAAGCTAAAAAAATGATTTTACCAACGAAAGTAATTAGAAGTAGTACATTATATTTATGCATTTGTTAATCTAATATAGGATTTCAGTCGAGTTTTGGTCATAGATGAAATAATAAAGCATTTATTACACCTTTTATTTAGTAAAAATATTTGTATGAATCTGCCCCATACAACGGGTACATTGATACACACGGAAATATCGAAAATAATGATGGTTAATAGGTCTCGGATAAAACCAAAAGGTGTTTTCTCAATAAACTCTATATTCCAAATCAAGGTTAAAAAATTTAACAAACTTTTATTTTAATCAAAATTCAACATTTTTAATGAGACTGGAAAAATGAAACAATAATGAATCAAAAAATATTTTATTTTTACAAATAATAAAGGAGAATATGTGTGTGCCTAAAAATACTTTGGAGGGAGGTGTAATGTCTTAGCCCGTGTTACAGGGGACTGATCAGAGATAATCAGACACAGAATCACAGCACATCGAAATTTAATAAAACTTCTTGACTAATTGCCTATTTACAGGTGAAAATTACAAATGTTTTGTACATTCAAGAATAACAAGTCCCGGATATGTATCGGGAGAGTCTGAACGTAACTTGACTTAGTCGAAGTTACTAAGGCGAGTTTACTCGTGATGCAACTGATAATAAGTTCAGGAACTATGAGAGTTCAGCAAATTGTAACAAGTTATGAAATTGTGCGAGTTATGAAAACACCGAGGATCGGTAGATGAAATTGAGGTTATCAGAACGCTGAATAAATTGCAGTAATCCGCAACAGGTATTATTAAAGCCAGGCTCTGACTAAAGGTTTACTCAGGATGAGTAAGAGTTACCTGGGTCGGTATTTGACAGCGAGATTATGCAAACGCTCGTTAAATTCCAGCGATGCACCAAAGGGGCGCTTCTATTCAATTCGACAGCTCAGCAAAGGAGCTAGTCCAGCCAAGGATTTGGCTACAGTCACCGGGTCAGAAAACGCCAGTTTCATGAAAGTTCAGATTCCGCAAAAGAAACACCAAGGAGTAGCACTCCGCGTGTTTACTTCTCAGCTATCGCTCACCCCTTCTGCGATCGTCTTCCCTTCTTAAACACCTACCCTCAGAGCCCAGGGGAATGGAAGAAGGATTAATTTTCAGTGATTCGTCCCTTAGGTGGACAGACCACCCAACCGCAGTCGTGCGCCTTCCTTCCACACTATCCTTGGAAGCGGTTAACTCTTAACTGCCCGTCTTTGTCGGCTCAACTTGTGGGGTCTACAGAGACGATACCGCGATCACTCTCCCCTGAACCCCTCTGGGTTTGCGTAAGACTGGGCCGTTATAACGAATTGTTTTATGGCCTCTATTTTCCTCTCCGTCGCTCCGGGTGTCTCTTGTGTGGTCCTGTCGTGGAAACGAGGTAGGGAAGTCGTCGAAGACAGGGAAAAATGATTTTACCAACGAAAATAATTAGAACTAGTACACTATATTTATGCATTTGTTAATCTAATATACGATATCAGTCGAGTTTTGGTCATAAATGAAATAATAAAGCATTTTTTACACTTTTTTACTAAAAATAAATTTGTATGAATCTGCCCCATACAACGGGTACATTGATACACACGGAAATGTCGAAAATAATGATGGTTAATAGATCTGGGATCAAACCAAAAGATGTTGCATCAATAAACTCTATATTCCTAAGCAAGGTTTAAAAATTTAACAAATTTTTATTTTAATCAAAATTCAACATTTTTAATGAGACTGGAAAAATGAAACAATAATGAATCAGAAAATAATGTATTTCCTCAAATAATAAATGAGAGCATGTGTATGCCTAAAAATACTTTGGAATGAGGAAATGTGGGCCTCGAAGCCGTTTACGAAAGTTTTAATTAATTTAAAATTAAAGGAAATTTTTGCGTTCTTCCTTGATGACTTACGAAAATAATATAGCACAAAAATAATTTTCACACCAACTGAAAATACAAAAAATTATCTCTTCGATGATATTAATTAAGTTTCCGTAATTCCCTGGCAGGAGAACGTAATTAGTGAAAGAAATGACACTACACATACATAGAGCAAAATTTGCTTCCACTAGAAGATTAGCGGTTTAATTTATTTGTAAATTAACTTTTGACTTAACATGGCCGAAAAATATACCGTGTGCTAAGGGTTACAGTGGCACACATATATGAGGTTATATGAACATCTTGAGCCATTCCAATCATCAAAATTTAAGAACTGTATCAATGTTCCCGCGTATCAATCTACCCCCTCTCCCCCATCTATATGTAATAAGGGAACGCAACCAACATTACTGAAAAAGGAACTCAAAATTTACAAACATTTTTATCACTGACTTCTTGCACGGTCTTGCACGAACTGGGAACATGTCAAAGACGAGCTTCTTCAATTTTCTACAGTTTAGAATGCGTATACTTATGAATTCCAATTTGTCTTTCTATTCCAGACTGCGATGTAAAAGTACATTCGTAAGTAGTCAACATATCATATATTGCCATTTTAGATATTCTGTGTTGATATATTTTATTTTTGATGCAGATATTTTCCACTGGAACTGTGTCTTTTAATGCCTCTATCCGTTCCAGATGGAAAAGTCGGATAGAGCCCCTTTAGTTCAATCCATTGGACACACTGGTCAGCTGTTGTGATCACAGTCTGTGATGTGTAATAATAATTTCCACTGATCATAAGCAGGTATAACCACGATTCTGTGGATCAATTAACATGCAGTGTCTATATAGAATTAGAATTTGTCCTGCGACAATTACCATTCCGCTTTCGAATTCCGATAATTCATGTCACCATATTCGCACTGTCAGCTGCTTTACATAATTCACGATGAATTATCACTAACTGGCAAGTCATTATTTTTGGTATCTCCAGGTAAAGACATCATTCAGAAGCTCAGAACTCATATATGCCGATATATCATCAATTTCTAGCTTTAAATCCAAAAGACTATTACATACATGAAAAAGATATACTTAAGTAGAGTGACACAGTCAGTGAAAAAATAACATCATTAATAATAGTTAAAAATTTGCATCAACGCTTCTATTTGTTGGCAAATGTTCCACAAATTTACTTTCTTCCTATTATCTATAGCATGTACTGCAATTGAAACAGTTTTTCCCATAGAAATTAATATAAAATATGATAATGCGTTCCATTGTCAAAAAAATACTCAAAAATTTTAACCCGGGAGAAGGCGCGAGAAAAAAAACCAACGGGAGTAGGCGCGCAGGGTTTGTCATACTCGACCTTTTTCATCTGTCCTTACAATCATAAATGGTGTGCAAAATAATTTTTATAATTAAATTAAAGTATAAAATACATCTAATAACATTTTTAATGCGAAGAAAGGCTACTTATAATTAATTCTTGCATTCTCTACAGACTGAAGCCATATGCTCCATGCATATATATTTTTGACATTTTTCACAAGTGTATCTTGTCTTCCGGTCCTTCTTATTCGGGCATTCAATACACCTTTTGTAAACTGCTTTTGCCTTCTTATTAGGTAGTTCCGTTTCTTTTTTCTGGGTTCAATTTTTCTTTTATACTTTTTGTAAGCATCGCTTGGTGGCTCCTATTCTCTCGATAACCTGAAAACCCAAATGCTTCAGGAAAGCGAGTCTACTTTGATATTGAGATGTTGGAGTTGCCATGGATAGCAAAATTATTTTCGCATTTATAGCTGCAACATTGAGTAGAGAAAAAAAATATAACAATCGAGAAGTTTAATATGAGGCAGCCATTTCATCGACAACATTCACTCCACCTTTTGTCATTTTGTAAATTTTTATTATTTCAGGCTATTTAGATTCTCCTGTAGACGAATCAATTGAGTTGTAGAGAGTAAAAGAATGTTCTTGTTTTCCTTTGGAACGTATGACACAAGGGTTGTATCCTTTTTGAAACGCAAACAAAGAAGAGCAGACTTCTCTCTCTTTTGAATCCAAAAGTATCGGAGGAATTCCCTTTTTAATTTTTTAGAGTTCCAGCAACAGTATTTGTTTCAAAAGTTCTTTGAAAAGTGGATACAACGTGTACCAATTGTCCACTGTCAAATTTCTCCCAGAATTATACAGGGGTGCCATCAAACGTTTTACAACGCTACCAGGACTGTTATCTAACTGGTAACCTTTTGGTTGCTGTCCAGTATATACTTCCATTTTCCAAGTATAAGACACTCTCGAATCAACCAACTCAAAGATTTTCACTCCATATTTTGCTGGTTTTTTAGGCATATACTGCCTGAATGGACACCGGCCTCTAAATGGCTGCAGCTGCTCATCTATCGTCACGTAATCTCTTACGTTATAGCATTTTTGACAATTATCAACAATTTCCTTATTGGAGCTAATTTGTCAATATCTTTTCTGCTCTGGAGATCACGAATGTCATCAAAACGCATGCATCTGAGTAGAAAAAAAACGTGCGGAATATTTCGATTCCTGTACCGTCTGTTGTCCAAAGATCAGTAATGTTCACATGAGACGATTTGTGAACAACGCAAATATATAAAGGTCCTATAAACACTTTCATTTCAGCTTCAGTTGTAGATTTCGCATCTCGTTCTCGTGAAAAACGATATGAAATAGATGCAATGTAAATGTTAGTGCAGCTCACTAAATCTTTCACCATTTCAACAGACATCAGAAGTTTCCAAGA
This sequence comes from Araneus ventricosus, assembly GCA_013235015.1. NCBI lineage: Eukaryota > Metazoa > Arthropoda > Arachnida > Araneae > Araneidae > Araneus > Araneus ventricosus. Next base: position 67,673 of record BGPR01001816.1, on the reverse strand, counting down.
TTCTAGTGGTGTACTAACATTTCTTGAAATAGCTGCGTTTCTAGGAAGTCTCATTTTTATATTTTTTAAAGAAACTCGTATATTAGTTTGAAATTTCTATTTTTTCCATGTTGTTATTTTATTTCGTCCAACATAAGAATCATTTTCATTTGACCAATCTACGTATATCCACTTCAATATCTGTGTCACCGTCTGTTGATGAATCAGGATTATTATTATATTCTTCATCATGACCAATTTCTTCCTCATCATCAAATAAACTTTCTTCATCCGTCGAAACTGTATCAAGCGAAGTTCTCAAACCTTCATTTCTTCGTCGTACGTGAGATAACGTGCCAGATTTGCAAGACGTCTGACTGTCATGACGGGAAAATCTGAGTGGCAAGGATGGGCGCAATGGGTATAATCTACCCGAAATACAAAATACTGGAATTACTATTTTTAGAATTCACCTGCCGACCTGGCCCTTCCAAGGTCATGACTCTACATTCAGCTATACCGAGACTCGTCCACTTTTAAATGAGGGGTCGAGAAATAGACAGAACAAAAGATGGGCGCGGGTATGTCACACCCTTCGCGCCCGTTCCCAAAAACGTTTATTCAAAGAAATTTATATAAAACAGTGTTAAGGAGTGTGTATAATCTTCATCCTTTCTTCTATCGCGGAATGAACAACCTGGAATGCCTATTCGATTTTCAGAAAACTAAAATATCGAAATGATGCTAAAGTTCATTAACTATGATAGTTAACTTTCTTTACTAGCTGTCTGGAGACATTTGTTTCTGAAGACGCTCCAAAACCACTTTCAGCATTTCTCAAAAATTATGTTCTCGTGAACAGTGTAACCACCTTGCAATCTTGCTTTTCGTTTATCTACATGAGAAGCAACCTTTCAACATCGTCGATAATACGCAACTGTTGCTCAAACATTTTTCTCAATATCTTAGAAGCATATATATCTCCTCAATTATGTCCCAATGGCTAACGAGGGTAAATGGCGGCCTGGTCACACCATGATTTTTTCGCCCTCAATCGTCATTACTGGTATAGAAAAAACAAATGACGCTCGGCCATGGCATTACTTTTCCTTTACTTCATAACATGAATGCGCTTAGGGTTTGTTCCGATGGCGCCCCCTAAGTTTCGCGCACGGGGCATTTATACCCCCTTGCCCTCAGATCGCTACGCCATTGTCATGTCCTTGTTTTTGAGGATAGTGCAAATTTGATGTAGATCGATTGTATGTACTCGCTTTTCAATGGTTTTGAGTTTCATTTCCAAGGTTATTTTTCTTCTCTTATGGCTGCATTTTTCCGGATTTTCTTCGGAAAATTTTTTAAGGGTTCTGAAACTGCAAAAATATAACAAGTAATATGTCTGAACACAAGTTTGGAAAAATGTCTGATCAAAAGCGACACTAAAATACTAGCGGAACGAGTGATGAACACGGACTGATGTAGCACAATTCAGGACTTCCCTTCTCGTCCCTCGTCATGCGAAATGTCGCTCTTTAAGCGAATCTTTTTTTTTTGCATTTAATTTTTCTCGTTGTGCTAATTACTCGTTAAGCCAGGTTTTTCTATATTCGCAACAAATGCAACGATGATAAATTTATATTCGCTATTTCACTTGGTTATTCAGAACTTATTTTACGCTTTCAGGAGACAATTTCCCTTAAAGATGACTCTTCTTTAGAAACTACATCTCCATCGTGTACGAGTACCAAACTTTATTACATTTCTCCCTATAAAGGCATCTGAAGAATCTTACGTTATTGTATTCGTAACAAATACAACGAGAGGAAATTTATATTCACTATTTCACTTGGTTATTAAGCACTCATTTTACACAATATTACTCTTCCCGTATAAAATTTCCTTTAAAGATGACTCTTCTTTAGAAACTACATTTCCACAGTGTACGAGTACTAAAGTTTATTACAGTTCTCCCAATAAAGGCCTGTGAAGAAGCTTACGTTATTTTATGATCAAACTGAGCTTAAAAATTCAAATGAATTGTCCATAAGAAATGCGTTACTATTTCAGAGCAGCTGAATGTGATTCACTTTGATTTTTTGTTACAACTACAACCGGTACACCTTGAATTTGTACGCATCAATACCTACTTAATTTACAACAATCTTTTCTCAGTTGTTTAAATTAGCGTATTTTCAACAAAGTAGGAATCTTTTTTCAGAAGATATTTACACGACAGATTTGAAAGAAAACAAATGTTATACAAAGCTGTTAGAAAACTACATTCTTTTTCTGTTAATTGAATTTAACACTTTATGCCTTTCGGTAGAGATTTCACGGCACTCAAAATCTTAAAAAACAGTGCTTTCAGAGAAATGAACAAAAGAAAGCAGCAATTATTCCTTTTCCTTACATAACTTTCAATTCTCTGAAAGAAGTAGCGAATTTACATTTTCGCTGACTTTGCTGTCTGAAACACGGGGCTGTTACAAAGTAAAACAGACAGGAAAAAATTTATTGAGAAAAAATGGGTATCCATATGCTTGATCGGAGAATTCCTGAAACTTGATTGATAGTAAAAGCTAGAGCAAAGACTTTTTCTACTTTCTTTCAGAAATCGCTTTGAAATACGTAGTTAATGGATTGTAAAAACGTAGCAGGGGCTTATCATAGCGTAAAAATTTACGGTACTGTTATTGCTGAGCTTTGAGAAAAAATTTGGAGCTCAGGTGTAAGGGAAAAAAAAGTAACTGTGAATTCATTCGAATATTTTCGTGTTTTTTGCGTCTATTCTCCTTGCTTTTTGATTCGAAGCGTTACATTTTTTTCATGCTCTTAAAGTTAAAAATAGTTGAGGGATTATGAAATAAATTTATTGAGAGAAAATTATGTTCTTTTCTTAATTGGTTCCTGTGAAGAAACCAAATTATTATAAATTTATAAATTATTGCAGAAAATCTAGTTTCTTTTGGGTGAAAAAAGATAAATGTTCTTATTATTTGTAGACAGCTGATTGCTTTCAAAAAATGTTTCATTTTGATCAGAATTGTTTGTTTTTTCGGAAATATTCAGAAGTACACTAGAAATTGTTAGTTTTTTAGTTTTCCTAGGACAATATATATTAATTTTTTAAAATGAATTACTATATTCAGAAATCCCTTGGAAGACATTTTGCTTTAATTATACGTGGGTAGTATATATATTTTATAAATAAATAAATATATCATCCCAAAATGAAAAAAATGATGGTCTACTTTATGCATGTCACCAGCCTTGAATGCATAAATGCCACCTGCGTCGAAGTGCAATTTTTAAGCACCACCTTTATGTTTGGTTTAAAAACTAAAAAAAAAAAAAAAAACAGCCGAACTTTTATTTTACCTTCACCGTTGCACTCCACCACTCTGTTAATGAGTTATGCTTCTCTTGTTCTTCTGTTTATACGCTTCTGAAGCTGGTGTTGAGATATAATAAAATAAATATAAAGAAAACTGTTTTTAATATTACTAACGCTTTATATATTGCTCTGTTATTAGTGTGCTAAATATATAGAATTTCTCATTTATATAATATTTTAATCTTTGTTACCAATCGTATGGAATCAAAATCATTTTAATTAAAACAATCATTGACTGAGAATTCAGTTTTTTAAATATTAAAATTGAGTAATATAATCGAGGATACACATTTGTAAAAAAAATTCAGAAGTCTAACAGGTCATGAAATGAGTATAATATTAACTGCAAAATGTCATCTTTATAAACACGAAAGAAGTCGAGTTAAAAATGTATGAAAAGCCAGATGTCATTATATCAGGGTTTGAAATAATAAACCTTTAACTGCCGCCGAAATCTTAAGCCGGTCATTCGCAAACCTTACACACTTTGCAAATTCATCCACTACCAGTCACTCAAATCCCTGACTGTCCTCCTGTTGGTGTTGTGCGGAAGTTTGGAGAGTGGTTTTCCAGCTCAGGTGTCGTCCTCGTCATCTGTAAGCGGTTAAAAATTACGAGGTCCATCCCAAAATAGCCTTCGTGTTGCTTCAAAACGGGGCGTTAATATAATTAAACTAAAATGATCCCTGATTCTCGCCTTCTCTGATGTCCTTGGTGAACAATTCATCCCAAGCTCTTCCTACCCCCTCTTTACACGTGGTATGGACTGGGCTTGAACGACCATCCTTACCCGATTTGCTCCCCACTGGCACCTGATCCTACAAGATAAAATTTTATTATCACCCTTAAAGTTGCATCACTCCCCCCGTTATAAGATAGCTGCATGTCCTAGGCGAACTTCTGTTCAAGGTCATTTTATTCCATTCTACAGCAGTGAGCATAATTATACGGCTAGCAATAAATTGCAGAGAAATGTATTTTGTAAATTATTACATGAATTTGTATATATATATATAGTCGTTTCTATACAGATATCTTTTATTGTTAGGGTTAGTATAAGCCTTTTCTTTCTAAATTCTTTCATTTTAGGGTAAATTACCCTGTTTGTTTCTTCAACAACAATAGTAACAGGGATGGTTTGTACAACAAAATTAATTTAACCTGGCTAAAGCTTGTCCACAGCCAAGCTGTTATTGTAATTGTTGAAAATTCCATTTACTTGGTTTGCCTGTTTCATTACTTTTAATAACAACAGAGTTTTTTTACTTGTTGGCATATAATTGCTTAAACTTGATTTTTTGTTCATGGTATCTTTAGTATTTTCAAATTTTTTAGATTTTATTTAAAATTGATGTATTGTTCAAATAATGACTTTTTAGTATAGGATTTGATTCTTGATATGTTTCTTTTACTTTATTTCTGTATGTTTATATACAAGTTATAATTGCATTTATATTATATATATATATATATATATATTGGCAGTACGCTCGTAGCAGTTGAGGGATTAAATATCGTTCTTTAGATTTATGGTTGAATAATTCTTATTCGGATTGGCATACCATAACACACCTTTCAGCAAAAATAGTAACAAGACAAGAAACAGAGAGATTCAAAAGGGAAATAGAGACTGATTATATTCTGATTAAAGATAAATAACTAATACCATTCATACGTTAGGAAAAATAACTAGGTATCTAAATTTTAAAATAATAGTGAAATCAGATGCAATTCTTAATTTATAGATATTTTCTTTTCATTGCATTATCCATCAATCAAACAGTGACGTGTTAATGTATGTTACATTCCTTTTATAAACTTCAAGAATGTTTTGGTAAATCTCAATATTGCCTTTAACAAAACTTTTCTGTAAAGAAAAGAAATGATGTCTTTACGATGTTGTGTGGCATTCAGAATATCGTAGAAACATCGTGGGGATATCATAAAATCTCTTGCGCTAATAGGGGATATCCTTGAAATCATTCATAGTTTTGGGAAAAATATTCTGTAATCTTGACATTTGATATTCTACCCAAAATATCGTAAACATCTCATACTTACCTTCGAGCTTCACTGTTACTGCCATTGTTTTTGGTTCATGAAATTCCGGAAGCACAAACATAGACTTTGATAATAAGGAAAGTAAGTTCATTCAAAATTCCAGAACGTCTCGTATTTCACATTCTCAGAACTGCCATTATCTGAAGCTTAAAAGATCCATAATGCATAAGGCTAGATTTTGATAATAAAAAAAAGTAAGGGACATACTAATTTCTAGTATATCTTAGAATTCTCAAGCTTATGATTGTAAGATTCACATACAGAAGAGTCTGAAAAGTTTAATTTCTTATTTACAAAAGGATGAACCTGAAATACAAAATTTATGAATCTGAAGAAAGAAACTGGAGAAGGAAATGATCCATGAAGATTTTCTCCTATTCATATACCAAATATCTACTACAAAAAAGGCTACAAACTTCAGAAAGTTTGAAAGTTTTATAAAGAAATAAATGCACTTAAAAATAATATTTTGCCAAAATAGAAAATAGTGTACATTCCGTGTGGTAAATAAGGTTACATTTTTGCCTTAAGCGAATTTGAACAAAACTAATAAAAAGTTACAATAACTTCAAATCTTCAAAATTACTCTTTCCTTTCTACTAACTCTTACGTCACTTGACTAGAAGTACATCAGAGCCCCACTATTTCGTAAAACATATCAAAAGAAAAGCACAGAAGACATATCTTCAGATTAAAAGGGAATGACTTCAATGCTGAAGGAAGAAAATCGAGTTACGTTTTCAATAAACACCTCTTCTTCCGAATTACATAGATTGTTGAGTGAGGAAATCAAAGCAAGAAGTGAAAGAGGAAACCGGAATTTCCGGTTTTTCCAGAGAGGAAAAACTACAGCAGCCTGGAAAACGTAAGGACTTAATGGAATAAATTGTCTCAAACTCCGGGTATAAGCGGGGAAAAAAATACAGTGAGTGAAGGAAAACGAAGCGACACAAATTCAGTCTTCATTCGTTAGGTTTTTCTTCTTTATTTTTCACTCAGCTCTAAGTCCCTTTTGTTTGATTATTTTTTCCGGTCTGAAGGGGCGGTTTCGAGCAAGACTCTTTTCGGGGAAAATAAAAACAAAGGGTTGCAACTCTTAGCTATAACAGAGGAGATTGGAGAAAGGATCCCTGATAGTATTTTTGTAGAGCCCTGTTTTGGAGTACCTCTCTCTGATCTGTGTCTGCACATGCCTTAGTTTTGTGTGACACGACTTTTGAATTGATGTTTGAATTCAAAGCTAAATTTGAATTTCGTGGAGGAGTGTTATTTGTTTTCAACTCCAAGACGTTCTGAATTTCGTTTTATTACCGATCCCTTCTTGAAGCTTTTAATTTACCTTAGCTCAGTTATATGAAAATCCCGTTTTAAAGAGACACAAGGTCTATCTCCAAGCCTTTAAAATGAAACTTTTTGTTGTAAAAAATTTCCGTAAATTTCTCAATCCTCATCGTTCCGCCTTTAAATGTTATATTGTTTATAATATTTAATCTTAGTCATATTAAGATATTTTATAATCCATTGTTTATTACTGTACTATTTGAATTTTTACCATTCTCACAGTTTGTCATATTTTGAACGTTCATAGATGTATGAAGATTTTTTGTACCTTCAATCACAGGCTTGATTTTAATATCTTCTTACTACTGATTTTTAAGAGTTTGTCTAGTACAATATAGCCAAGATTACGTACTTGATCCAAACTTTGGAAATCACAATATCTCCATGTTTCTTATCGAAAATTAGTATGTTTCTAATGTAAGTCAGATTCATGTTCATAATGTAATCCTTAAGAAATGTGATTTTTTATATATATAAACACATGCTTAAATTCATTTAATATTCATGGAATTCTTTTTTCATTTTATTACAGTTAAGCATATAAAAACTCGATTTTAGTGTTATGCACCAAAGTGCATCTGAGAGATAGCTGAGAAAGCATATACAGCTTAAAATTTAAATGAAACAAAACCATAAATTGCATATCTTACGCCGTTAAAATATAACAACTAAGTCCGATGTAGAACTTAAAACAAGGATCTTTTGCATTAAAGTAGGCTTTGAACCAATTTAACAAGGGTTAAAACAAGAAACTATTTTTCTTTGGTTCAAAGTTTTTGATTCAAAAAGGCAATTATACAGCGTATGTGTTTAGTTATCTGGAAATATTTCCCCAGTGTTTTTCTCGCTATTGATTACTTCTCACTACGAAGTAATTCCCCGAATGATTACGAACAAAATAACGATTCATCAAAAAAGCCTCAACCGAAATGTTACTAGGGGGACTGAACAAAACAACATCCTACATATTTTCTAAATAGTATAATATATATTACCCCAAAATGAAATGAAAAAGAAAAACTGTAGTCTTACAGCGCTAAAGGTTTAATAGCACATAAACCATATTTGGTAATATTGCACAACCATACGGTTAAATGAAAGAAACTAGCTTTAATACAAGAACAGAATAAGTCTTGTAGAAAAAGATTTATGTTAAAAATTCCAAATATACGACAAGGTACAAGATATCAGAATTTAATGCACATTAAATGGCCACAATTTTGGTGGAAATAGTTTCTAAGGGATAGTTTTTTATCTATTTCTTGTTATTATAATCGAACTTGCTTCTTAGACTATTTCTGGCATCGCATTGCACGGATAATCTTTAAATGATTTTTAGAAATCTAACGACAGTATAATTAATAAAGACAATTCATCGAAAAGCAATATCTTAATTTTTAGTTTATTTATTTCCTGACACGTTCAGATTTTTTGGATCAAAACAAAGAGAGAGAGAAAAGAAATAATGGTTTGTTCAAATGAAGAGTTGAAAATCCATCTGTTACCCTCTGGTGCTGGTTAAAGTATCAGTTGTTAAAGGACAAATGATGTTTGCTGACATCCAATCCATTCGCCAGTAGCTTTTTTTCCACGTCAAAAGCATAAGTCTTGTTGTAGGGGACAAAAGTAACAAACGAGCTGTTGTCAAAAAGTGCAAACTCGTGAAAAGAATTGACTGATTCCAGGAACCGATTGGAAAAGGGACAAGAAATTCTTTCTATATTCAGACTTATGCTTTCAAAAGTCAAAATGTCAAATGGCCAGAGGGTATGGGGAAAGCACTTCTAAAGCGAAGTAATGTAAGTATCCTGTTGGGAAATCAGAACCATTTGAATTAAATAAAAGTTGTTTTTGTTTATTAAAACGAAGTGAATTATCGAGAGAGAAATTTCGGATTACCGAATTCGGCATAATCTCTGTAAAAATGTTGATATATTTTTTATACATATTTTTTCCTTATGTTTTAAGAGACATTATTGGGTAATAAAAACCTAATAATAAAGCAGTGGATAAGACATCCGCATACATGAAAATTCACGTTTATTTTTCTGTTTGACTTTTCTAATTTCTCTGTCTGCATATTTGTAATTTTTTATTATAGTCTGTAACACTTCGGCGGCAAAACATATAAACTTACTGATGCAAACAAGATACTATGTTCAGAAATGCCAAAGAAGATTTTAAAAAATCTTGATATACCTTATTTTATGGAATAATGTTTTAAAAGACATTATTGCACAATATAAACCTAATAATAATAAAGCCGTGGATAAAACATCCGCATACATGAAAATTAACGTTATTTATTTGTTTGATTTTTCTAATTTCTCTGCGTGCATATTTGTAATTTTTTATTAAGGTCTGTAACACTTCGTCGGCAAAACATATAAACTTACTGATGCAAAAAATGACTATTTTAAGATATATAAAAAATATTTAAAAATATGTTGATATAACTTATTTTAAGTAATAATGTTTTAAAAGACATTATTGCTTAATTAAAAATCTAGTAATGAAGCAGTGGATAAAACATCTACATGTATGAAAATTCACGTTTATTTATCTTTTTGTCATTTCTAATATATCTGTGTGCATATTTGCAATTTTTTATTACAGTCTATGAAACCTTGTCGGCAAAACATATAAACTTATTGATAAAAAAATGACTACGTTTAGAAATGTCAAAAAGATAAAAAAAAATGATATACCTTATTTTATGCAATAATGTACTAAAAGACATTATTGCATAAAACAAACCTAATAATAAGCCGTGGATAAGACATCCGCTTACATGAAAATTTACGTTTATTTATTTGTTTGTGACTTCTAATTTCTCTGTTTGCATGTTTGAAATTTTTTATTACGCTCTCTAACACTTCGTCGGCAAGAAACATATAAACTTACTGACTCAAAAAAATGACTATGTTTATAAATGTCGAAAAAGATAAAATCATACATTTGAGAAGAAATAAATATTTTGATACAAAATAAGAAACCATTTAATGCATTTTCAATGTTCTGCTTTTCAAAAATAAAACTGCAGCAACAGCATTTACCGTTACTTACTTTCGGCTCATTCAATCATTTTAAGGGCAAGCTGAAACACAAAGTTTTAGAATTGAATTCCTTTGGTTAGTGCTCCTTTATAATAGTATTTTCATTTTGTTATTTTAATCTTTTGTTTTTCTATTTATTTTCTAAATCAAAATTATACGAATCTCAAGTTCCAAAAACAACGCTTCACATAACATTTTATTTTCTTTGCAATAAATGGAATATATGAAAATAATTCTTTCATTCTAAATGTTAAGCATGAATGATTAATAAAAGTATTTTGTTAAACGGTTATTGATAAAACAGCATTCTGGGGAAAAACATTAAACCACATTTAACGGGTTGATTTAAGGATTATACCAAAATATTTTATTTTATATAGTAGCAGCATCAAATCAGATTTTTATTTAATAGGTATGACGAATATGTAACATGAATGTCCATTGCATAAATAAATGTTTATAAAATTTTGTTTACCTTTGATATATATATATATATATATATATATATATATATATATATATATGTGTGTGTGTGTGTGTGTGTGTGAGAGAGAGAGAGAGTGAGTGTGTGTGTGAGTGTGTTAAGGTCAATGTGAGAAATCAGTTTTCATGAATAATTACAGGTCATTATGAATAATAACTGCCTAAAGAATCCGTTTGTTATATATAATAATCCATTTATCACAATGTCCGTAACTTATGTATTTAAACAAAAGCACAGGAAATTCATGACGAAGGTTTTTCTTAATGTGCATTATATACATTTATCTACTTTAGAGAATTTTTAATAATATATATTTTCGTCTAAACATAAATTTGCTTAAAAACTATGTTATTAATGATTTGACGATGTTTCTTCTTATGCTTCTTTCCTTTATCATTTCTTAGTATGCCAATTGCACATTCTCGGAATATGAGAATGTTTATAAATGTTCATTTCACATTCTTCGAGACGAAAAAAATTCAGATATATTATCATTTTTTCCGATGTAAAGAATTTTTTATTTCTCATATATTTATCTTTTTGTTTGAAATTTGCGCACCGATTCAAAAACAAAGTCGAGCGTTTTTCTAAAATTTGGAATTCCGCTTTAATTACACATACGATCAACAGGGAATTATTTTTTTCTTGAGTTAATTGGTTAATTTAAAATGAAAGCAGTTTTGTTTGCTGTTGTGATTTGACTGCAATGTTTGAGTCTCTTTACGTTGCACTTCTTTTTTCATTTACACGAATTATTCCCCATCGAACTATTACACGGTGTTAAAGGATAAGAAATTGGCAAATATTTGAACCCTTTCTGTGTTTTTGGAGGCATATTAAATAGGAAGAATGTATTTTATCTTTTCCTCGATGTTTTATCACACTCGACGACTGACGATTGGGCACGTTCCATTGGGTGTGAGGCCGCGGTGGCCTAATGATAAAGTCTCGGCTTTTAGGCCGGAGGGCTCCAGGTTCGAAACCCGATTCCACTGAAGATCCGCTGTGCATGGGGGCCTGTTGCACGCTAAATCATACGTAGTGGCCAAACGTCCTCCCGTTGGTGTGGCGTGGAAGTTTGGAGAGGGGTACCAGCTCAGGTGTAATCCTCGTCATCTGCCCGCGGTTCAAAATGACGAGGTCTGTCCCAAAATAGCCCTCGTGTTGCTTCAAAACGGGACGTTAATAGAACTAAGCTAATCCATAGGGTGTGTTTGCAATTGACTTTGTTTTAAAGAAGGATCCAGATCATGTGTCGGCCAGAAATGCAAATATGCAAGCACGCCCTAGTTCCTGATGATGGAGTTTACGGTAGTGATAGCTACGAAACTTTTTTCATCTCTTTTCACTATTGCGTTAGCAATGTAGTTACTTTTATACATAGGTATCATACTATCATCCAACTTTTTTCTGAAATTTACACAGAATATTAACTTTAAAATTTACAGAATGATCGTGTCCCCAAATATATTTTATCTAAAGTAACTACACATTATCTGCATTGCGAAAACTTGGGAATTATGGAAGAGCAAGTATAAGTATCCAAAAAAAGTATAGCGATGATGAACGCTGAAAAACCTTGGAAGTTGATCGAGTCATAAATTAAATCTTTCAGAAACCATACGTTCATTAGTTCTGACAATAAATTACTATTTACAGCAATTTGTCTCGATGTATAACTTCTATTAATGTACGATACTCCTTCTATATCATTTATAAAAAAATTGAAGAATCATGCTCAATGCTAAAATTCTCGTAATTTGGAATTTATATTTTCAGCCAATATAAATATTTAAAATCCGACACATATTTCACTGAAATCTTTCATGAAAACAAAAATTTATGATTGTGGTCAAATCCATGGTGATGCATGCAGTATTTACGTATTGAACTAAATAACTAGATCTGCCCTGAATTTTTTTTCAATTGAAAAGCAAAACCCCAACGAAACTTATGTTGCAGAAATAAGATGTAAAATAAAGTTCGGATTTAAGAAAGACAACAAATGTTCAATATTTATCTTACTAATCTCAATTTTCAAAATTTATAATAACCTGATGAAACAGTTCGAAGTTAATAACATAACTCCTTTTAAAAACGCTCAAATATTTGTTCAATGTCACATTTGACCTAATCCATCATGTATGCTACCTTCATTATCACAATTCTTAAAACAAATTATTTTTAAATAATATTATTTATGATGCCTATATGTTATTGATAGATAATGGGATAGTGTAATATAACTGGCGTACAATTAATTAACATAATTATTTTTAGTTTATATAACAAAACAAACAAACAAAAACTTCAAACATAGATAGCTTTTCTATAAAGTTTGCTCTCATGTGTATGTCGGTGCTCTCAGAAAGAAACAAAAAACGCCCTATCATGAGGGAAAATAACATAATGCTACTTTTTACTTTATAATCAACATTTTCAGAAAGTCTTTTATCTTATTAATACAAAACCATCAGTCGACAAAAAAGTATTTTGGAAAAGTACGTTGCTGTAAAACTTGCTTTTTCCGGAAAACTTTCTGCCCGTCAAACGATAAGTTGTGTCCACATCGCTCATCATCCATCATGATTTAATATGATGACGGATGGGTTGCTCAAGTTGCAGTTTTTATTTCCCTTGTGGCAACAAGCTGAAAGGTTCTCGAAATTAGAAGAAGTGGAGGTGCGAACACGTGACACAAATGAAGTTGCAGAGAGGCGAGGAATGTTCATATTTAAAATATTTAATTAAAGCCTGAGAGATATGAGATGATAAATTAACTCTGACATGTTAATAAGGTGATATTTGTGACGTATTATTTTTAGAATGAGAGTTTTACAAGTGGATGGAACACGCCTTATTTTAATACGTTATTATTTTAATATGACCTATTTTAATTTATATTTAGTTAAGCGTCAAAAATGAAAAATATTACCATTAGTAAGAAATTTTACGAGTTACTGACTAAATTTTATTAAATGACTCATAGACATTTTTTGTATCACCAAAATACAACATTCACCATCTCCATCTATAAACTCGAACGTGCTTATTTGAATGCGCACGTATTTTTGTAAAAGCATCACCCCGGAAATGCTAGGATGATAGTCATGTAACTTTGTACATATGCTTAAAAATTCTTTAAGTTAAACCTAGTTCCAAACCATCTTTCTTTTGAGGAGGATGAGGGTAAATTAGGGAGGAGGGTTAAATTCTCTCTTATCAACCCCTTAAGGTAATAAATTATCCCAAGACGCGTAGAGATGTGCGTGCATAAATGTTGGAATGATTTTTACAACGGCGTGCATTCAATCGAAGCCAGTGAAGCTATGCTTCAGTAAGCAATTTGTTTTTCTAAACTCAGTCCTAGGTATGGGATCGAATTTCATTTGTGATGAAAACTTTCAGAAAAAGCACGATTCAGTTTTCTTCGGTCAATCCCCCCCCCCTTCCCAATTACAATTTCAGTGGACAGAAAGTGGATAGGGAAAACGGAATGCGGCAGAACAGATTACTTATTGAAACGCTATTCCGTTCAGCGTTTCTGGCTTTACAGCCAGTCGTGGGTGCTATGTAAAAAATGCGTGTTTGAAGTAATCAATTGATTTGTGCTTAAGGTTTGCACGGTGCTACTGGTTCGGTTGAGTTCATAATCTTTACGTAATATTCTTCTCCCTCACACTAATCGCGTGAATTTCGAAGCTTCTGTAGATCGTGTATATTCACCCGATTTACGAATGATTTCATAAACAGATATGCAATATTATTATATATTTGTATTTGCAAAGCTTATATGCATAATATTTTGCTTATTATGTTTACTAAAAATTCGACTTCAATAGAATTTAGAACCACAGAACGCTGTTGTATTTTTATAAAGTAAGCAAACATGTTTCTCATTGTCCATATAAAAATATTGGAACTGTAGATGAACCTTACTTAACCCTATAAGTATTTTATGTGGGTGATTCATGGAAATACATTTAATAAAAGAGCTGATTAGCATGGATTGCAGGATCTGTTAATTTAACAGATCCTGAAGGGGTTTGGATGGAAATTGATACTCAGGTCCCTCAATGGTCAGCTAAAAATATCGTAAAATTAAGAAGTTAAATTAATTGGCAAATAAATTTATTACAATTTGAACAATACCAATAACAATAATTATATTTATATAAATACCCTATTAGCTCATGATGCTCCACAATATTCATACGATATAAATACGATCTTGTGCGGCATTCAGAATTTCATAGCAACATCATGGAGATATAGTAAAATATCCTGTGCTAATAGGGTACTTTGTCCTTTATATAATTTTTCCCTTGTCTTTCTCTCACTTCTTCGATGAAAAAAGACCGGCCAATGCCAGTTATTCTGCTCGAAATGATAAAAATCTCTATTTTAATGAGTTATTGCAAGCCAAATCTTCGTATTATTTAATGCTTAAATAACAAATTAACACGTCTTTTTTTTATTTAGTTCGTTCTTATTATCTAAATCTTCAATCGAACAACTTCACATACACTATATGCCCAAAAGTATCCGGACACTTGCAGATTTTCACATTTTTTAGAATTTCTCCGGAATTCTTTAATCTACTGCCTTTAAACTTCGGACATGTAAAGAATAGACAATAACTCATATTTTACATTGAAGATTCGGTCCTGAGGGCAATTAGGGGGCCGTCTACAAACTGATGAAGACAAAAAAGTTTTTGGCCCACCCCGCTTCACAGAATACTGATAACAAGATGAAACTTTCAGAAATTGTAATGTTTAATGTGCATAATATTTACAGGAATTTTTGTAAACTCAGCGCAAATATTTGGGAAGATATAAAGGTTTTCTTAAAAAATCTCAAATTTTCCCACCTGTTTTTTACTTATAACATGCAGAGTTTTCTATTATATTATACGAAACTTACAGAAAAGATGACAATATGTGAGAGAAGCATTTGTGTAAAACTTTGGAAAAGAATTGTTGAATATTACAGGAATTATGAGCAATTTTAGTAAATAGTGTTTTACTGCGCATGCGCGAAACATAGTGTAATTTTTCTTTCACAACTTTAAAGCCAGATATATAGGGCAACTTATATTAAAAAATTCAGTTCAATATCATTAGTATTCAGAAAGATATCGGCATTACAACGAGCAGAATTTTAGCTCCCGTCGAAGAGAAGCTAAAAGATGAGGGGATGTACACAAATTGATATTTTTTAAACTTATATCTTTAAATAGTTATATTGAATTGCATAGCGGTTAGAATTTGCTGAATACCCATGAACACATCAATTACGTGCATAACTTAAATTCCGGCTAATTAGGCACTATAAATAACAAACATTTTATTACTTTAATTATATTATTTACATGATTATTAACAAGTTGCATATTACAATTTTACGGCCAAACGATATTTTTAAATATATTTATTTTATGGCGAAACGATTTTTTATCTAATTAATTTCTCTTCTTAAAATATTTTAATAATTCTACATATATATTTTTTTATTCGTTACAAATATTAGATGTGTTCATGGGTATTCAGCAAATTCTAACCACTATACAATTCAATATAACTATTTAAAGATATAAGTTTAAAAAATATCAATTTGTGTACAACCCCTCATCTTTTAGCTTCTCTTCGACAGGAGCTAAAATTCTGCTCGTTGTAATGCCGATATCTTTCTGAATACTAATGATATTGAACTGAATTTTTTTATATAAGTTGCCCTATATATCTGGCTTTAAAGTTGTGAAAGAAAAATTACACTATGTTTCGCGCATGCGCAGTAAAACACTATTTACTAAAATTGCTCATAATTCCTGTAATATTCAACAATTCTTTTCCAAAGTTTTACACAAATGCTTCTCTCACATATTGTCATCTTTTCTGTAAGGTTCGTATAATATAATAGAAAACTCTGCATGTTATAAGTAAAAAACAGGTGGGAAAATTTGAGATTTTTTAAGAAAACCTTTATATCTTCCCAAATATTTGCGCTGAGTTTACAAAAATTCCTGTAAATATTATGCACATTAAACATTACAATTTCTGAAAGTTTCATCTTGTTATCAGTATTCTGTGAAGCGGGGTGGGCCAAAAACGTTATTGTCTTCATCAGTTTGTAGATGGCCCCCTAATTGCCCTCAGGACCGAATCTTCAATGTAAAATATGAGTTATTGTCTATTCTTTACATGTCCGAAGTTTAAAGGCAGTAGGTTAAAGAATTCCGGAGAAATTCTAAAAAATGTGAAAATCTGCAAGTGTCCGGATACTTTTGGGCATATAGTGTATAGTTTCGAGTTTTTCTTCTAATTATATTTATCCAAGCAAAAGCATTAAAATTGATACAAAGAGGTATTATTAAAAATATTAAATGAGTTCCCTTGATATTAAATAATATAAATTTTCTTTGACGAATCGAGCTTAAAAAGAAAGGATAAGTGAAAGTTTTAGGCATTTTCCAATTTTTAGGTAATCAGAAATTTTCTCCTTGATTAGGTTGTTTTGGTATATATCTATCCACCCATTCAGTCTGGAGAGCTCTATCAATTGCTGCAATTATTTCATTTTTTTTTTTTGTAAAATTATGCATAATTTCTTAGCTGGACGTACATGGCCATTTGCAAGTGTAGGTGTCTATCAATTTATTAATACGGCCCGTAGTTGCAGTTTGGATTTCAAAACAAAATTACTTGACGATCGCCATTAATGGTGCTCGGTAATGGTGACGGAGGAAACATTATTTACGTCCTATGAATATGCCAAACATTCGAAGAAAATTGCCTCAGCATGAATATTTCTTTTAATTCTAATAATATATCAAAGTATATTTTTAAAATTTCTTCTGTCTTCCCACTTTTTTGTAATAGTATTTTGTGTTCGTATACCATGCTATATTTAGGAATTGTCAAACCATGTTATATTTAATTTTTATTTGCATTTCTGATACACTGAGGGAAATTTCGACGATGGGAAATTCATTTCGGGTGTTTTCTGCATTGTGGCGTTTTACTGACGGTTTACACACGCTATCTTGTTCATGAATATTCAAATGAAGCTTGAAAGTAGCCACACTCACAAAAATCCATAGCCAGAATTCACAAACCACTCACGCGAGATACTAATCTTATCTTTTACATTATATTTTTACACAATAAGATAATTCTGACATAATAAGAGATATGATGAAATCCAAACGAATAAGAGTATGTTTCTACAGAATCTTTTGAAATGTTCATTGTAGAACGCAGTCATGAATTAATAAATAAGCATTCAATGAAATCATCGCCAAAAGTCAGTGACAAGAAAATAGCGTGACTCTTTATTCTGTAATTCTAAAAGAATATATCATTCGTAAAGAGGATGAGATATCGGAAGAATTGTTTTTGCAAACTGAGGTTTCAAGAATTTTCAAATTATTTTGGAAAGCTGATATCTGAAAAAAGATTCATAATAACCGAAGATGAATAAAAGATCATCAGAAGCTCTGGACAAGATGCTTATAATTTTATAATTTTCCATGCAAAAATGTTCAAGAGAAGTGTGCAAGGCATATAAAGTTTGAAAGAGTGTATACATAAACTATTAAAGCATATAGAGTTAATTTTAAAGAATTATGGAATCATCAAACAACTATACATATAAAAAAAACCCAATGCTTTAACATTTAGATTACGATAAAGTGAAAACTCAAAATATCCTTTTAAAACTGTCATACGGAGATACTCTGCCCGTACTAATAATTTTAAGATAAAACTGCTATTCCTTGCCACAGCCCTGTGAGGCTTTTCTAACATTGTTTTTTATTTCATTAGTAATAAATCTGGTTGCTATAAGTTGTCTAATAAAATATAAGAGGAAAATAAATTTTCGGGTTGTTGATTAGTTTAGTTATACTAACGTCCCGTTTCAAAGCAATAAGAGAACCATTTTGGGACCCACCTCATAATTTTGAATCGCGGTCACATGACGAGGACGACACTTGAGCAGGCAACCCTCTGCAAACTTCCCTAGCACGCAAGCGGAAGGATGTTTGAACCCCTGAGTATGATTTCACGTGAAACAGGCCCATTACAAGACGGATTTTCAATGGTATTTGGTTTCGAACCTGGAAATTCCAAGGCCGACACCTTACCAATAGGACACCGCAGCCCTGCGGGTTCATTAGAGAACAAGTGGTTTAGTTCAGCTCGAGGAGTTAAACTATAATGATTTCTCTGTACAGAATTTATAGAAACCCGTACTCAGTTGAAAAATTCTATTGGTGTGAAGGATTTAACTATCCGTAAGGAAATGGTTATAGTTATTTCTCTAAATTTACGATCTGACGCGAAAACGAATTATTAAAAATTCAAATAAATTGCCAAAGAAAGTCACTAACCATAAAACGGCGCGACACTTCATCCCATAATGCCAAAACTATATTTCAAGGCACGACATTTGGAATCGTGACGAGATATCGAAAGATTTGTTCCCGCGAATTGCGGTTTCGAGATTTTTGAAAGCATTATTCGAAAACTGATATCTGCGTACAGATTCGCTACACGTAAAAACGAAATGGACATTTATCGTGCTTCCTCGGAATATAAGAGCTTATCCTCTAGAAAAGACATAAGACGATTTCAGCGTAACTTCTGCACGGAGAGCGATTTCACTTACTTTATCGATTCGTCTTAGGATCTCGCCCAGAAATTCTCTCTTTCGCAAAAATGGCAAGGAAAAAGAAGAATTACAACAAACTTTACTTTTCACGAAAGCGAGCTCTTAAGAGTAGCGGTTTTACAAGGAAAGGAATGTGCAGTGGAGTTTCTTTTCCGAAAGATGGGAGGAAGTTAAACATCAACCTCAATAAAAAAAATGGAGTGTATCTAAACACTTTTAGTGCATTTTTTTGCTTCTTAACGGTTTAAACTTTATAAAATGGTGTATATTGTTTACATGCTAGATGTCGTGATTCGAAAGTACTTTCGGCGTTATTACTGGATACCCGTATCAAAACAGTTTTAGTAGAAATAAAATATAAGTATCACCTGTAATATCTTCTTGTACATTTTTATTCATTTATTTGCTGTTCAATTCTAATTGTCGAATCAGTCATTTTTACGTAGCCTTGTAATATGACACTAAAGAACAAAGTAAATACATTTATGTCGCTCAACCTTGCTGCATTTTATTTATAGTTATTAGTTATAAATAGTCAAGGAAATTGCGTTGCTTTTTCATGCAATGCAGTGTAAAAAATAAATAAATGAAATTTCTAATCTTTGTCTAGTATTTTATTACAAGGATTGTAAATAGAATTATTTTAAAAATGCATGGTTAATTTGGATAAGAAAAATATACATCGAGAGCAAAACATCCGTCCGCTTCTGTTGCGTCTTAGCTTTGAGAAGGGCTTGCCAGCTCAGGTTTCGTCCTTTCATCGACCGTGGTTCAAAACTGAGAGGCCCTTCTAATCTTAGTTCTCGTGTTGCTTGAATACGGAAAGGTAATATATCTAAATTAAACTAAAATTCCTTTTTCTCTCATTAAAAGAGAAAAGTTATGATCCTTACCTACGGCATGTAGACATTAGGGTGGCCTTTTTATAATGGTGAAAAACTTACTTAACATTTTTCAAGCGCACCTCCCCTAATTTTCCCTTTTACCATAATGTGTAAGTATACCAAATATCTCTTCAATATATGAAGGTGAAACCGTGCCACCTCGATCTTGATTAACTCTTTAATAACGAGGCCCTTTTTTTCTTCTAGCTCCTTTAAGATCGGGAGTTTTTGGGAGGGAACGACGTGAATTGGATTCTCCCAACCTGGGTGTTCATTTTCCCACAACCCTTGCTATAACCTTCCCTTAAGGCGCACAGAAATGGGTTGTGGTTGGCAAGGATAATTCAACCCCCCTCTACGGGGCTTATCTTCTAAGCGATCTCAGAACTTCACCTCCCTTAAAATGAAGGCAACCGCTTCAGACTGGCCTTCGTCGCTGTTAAGAGGAAATTTTTGGACCGCTTCGCTCGTTATGTTAAGATAAACCCATTGCACAAGGCACGGCGTACAGTGTGCCAGAGGGTAAGTACCATAAGCTAAATATATACTATCTAAGGTAGGGAAGTCACCACCGCTCTAAACTCGTATTAACGTTCCTCCTACTTGCTCCCACACTTCCACTGACAATGAATCAGTCAGTTTCGTCTGATCGAGTTTCAAAGTGCATGAATCGCTCTCCATACCTCAACCTGGCTATCACGACACGTCGGGAAATTATCCCTACATAGCAATATTTGGCTATTTTCGAAGAATTAATCAAGTAGAGACAAGTTGGGGACGAATCAGATGCATTATATCTCGATGGAGAAGTGACTGAGTAAGCAACTGTAATACAGCAACCAAGAATCTAACTTTGAGACTGGCGTGGAGGACAATCCAGTTAACGAAGAATTATAGCGATTCAAATTCAATCACAAGCGTTTGAATCATCCACACATTCAACCTCTAATCTTATTACACCATAAAAAATAAAGTTGTGCATAATTAAATAAGAGTAGAGATGAAAAGAGCATAAAGTGCGCCAATCTGATCTGAGTGCTCTGAAAAAAGTCACCTGTCCGCAAAGGGTTAAATAAAGATGTAGGGAAAATTAATAAAAATTAAGCAGTTAAAATTGTATATTTGTTATTCACATAAAGAAATTGTATTATTTCGCTATAATAATTTACAGTTTTAATAATACAATTTTTGATAATGTATTAAAAATTAAAATGTGTACAGTTTTTTATTAAGATAATGAAATAAATTTTCCCGTTTAAGAATAGCCTTCCTGTACGCTCCGAGTAATGCTTTCTCTGGTCTTAAAAAAGAAATTGCTTTTACTCTTCATCCACAGTTAAGAGTCGATTAAATGCTTGCATAAATTTTACCCCTCTTTCGGCTGTATCATTGACAACAATTAGTATCCCCAGGATACTTCCCATCTAAATCATCAATTTTTAAACGTAAAAGGTAGGCTATTTTAAATTTCTCAACAACTTTTTCGATGAAAGGAAATACTAGACGTTCCAATTTCTTACCTCAAACCGTAGCAAAGTGTCTTGACTTTCTAATTAATTATTAATTAATAAAATTAATTAAGAAAATATATTGTCATCCAATAAGCTAAATGAATTTCTTTTCTTAAATTAACCTCATCATTATTTGATTATACCATAACTAGAAAAAAATGTCCCTTGAAAGGGTTAAATAAGAATCGTCCCTATCCTAAAGATATGGACTGAGAATCACAAATCCAATTTCTCCACGTCCAATTTCTTAAATAAATTTAAACTTTTCTGAGGAAAGAAGTCTGCTAATGCTTTTTCTCAAGAAAAAGCAACATTGGACTAATTTTTTGATGTCATATCTAAATTCTGAATGACTTAAATTGTAAATATTCATTATAAAATATTTTAAAAAGTTTGAAAAACGGTAAAAATTGAATATCATTATAATTGAACGAGCTCCCTTTAATCGTGCTTCAATTTTTCATTTTTGAAGTGTATTAGAAAAATATTTTACACTACTCAGTATTTCGCTATCACTACATATTGCGCTCAAGCATTTATTCCAAAGTATTCCATTTTCCCCATTTTTCAAAAAAGAAAACGACATCTGGACTACTAGTCACTTGATGTAATCCAAGCTCGAAAACGCTTCGTAACTCTTTTTCGTACATCTGATCAATAGATGGAAAATATGCCATCTCTCAATCTGCGTACTGCTTTAGAAATGTAATCGCACTGTTAATACGACCAGTGTTGGGACTATTTATGACAGAACAGAGAATTTGAGCCTTGTCTTCCAACCCCCAATCTTTCTAAATACTCCAGACAACCATAGTTTGCTCCTTCCCTGAAGAAGTTTGGCACCCGACCAATTTTTCTTGATTTTCATATGTAACAGTGATAGGTAGCCTTCCACTTTTTAAATCTCGCTCATTTAAAACAGGTTGCAATTCACCATATCAAAGAAAGGATACGAAACTTGGTTATGTCCTTAATCTTAGTAGCCTTCTTCTTATGAAAATCTTCCAGGTATCTTTGGATCGTGCTCTGATTGATTACCAGTTCCTTTCTGTTATGCCTTAAAGACTCACCTACGGTTTCGAGAACAAAAAAGACATTTTGCTGACTAATATGCCATCGATCGATTGCAGCCATTAGTTTTGGAGTTAAAAACATTTCCTCCTAAGTACATTTTTTATCCCTAATCCTACCTGCGCATCTTGTTTCGCTCAAGAGACATCTGGGTAAAGAGTTGATGAAAGCCCAGGTTGATCAGAAATATCCTGGAAGCCGGACGATTCTTCTAATGAATCCAAGCAATTGCCAGCGATCTCAGAACTACAATGAGCTTTAGACCGTGTGTTTTCTTGTTCTCTAACTCTCAATAATGCTTTTTTTCACGTTTTGCAAGCTTCATATCGATCCCCATAAAGACATCCCCTCCACACTAGCTCTCCTTGACTCAATAAAAATGCTCTGTCTTCAATTTTTATAATTTCCAAAGTTTTAGAGCCAGCAGTGTCAAATATATTATTTAAATCTGATATAAACTTACGTTCTTGTTCTCTTTGTGTTTTCGTTCTCTATTTTTCAAGATTACGTCAATAAGAGTACATCTTCATATTTTTTTTACACAGTGAGGTATCGTTCTGTTAGGAAACCTTGACTTCTCCCAAAAAATCATGCATTCGCGCACTTGAATTGGCACTTTCACTTAGGTACAGTTTAACCTAATGTAAATTATAAAATAACACCGATAGTATTTGCCGGTTGGATGGAAGTTTGGTTCCGTTAATTTGATGACCAGTTAAATAGATATTTCGATCACCATTTCTCAAATTAGAAGCCATAGCTGCACTCATATTTGACTCGGACAGCGACTGGAGCACACTGAGTGCGAGCTGCCGGCGGAGGATGGAGCGCGCTTCCTGCACCCACAGGCTTACCACTTCTACCGCAATGCGGCACGTGATCCCAACCTCTGATTTGAACAAAGAAGGTCTGTAATTTTTTCTTGGAATAATAGGAAAAAAAATTGAAGGTGTGCAAATTTAAATTAAAACATCAAAAAATAAGGGCAACCCTAATGTTACATTTACCTGTCTTTCCTCTTTAGCAATCATAATACACGGATACCATATTATAAAATACAAAAGAACATAGAATACAAAGGGGGATCACAAATCCGTCGGATCCAACTTCCAAAGTAATGAAAGCTTTATGACTTACTGGTTTAGCATGTGCACCTCCAGTAAGGAAATGCTTAAAATATATAGACTGCAATTCGAACATGATTAGAAGGTTAATTGACTCATAAATATAGCATTTTCTTCAGTTACAATAAATTATAAAGTTCCTTACAGTTTTCCGCTAGTCACAATTAGAAAGCTAAAAAATTGTCAGACAAATGAATTTAATTCACAGGAAACCAATTCATACGCTTTTCACGAACTTCTGTTATATGAAATAATTTATAAGTTATTATTGATAAAAGAAAAGCTTAATCTTGAGTTGAAAAATTCATTTCTTTTATAATAAAAAAGCTTTGATTCTGCATCATTATTGAAACTGAAGGGATTAAAACAACACAAACTGTATACGAGAATAACTCGCGAATATTCTTTAAAGTGCGCAAATGAAAGGCTTCAGACCTTTCTAATCCATAAGACTTTTTATTTACTTATTTCACTATTCATCGTAAAATTTTCAGAAGTTGCACTATTTACGTAGAGTAATTATTCATATTTCTACATTTTTTTCAAATCCCCATTTCATCCTACACGAGGGAAATTGTTTACGAATACAATAGTGCTGCTATTTCCGTCCCTCAACAAAGGGTTTTCACATAACAGTCTGCGTTCAGTTCTTCATTTTGGTTCCCATTTGATTTGAATGGAAATGAGAATGAAGACCAAAATGCGACGCTAAGGGACTCACTGATATTTATCTTTAATTCACCTCAACATAATAGCGACTTCGAATTATTAATCTACTCGTTTTACCACAGGACAAAAAGAACTATTATGAGTCCATGGAGAACAATATCAACACGCGGACATACCTCTTTGCAAGGCAAACTATGACTCTTTTTTTCTCCACAGAAGTTCTGTCGCAAGATGGATTACTAAATGGGTCCCAAGAGAAACGTTCTCCATCTGATGACATCCTCCAGGAGTTTATCATTCTCTCTTCTCTCCCAGAATAAGAAGGAGAAAAATTTAACAAACTCTTCCAGGATAGCGTCCGCGTTGAATAGAGCCACACCTTTACAAAAGCATAGTTGGTCGTTCATGCAGACGAGCTTGGGGAATCCATAATGTATTGAAACTGGAGCTTTATTCGCTGTAAATTCTTCTTTTGAGTAACATTTCTGGAAGGAACGGCCGTATTGATTCAGTTCTCACAAGGGAAGGTATCTTAAAACTTGAAGTAACGCAGAGCCGTGTATCTTCATTATATTGTGGAATTTTGAGTTTTAGTATACTTTTAAGAAGCATATAAATATTCATTGGGTTAAACTCGTATAATAATCTTTTAGTGATTTATTTCTGAGTTGTTGTTCTTAAGAGAATACAGAGTATTTCTGGCTGAAAGATACTATTGGCAATATTTACTTAAAAGAAGAAATCAACCAAATAGACAAGCAAGCTTCTGTAAATTAACTCTAGAAAAATGAGAATGTCGTTTACTTTACGCAAAAGAACTTATAACTTTAGCTAATTAGTGATTTGAATTAGTAATGGTTTTACTTAACAATTGCAAAAACAAAAATATCAAGAAAAACATCTGACAAAAACTCAGTTAATTGTAAATATAATTGGCGTTGTAAGATGAGAAAGAAAACTCATCACGTTTTTAAAAATATGAAAATTTTATGTATTTTGCCAAGTGAAACTACAAAATACTAGTTCAAAAAAAAACTATGAAAATTCGGACCTCGAGTTCAAAACATAGTGTCATGATAATGTTGTAGGTTTCATTCAACCATCTTGTCTTTGTCTGGATTGATTTCTTGAGACATTGTAGTCTCTGCTTAACGATTTTTACATCAAAGAATTTACAGAAACTCAATTAATAAATCTAAATATATTATTCTAAAGAGCAAAAGTGTTTAAAACTGGACGAACTTTAACCCTCTCACACCGAGAGAGGCGGTCTCGGGCGGTCTAAAAATTTCTCCTTAACAGCGACGAATGCCGGTCTGAGGCGGGTGACTTCTTTTGCGGGGAGGTAAGGTTCAAAGATATCTTAGGAGATAAGCGCGATAGGGGATCAAATTATCCTTGCTAACCACAGCCCATTTCCGTGCACCTGAAGGGATGGTTATAACAGGAGGTGAGGTGGTGGGGTAAATGGCCACCCAGGTTTGGAGAGTCCAATTCATGTCGTATTCTCCCAAAAAGGCCCGGTTTTGAAGAGGCCAGAGGAAAAAAGTCGCCTCGGGATTAAAGAGTTAATAAAAGTTCACCTTGGCTTATGTCTGAATTAAAACCTTAACTGTCATTACAACAAAATTTTGAAAAAATATATCACATTTTTTTATTAAAAGTATCCTTTAAAACGAACTTACTCAACATTGAAAAAATAAACCGATTCTTTATGTGTTGATTAGCAATAATGGCAGGAAAACCTAGGATGAAATATTTGTAGCAGTATAGGAAGAAATTCTTGTCGGATTATAACAATAAAAAGTATCTCTATAAAATATGCTCAGAGCATTTTTTAAAAAATTAATTAAGTTAAATTAATGTTATAGTTACAGAATAAATTAAATTTTTGGACTACAATAGTTTCGGAAGTTTTCGTGGACAAGCTTTAATATTTCTCTAATTTTTAATTAATTCAAATTTCGAAAACATCGTTATGATTTTGCATGCTTCCATCGTTTAAAGTATGTTTGTGCTAGATTTGGTAACGCCATTGCGCCATTCAAACTCATAATGTGAATCGGTTTCTTTGTAATATCTGAAATCAACCAGTGACTTTGACCGTGTTTTTTTTTTTTTTGCTCTTTAGGACTGGGAATTTCTCTACTTGGATTTAAGCCCTTATGATTATGATTTCATTATAAAGCAGAAGGAACATCTTTGTATTATTCGCTACTGAACGTTCCGCAGATTCTTAAAGTGATAGACGTCTCCATCAACCGAATTTGTACCGATTCAGGAACTCTGCGATTGCCACGTATCTTAAATAAACAATATCTAACACTGGCGATACCATCGAAGGAATATCAATGTTTCAAGATTGTATAAATATTGTTTCTTCTGTAATTATTTAGTTGCCTCTTTAAATCTCCAATATTTTATCGTAATGCTTTACTTTGTCTATAAACCAAATGTGGTAATTTTCCTCTCATCATGCCAGGTGTGTTTCAGTATCTTAGAATGAAACAAAAATTATAGATTATCTTTAACACTTAAATAATTATCATTCATGTAGATGAAGGAAGCTTAGAGAAATTGAAATAAACTAAACACCCGGCGCAATCGACTCAGGTAGTCTTCATTTCTGAACTGCAACGTGTTTATCTCTTGATAACATGCCCATATCCATTCCCACACTTATCATTTATACATATACTTCATCACCCATGGAGCAGCCTTCTACCTATCTACTGAAAACAGATATTATGGATACATGACCTTAATATTCTATATCAGACTTTTCCTCTAGAAAGAGAATACATATTGTTACGAAAATTCATTCGGTGTGTGTACAGTGAAAACAGTCCAACAAGCAGAATAATGGAGAAAAACGCTTTATTCACCAATATTCCCGAAAACACGCCCAAAGATGACAAGAGGAACATCACATGTACAAATTAATAACCCAAACTGACAGCAAATCACTAATAATAACAGTATGAGCAGCTATCAATACTGCTCGGCGTCTATCAGCTTGCACTGCGGACAAAACTCCAAAGAGAGATTCCAAAGACGTTCGCAGTCCCAAGGCGTTCCAAAGATATTCAAACACATTCACTTGTCTCCGCACCTCCGGGTATTTATATTCTTCCTGACAGGAAGTAATGTCACATGGAAATCTCTGGAGCAATCTGGATCTCGGCTCCTATGAGAGATAGAATCTCAATTCCCGCATATTCGAGAACCTTCATTTTGTCGCCAAAGTCGTAAAATTTGTTGTCAAGACGCAAAATGGTCGCCAAGTTTGTCTCGAAGGCCAGAGGAATTTGATTCACCTGCCCCTGTTAGCTAGGAAGAACCTCTGTAAATGTGTCTTTCGAACAATAGGACGAATAATGTGCGGAAGCGACATTATATGTTCGTAACAATATATTGATGGGACAAATTTTGAAATTTATCAGGAAATTTAAAATTTCATTTAGAAGATTTCATTTTACCACTGTGAAAATTATTACTAGCATTACAGTATTACTGAATGAATGGCTGGACAATCAAGATTCCATTTTAAAATAATCAAACCGGCAGTTCAACATAGAATGATTCATGAGCAGCGCCACGTCGCGTCTAACTCAAGAACGAATAATGAGACTTTATATTTAGACGGTTGATTTAAAGTTTGGGTAAGCAGATCTTTTCGAAATAAAAACTGTACCAATAATTGTTTATGGAAAATGAAGGAACGAAAATCGACGTCTCCAACATTCGGTGATAAAAAAGTTCAGTATTCACTTCATAAATATAAAATCTTATGATTATGCGAATTAAACTACAGTTAAATTCAGAAAAATCGAAATAATTCTTTGCTGGGCTCCGAATTTCTTCACCAAAGCATGAAAAGACAATATAAGATTTTTATTATAAGACAGTTGAATGGTTAGAGAACGAAATAAATATATTCATCCTGAACCAAAACCACGTCCATTCATAAAACGGATATAAAACAGCAAACGATTGTCTTTTGTTTCCACGCGATTTTATATGCTACGATTTATACATTTTATAACCTGGCTTTCTTAAACTTTTTTCAGCAGGGGATGTTTCCGATAAGGGTCTGATTATGATGGAGTTAATGTGGATGGCTAAGTAGTGAGTACACACTGAAGCGAGGAATTCAGTTTTCCACAATGAGAATCGTATCAATAGTTGAGGAATCTACACTTCTAAAGGAAACGAAGCGGCAGTATTATAAGAAATACAGTTAGGCTTCCATTAGGTTTTATAGAGCGCAAAAATGTAACTTTCCAGAGCTGGAGTTAACGAATCCCTAGGAGTGCATTTTCTGGGATCATAAAACGGCAGATATCATTTTTGTTGTGCTAAAAGGACTCGTAAACTCTCGGGTACTTGGGTTTACGACTCTCGATTTTTTCGAAGAAGAAAAATCATAATGTACTTCACCACTTTTTAATGCAGTCGCCGACTTGGGTGTGTAATGGTATTGCTGAACATTTCGGTTCCGATTCGAAAGCCAGAGTAGCGAATTGTACCTTTCGGCTTGTTTTATACTCGGGTTTGGTGATATTTACTTCCCATAGAAATCTTATTATATTCGTAAATGTAATTTGAAATGCGTCTGCTTTATATCTCTTTTGAAAGAAATAATGGCTTTCTCAGACGTAGAATGGAATACAGTCTCTCATGGTTTATGGT
The DNA here is from genome assembly GCA_013235015.1 of Araneus ventricosus. Lineage (NCBI taxonomy): Eukaryota > Metazoa > Arthropoda > Arachnida > Araneae > Araneidae > Araneus > Araneus ventricosus. The sequence goes on along the minus strand of BGPR01001816.1, from coordinate 38,734 downwards.
AGGTAATAATTCCATTGAGTTAGTTGCTTCAGAAAAGTGCCTACTTCTAAATTTAAGAAAGACTCACTGTTTATTCATAAAACTTTAATACATCAACCATGGTTTTAAAGAACCTTCATGGTTTATCAATAACTAGGGGGTTACACCTCCTGCTCGCTCCGCTCCCCAACATTATTATTTGCATTTAATTAATTGTTTTATGTAATTTCGTTTAGATACGGATAGCAGCATCACTGTTACTTGAAAAACTACCTATAATTCACATTTGTCTTCAAACTCAATTTGTTAGTTACTTTATATAAATTAGATTTATATAATTACTTTACTATTACTACTTTTGCTTTTATTACTTTATATAAAATGTAATAATAGTAATAGTAAATAATATATTTACTATTACTAATACTAGATATTATATAAAATTATACCGGAGGAAATAAAGAACTTTTGTATTTGTAAGTTTATTTTTTGCCTTTTTAGATGAAATATTTTTCTAAAATTAGTTTTAAATGTTCTAAAAATTTCAATAATTTATATCAGTTTGCAGCATTTTATTCATTTATATTCAGAAATGAAGTACAAATAAATATACTATTTAAACTATAGCACAGAGCATAATTCTAGTGTTTTTTTTTATTTTGCGTTTCTCAAATTATTCCAGATCCATTCAGTAAAGTAGATAATTAACGCATTTTCCTGTATCTTTCCAAAAATTAGATAACTTCAGACTGTCTGCCTTGGATCTAATTTTCAGCAGTTTGCATGCCCACAACACACCGGAAAGAGAAGCCCTCAATATTTTTCCTCTACACACCCCAACTTGTCAAAAGTATTACGTCTCATTTGTTAATTAATTAAACTCAAACCCAACCCGACGGCACTAGGTCTCACTCCCTGCTAATCTCGCTGGCTATATAACTACGAAGGCAGTTGGTCTTTTCTACCAATACCACAAAACGAGCATTCGCTTCCGTTCTCACGAACATCATGTTCTAAATTGCTCGGCATGCAATTCCCATCTTCGCTCTATCCGTGTCCTTCGACAGTGCAAGAACAAACAAACAAGGGGTGGATAAAAGGTAGGGGGGCTCTCTCTCTCTTTCCAAACCGCCAGAAGTTGATCCCGCTGGGTCACGTGACTCATTTGTTCGGAGGGAGCCACCACCAGGAAGGGGGGCAAGAGATGAAGGTGCGTGCTGTTGCAGTCAGCGATGAGGGAGATGTCTCGGACTATCTCTTCTTGTCATCCTACAGGAAAGATGAATGTAACAGAACTGTGGAGGCACGCTAGCAAGATAATGTACTATCCTACTATCCTTAGAAGAAAGAGAGAATGAGGATACTACACTAGAGAGAGATGTGTATTTATTTTTGCTGCTTTTCATGTTAAGGCAGAGAAGTGGTAGTTTCAGGAATGAGCGTCTAAATTTTGGAATTTCAATGATATATATCATCCGCGGTTAGAGTGGGTTCTTGAAGAGCTGCTGCTCTCTTTTTTCAGTGAAGAGATATAAAATAAGATTCTCGACGGAGAAGATATTAGGTTTAGAATATTTGCTTTTCTTGTGTGTGGGATCTAATATTTTTCTTGTAAACAAGAATGAAAAATGAAGTCATATAAAGCTGATGGATCGTGTTTGTTTCGTCTATGTTTAAGGAAACTTTCTAAGTCAAATTTAAGGCAAAAGGTTTCAAACAGGTTGAAAGTATTGGTGTGTATGCTCAGCTTTTAAGAAAAATAATAGGTTTGTTGTTCAGCATGTTCAATAGTTCAAATGCTGAAAATAGAACAGTTTTAAGATATAATGTTTAAAAGGCAACATTGATCGGAATTTACTCAATTCCAGCTTGCACGCCAATAAATATGCAGCTTTGAAATCCTTTGGCCATTAACAGGAGGAAAAGGAACAAGACGTAGTAATGCTATACAATCTAGTAAGATTTCTGAAGTCATTTAAGCTATGCTTTTCTACATAGCTGTGACGCGTCATGAAATGGTTTCATTATATATCCTTAATAGAGGCAAGAATGGTGTAGTGATCACTATATTTTCCTCAAATGTCCAAATTCGAGGTTATGATCAATGTTGGTGTGTATTAAACTTCTTCTTAAGGTGCAGTACGGTGTTATAAAAGTAGAATGTTTTCTTGTACATGTTTATTGGTACGGAAGTTGTATCACTATGCTAAAAAGTTTTCTTTTCCCGGTGAAAATTGTCAGTCATTTTTTTATTCACCCTATAAATAACTTTTAACTCCCGTACCGTTGTTTCATGTTTAGTACAGTGCCTGTATTACTTCCTAGTAAAGGAAGACAATAATAGATAATCCTGTCTATTTTTAAAGGACTCATACATTTGGGCATTTTGGCATCTTATCTTCGCGCAATTTGAAAGACAAAACTTCTAAAATACATCACTATCTACACCGAATGATTATGCGGCATGTTTCGCTGCACAAATATAATACTATTATAGAACAGATTGCATTATGGCTCTATTGGAAATGTTTTCCTTCAGCTTCATTGCAATGGCAACCATTGGAAAGAATGATTGGTTATCATATCCAGAAAAGAGTATACTTCGCGTTCAAAAATCAGCCGCGTTGAAAAAGAAAAACGTATCCTGAAATCTAGGAAATAACATTACTTAAACTCTCCCACTGAATTTCGAGTTCTTATTTATATACTTGTTGTACGAACGTCAACTGTATATTAATCTCAAAAATGTGTAATTAATTTTGATTTGTATAGACCATTGCTAATTGTCTGCTCTCCAACCTTTGAAAATATTCAAAGGGTTGTCGCAAATTGAGATTTTTATTGTTAACATTGTTATAAAGAACAGATTCTATCCGATTAATACGGATTCAAATAGGTCTTTTAACGGTGAGACCTTTTGGATTCTCAAAATGCATTCTCCTTAGTCATTTCCCGCGTTTAAGACAATATGAATGTTCATTTAATCAAGTAAATATTTTGAGAAAAATCCCACTGGAAAACATGCAAAATTGGAGAAAAATAATTACTAATATTAAATTAAATTACTAAATTAATTTTTGAATAACATTGTATCGAGAAATAACTCAATGCCCCAAAAAATCCTCCAGAAGGATTTCAAACTTCGCCCTATAATTCAGATAATAAACAGAAAATACCAAGCAAAAAATTAGTTTGTAAGCTGTCTTCGACGTCTTCTTAACCCTTAATTACGCGTGCTGGTGTATTTTGTACACCGTTGGAGCTTTAACGGTCGCTGCTTTAATACTGCTTCGGCCTTAAACTTTCTCTCCCAACTAACCTACAGGTGATTCATGCTGAGTGGTGTAGGAATGCTTTTGTTTTCATTCATAACAACTAAACGTTTAAGCGAAGTCTTTGTATAGTTAAGTCTCTTGAAGAAATGAAGAGACCGACACTGAATAAGTACTATTTTAGCTCTAACCGGATATTTCGTATTTTAATGAAGGATTAAAGTTTTTTAAATTTCTAACTAAAATATTTCCTTTCATCTTGCTTGTGTTATTTTCTTATAATTGCATATAAATTTATAAAACTGCAAATCTTCAATATGCATTTCAAAAATTTATATTATTGGGTAATATTGTCTTGAAGACCTATTTTATATTTTTTATTTATTGTAACACATGGTTATTGTATTTGACTTAAAACTAATCTTATCACGCGTTAATATTTTTACCTAGAAATTTATAATTATATGGTGTACAAAATACACCGCCCGGGAAATTTTGCTTTGTGAATCGCCAAGAATAGTCAAGGGTTAACTTGTTTGTGACAATAAATTTAGTCAGAACATCATGTTGTATGGCTACAATTCAAAATGGTAGTATAAAAATTATAATTTACTCTACAATGGTTTCTTTTAGATTTTAAATTCGTTTTTCTTACATGCATCTTAATACGAGTAATTAAAAGAATGTAATTAATTTTCAACATTTAGAATAATTTATTATTGCACTGCTGTTTAAAAATTCTATGCTAAAAAGTTGTTAAACTAAGAGGAAAGAAATTCAAAATTAAAATAATATTTGTAACATATTTTACACTGTGTTGAAAAACTAAATTATGAGTACACTAATATCTTTCTGAGAATACTACTACAAATGTGTAGCTGGTAAATGATATTACAACTGTCAATAAATAAAAAATAGAATGAAAATAATATTTTAAATATGAATTAAATTTATAATACAAATACTACATTTAACATTAGTAAAATATTTGGAAATTAAATTAAAATAAAAGTATTCAGTAAATTTCTTTCTTTCTGCAAAAGAAAAAAATTATGAAAATAATATTCGGAATCTTCCGATCTAAAACTATGATTCCAAAATAGTAAGTAAACATAACATTTTTAATGTTAATTGCTATTAAAAGCAATGATTTAGTTTTTATAACAGGATTTTTTTGCTTGACATTTTTATACTTTTTATAACCATGAATCCTAATATTTGTTTGAGGAACTCATATTATTGAGTAAAATGATGTTTGTCGTTTTCAACTGAAAAAAAAATAGTTTTTATTTTCTCGGACAAAAAAAAATTATTTTCACAGGAAAAAAAAGAAATAAGTTTTTGCAATTGTCTTATTTTAAAGTGCCCACTCTCTGTGTTAATTAATTTTCTGTATCGTAGGAAATCGAAAATAAAAAATGATTTCTTGAATCAAGAAATAAGATGCTTTTTTCAATTTTCAGAAATGCAACTTTTAAAGAAAATTAATTAGTTTCAGTAAAAATTCCGCATCCAGAGATATCCCGTTTTTAGAAAAACATAAGCACTTTTTATTTAGCTTTATAAAACAGTTTCTTAATTGTTTTACTCCATCATTATAAACGGCAAGCTGATTTTTCATAAAGACAATGAACGTCAAAATTCATCCTAATTAATTAAAATTGTGTCTTTCGTATCGCATGCGCTTATATGAAAGGAGTTTTTCTTTTTCTCGCAGAAAAATGACAAACCTTCAACATCATCGAGAGTCTTTTTTCATTCATGTTTTTTTTTTCACTAGAAACTTTAATTGAAGGGCAATAAGCATTGTTCTGTTGTCATTTTCAAGCGAAGGAAACCGTTATCACAGCCGCTCATATGTACAAATAACTTAATTAATAGATAATTCAAAGGAATATATTCCTTTATATTAAGTTATTTTCATTAAAATTCTGCTTGCAACTGTTGTATATTTCAGAAAATCTTTAATTTGGAATGAAATGTTAAATCTAAAATGAAATTTAATTGCTTTGTAATTAAAAAGAGTCGAAACTTTTTCGATATTAGAGAAATTCTGACAGTTCCTTAATAGTTTTTATTGATTTTTTTGTCGTATTTTATCTTTATCGCGACTAAGTATAGCGTAATCATTTGTATTTAATTACAGCTTCTATGTTGAGACGCTGTTTTATTTTCTAATATTTTGTTATGAATAAATATGTTTAATGAAAGGTAATTCGGGTATTGATTAACAAACCTTAAAGGATTTAGTGCAATACGAAGGAAATAGTAAAAATAGAAACGGAAATCAATTAAATCATATTTCAAAGGAATGCCAGAATTTTTAGAATGTATAAGAGGTTTATTTTAGGACTAGCCAAGATATTTGAAACTATAGGATGATGAGAATGACCCCTGAGGAGAAATCGCTCAGTGCTCAGTTGCCACAACACACTAACCTATGGATTAATTTGAAAAAGAGGAACATAATCCTAAACTAGATGAACCTTTCAATTAGAAGGACTGTTTAAAGATTTATGGAATATCTGTCTCAATTCACCCGAATTAAATTTGATGAATATTTGATATAATTCTGCTTGCAAACAATTGTAGAATTACACGATTTATATGACAACTAAAAGTATTATATTGTTTAAACACAACTCAAAATTTATAAATATTTCAGTTTCCTTTCTGAACAAAGAATGTTTCAAAATTATTGATAGCTATCATGCAGTTAGAAAGAGTTTTTATTTTCACCAAAGGTACCCTACAGGGAAACAACTTATTAATTTTAACATTTTCCGGCTCATTCTTATTATTTTCTAGTTTTATTGCTTCTTAAATGTAATTCCAGGAAGAAGTATGCAACAGTATTTCATTTTGAAATAAGTTCTTACAGACAATTAACCCTCTGCCCAGATAGCAATTTTAGTTTGCAGCAAGCTTGCCACAAATTTGTCATGACAAGATTGCAAGCTTGCATCAAGTTAACGGAAGCTTCGAAGTCACCATGGAACGAACTTGCAGCAAGCTTGCCACAAGCTTGCTGTGTAAACTCATTGGAAATTATAGCAAAAATAGAGTACGAACACAACCCGGGATAGAACTCGCGACGTCCCGGTCCCGAAGCGGAGACGCTAACCATTGAGCCAGCTGAACTCTGAGAGGAGAAGATAAATTTCGCTAATACATCGTTCGATTCTATTCGTATACGATTTATTTTAAACTTTTTTCTTGATTTCATTAATTTTTTAAGTTGAGAATATAATTTGAAGTCAAAGAGAGAGCGATTTTCGATAATAACTACGTTTTGCTAGTAGAATAAATTATGAAATTAGAGTTCAAAAGTAATTACTTTAAAATGGGACAAAATGTCTAAGTTATTATTTTTCAACAAACATTGACTGTTTTTTAGCTTTAATTTTGTTTATAAATGTTAAAATTTCAACATTAATTAAAAGGCGATATAGTTTTCTTTAAAGTGCGTGTGATATATTTAGTAAAAAGATGGAAAATGTTTCAAAATTTTTTTTTTATAAAAAGTTATTTTTTTCACAAATTGTCATTGATTTATTGAATTAACAAAAAGAAGGGCGGTCTAGGAGATGCTATTTAAAATCGGATGTTTTTTTAAAACAGAGACAAAGATAATTATCTCTTTATTGTGCTATGTTTACAGGAAGCTTGTTTTGCAAACTTGCAGCAAGTTTTATTTGTAAGGGAGGTGGCGCTATTTGTCACGTAGAACTTGTAGCAAATGCGTTGTTAGCGTGGGTGGCGCTAGTTGTCACAGCGAACTTGCTACAAGTTCGCTTCAAGTTTGACGCGTCAAATTTTGCCATGACAAGGGAATATCAAGTCAAAATCAAACTTGCTGCAGACTTACGTGCTATCTGGGTGGTTCCTAACGCCATTGGAATAAAGAGACCTCAAAAAAAGGGAACGTCCGAGCTCCTCTATCAAGGATAAAGAAAATTCACTTCCCTCCTCAAAAACCACAATGACAGCTGGCACTCTCCAAATTCTAAGAAAATCCCCCTCTCCCCAAACACACATCTGGTCGAGCCACTCTAAGGAAGAAAGCACGTGCCGCAGGTGTGAAATCAATCACACTTAACAAAAGGGGATGGAAATTTCAGAGTGATATTCGGACGTTTCGGGCGGCCGCCATCTTTTGCTTAAAGAGACGTATGGGACTTTCCCGTATCGATAGAGTTAAAAGCAATTTGCTATTCATGAAATTCTATAGCTTAAAGATTGCCGATACATTCAGTTTTTGGATTACTCCACTAAAAAAAAAGTCAGTTGATAGTTTGTTCTTAAAGTTTTGTTTATTTATATCACAGCTATACTTTTATGCTTTATAAGCATCTGATAGCTCAAAACGAGTTAAGAGCTAGCTGCCTTAGAATTTAAAATCCAATTCCAGAAGCTGCTTTCTCCCACATAAAAGCATCAGCACAATATATTCTTCTATTATTGCTTTCTAAATGGAATGGTAAGAAGTAGTATCCAACAGTGTTTCGATTTTAATAGCTCCTGACAGAAAATTAAAAACAATATGTTATTCATGAAACATTCATTAATCATTTATAATACAAATTCTATAGCTTATAGGTTTCCGATTACTGTACTCGACTGAAAAAAATTCAATTTAAAATACTTTGTTAAAGTCTCGTTCATATATTTCACAATTTTTTCTTTAAACCTTTATGCATTATAAGCATCTGAGAGCTTAAAACGAAGAATGAGATGTTTTAGAATTTAAAACATACTTCCAAAAGCTTATTTCTCCCGCACAAACGCATCACTATAAACTTGGTAAAATAAACGAAGAATTTTGCCTCGCAACATTTGTGCCAGATTTAAAACGTAATTTAGGTTCTTTCTTAAGAGCACTCAGCATATAAAATAAGACTTATTTACTCGAACACTAGATTTAATTAAAGTTTGGACAAGATGAAGCGAGACTGAATACACCTTTTTAAATAGATTGCCGCAGGTTAAGAAATATTAGTTGATTTATTTTCGGTAAACATATAAAGGTTGGGCTGAATGATGATTTCCTTTCTAATGAAGATGCTTATTATAAAAATGCATAACTCCATTGAAAATGATGCATTTCGTATCAAAACAATGAATGTTAGTGAAACTGTTCTTTCGAAATCTTAGATTTGGCAAAACTTCAAAAAAATAATAATAAGCGAAATTACTTGAAATATTTCATTTTTACCCGTTTGATACACTCTGAATTTAATTGGCTTTTATCCGAAAACAGGATATGTTGTTTGATCCTGCTAATATAATTTTTTTCTTTTATTGGAACTCAGTTACAGAAAATGGAGGCATTTACATGAAGTATTTGGATAAAAAAAATAATTCATATGTTGTATAGTAATTCATTAAATATTGTATAATGACTACCTATTGATATGTCTTAAAATAAGCTCACTAAATTGCCAATACTCTGTTTATTTTAATTAATTTTACTAAAAGTATTGCGAAAAGAGCTTTGTTTATTACACATGTATTAACATTCCAAGCTGAAAAGCCATCGTAATGGTGTGTAGGTAAATATATTTTTGGGGTACAAAAGTAAATTTTCACTTTTCCATTCCTCAGTGGATAGGAAGTTTACTATGGAATATATAATGAATTAAAATATTTCAGAGTTTTAAGCAAACTTGTAGCTTTAATTTGATATTCGAAATTATGCAGATCTTAATTCTAACTGGTTTAAATTTTAGATTATTTAGAAAAATTCAAGTTAAGGGTACTTGACCCTATCAAAAGCTATTGCAGCTCCAATGTCGTAGCCGTGGTGCTTGAAGTTTGTTGGCAATATGGCAACTCATATATAGAGAATAATTGCTTAAAAATTGTTTGTTATTAATTATTTACTGAGTAAAATTTCTTTTTAATATGATAATTTCAAATAATGCATCTAGTTATTTTAGTCAGAATTTTTAAAAGAATTTAAATTTAATCCATCTATTTTTTCCTCGCCTGAAAGAAAGTTTTATTTATTATTTGAATAAAAATATTTTGTTCGAACTATTTGTTATCTTTTGGTTTCATTTAACGTTTCGCCATTTCTTTTGAGTTTGTCTTTCTTTCTTAATTTGAATTCGCTTTAAAATATATGTTTATTCTTTTGCTTTTGCCTTTCTTTAAATATTAGAACCAAGTAAGCCTATGAAACTTCTCTATTTTTAGCTTTGTGCAACATTTTGTAAATCCTTTTTTTAGTTTTCATGCTACTATTTTTTTAAAAATTTTCCCAAACCGGCATTTTTTAACGCGCTAATGACGCTGCTAGGATCCCAGCTGCATTGCTGTAATTTTTATCATTTAATTAAATCAATATTTTAATTCTTTTTTAAATTTTGAACTAATTTATTATTATAACTAGATTTCATTAAATGTCTAGACTAAATTAAATTTATTAACAATATTTTATTAATAACAACTGATATTTATATATTCTATATTATTTTTTATTAGTTTCATTAATATTTTTCGAAAATAAACAGCTTATGTAATTCAGTAGTATTAATCTAATATCTGAATATTGCGTTCATAGAAATTACCAAAAGAATTTAAATACCCTTTGAAGATAGGGCCAAGTATCCTTAAGGTTAGGAATACTTGACCCTAGGCGATTTCATGAAATATGCTTATTTTATGATTAAATGAGATATCAGTTTATCATAAGAACATTTATCCTCCTCAAAAACAAATATTTTTATGATAATAAAAAATCAAATATTTTAGAAATATAACGAAAAGTAAAACTAAGGTCAAGTATCCCTAGTTTCTCTTAATGATATATATGTGTTTATTCTTTCAAGTTCGCATTTTAAAATGCATTGCTCATATAATTTTACTTTCACTATAAATTCAGTTATATTAGATAAACTTCCCTCTTAAAGCTGCACAAGCGATATTTTGGGAGGGACCTTCAATTTTTAAACAGTGGTCAGGTAACGACAGTGGCGACTGGGGTTACTTTCCAGGGATCTCTTCAAATCGTAAAACTTTCATACTTTTTGTATTCCCTGGAATTATTCTTTGTTCCCGGAACAAAAAAATTGTAAAATTATCAGAAAATCATGTTCCAAGAATTATATTTTACAAAATTATGTAAAGCAGAGTTTGGCTGCTAAAACACGTTTGTTTAGACACCCAAACACGCTGGAATATTTTGTTGGCAATGCTTGAAAGATTTGTAGAGATAAAATAAGCAATTTCAAAAGCATTAATTCATATTAAAGAATAACAAAATTTGATCCCCAGACTTCGGGTCATTCGTCAAAGTGCCTCCTGAAGATTGAATGGCCAATTATGCTGTTGTGTGCCGAACTAAACGAGCTGACCACATGTTTGGTGAAAATTCCTTCCCTCCCTGGGATTCTGAGATTTGTCACATACCCTTCACATAGCATTGTAGACGCATGTGACAGCGTATGTCACAGCCCACGTGAAAAAGTTAAATTATTCCTTTACACTTTGTCCTGATTAACTTTTGAAAACATTTCTTCAGTAACTGTTCACGTGAAATAATTTATACCCCAGTTCAAAAGTTAGGGGGCGAATAAATAAACTGCCAAACTTGTCCTTGATACCACAACATATTAGTACTTCAATGCAATTATATGGTCTAAAATGCAATGTGAAAGGTGTTATATGTTCTTCTGATTGTCTTTATAAATCATCTTTCTATAACTGTTCATATCAGGAATGGCGCTAGAGTTTGCCCGACAGGGGAGCACGACTTGCTGTACAGGGGGACTAGTGGAATGAAATTGGTCTCAAATTTTCGCCAGATTATTATTTATCAACTACAGTGCAAAACTTTTCCCCTACTCGGAGGGCACAGTATCCACGATGGGGCCCCTTTCCCCCGGTCCCCCTCTGGTGCCACCCCTGGTTCATATGAAAGGATCGATTCAACAGTTCCAATTTTAGAGGAAGAACAAAAGAATTGCTCACCAACTATTGTGCGATAGGCGTTTGTGTGCCACCTACTTTCTTACAGCAATGAACAGCGATCTAAACAGCGCAACCAACTAGATAAGTAGCTCGTTTGTCATGAAAAGACTTACTTTCAGCGCTTTCAGACCTTTTTACTCGAAAATATTATTTTGTAGGTTTACAGATCAAGAAAAATTGTATAATAATGGTTCTAAGCAATATCATTCACAGTTTTCGTTCATTCCTTTATTTATTATGTTTTCTTTGCTGGCTATACATAGAAAATGACACTATTTTCCATATATTGTAGTAATAAAATTTTGCAAACTTCTTAATGATTGTGTAATCGACAAACTATTCGAGCTGAAAATTTTAAACATCGGCAATGATAAACTTTAAGGTTTTGACAAAAAATGTTGTAATTATTTCTGTTTGTTTGTCTAGCATTACGTGAGTACTGCAGGTCATATGTGGTTAGCAGGTTTGATACTCGATTTCATTGATGATTAAGCTTGTATGCGAAGCTGATCCAGGTATTACTCCTTTGAAGTATGTCACAAGGTATTTCAGGCGTAACTTGAAAAGTAGAACAAATCAAATGAATTAAATCAGCCATGTATAATGGTCGCATTCTTGAAATGAACACAATGAAAAAAGGCATCACAAAGGTGAGCTTTCTATAAAATGGACTCTGCAATTCTGTAAATTACATGCACTCTAGGCATTAAGATTTCAGCATCAGATGTACGGATAGCCACTAGAAATAAATAACCGCTAGATAGACCTTAATCTTAACCATAAAACTACTGCTAAATTATATCTCAAAACATCTTATTTAAACGGAGACAATCAGAAAGGTGTAGGGGAATGTTTTTTCTCCTTTTAGAAGATTTACCCACTGGAGGAAAAGATATATTGTCACTTTCTTCCTTCTGTAGTATTTCTTCATCTCTCTCTATAACTCAACAGTTCAAAGCATGTTAGTTCCAGCATCACTTTAGAACAGCTGGAGCGATTTCGATGAACTTTTGTACATATGCTTGTTATTAATCGATTATATATTTTTCAGGGATTTGGCTGCGTTTGAGATAAATAGTGTGAATATATATAACGAATGGACTGATTGACATAAAATTCTACTCTTATGTTTCAGTACGTCAAACTAAGAATGTGGCGGAATTATCTTCCCTCTTTTTTCCTTGGCTTAGCTGAAAATCACTTGAATACATTTTACTTCCTTTCGTGATAACAGCTATGGTTTCAGAACCTTTTATATATCTTTATAAAACTTCTAGGAAGGAGGATTAACAAAATTTCAGTTCAGACACCCATCGCAAAAGGCCATAAACCACAAATCCGATACCTCAGATCACCGCGTAGGAAGTCGCAATTTTTTTCATTTTATTATTATTCTTGTTAATTTATCGACCTATTTTAAATTGTATGCTTTTGCAGTTGCTCAATACAAATTTCATTCGTCGATTTGAATGTACTTTTTTACAAATTGTGAATAATGTTCTGAAACCAGTGACTAATATTTATATTTTTACAGTATACAATCTTTGCAATGATAGCTATTTGAAAGAAATCTTGGGGATGTATACAATACGTACGTTAACAAATAAATATTAGATATTTAATTATAAATATTAATGATTAAGATGCAGGTTAAAAAAAACGTGAGAAATCTCCACACCTAATCTAATACGTATAATAGCAGTATCAAACAAAGGGCTACATTTTTTCTAATCAGTCCCTCAGGATTAATTATACTCAAGGGATAGAGGAGACTAGGGATACTTGATCATATGGGATACTTGGGTATATAATAACCTTTTTTCTATACACCAGGTTTATTTTTCTTTCTTCAGTTGACAATATTTAAACACATTTATAGTTCTGCATCATGTGAAAAAGAAATCAAGTAACTTGGTGCCATTTTGAAATTGCCATGAACAATGGTTCTTTTTCTACTGTCTGAAGTAAATTTTAAGATGTCTAAATTTTACAATTTTATTCAAATTTTGTTTTTAAGGTGTAATAGTATTGTAATTGAAATAATTATAATTTCAGGTACATTTTAAGCTTAAAATAGTTTAAATATCTACATGTCTTATTTAGTTATAGTTTGGTAAACATAAATGTGGTAGAGGGGATACTTGTGGCACTGAGACTGGGGACATATGAGCCATGGATCAACTATCCCTACTGGGAAATTATGGTTCTTTAACTTTGTTATTTAGAGCATTTGAGTCGTTTATTTTTACAACATTTGCTATGTTTAAGACATATGCAAGTAGTAGACTTTCATAAAAAATAATAATGTAGAAAAAAATGCTCATTTGTCATAAATAGGCCAGGTATGGAGCAATCAGGCGCGTCTGTTGAAAATTTCTAGATTTTTTTCAAATTTTACTCCCCATGAAGATGACAGCTTACGTCAGAATATTGTAATTAATTTTTCTTTTTCTGGTCTTAAGTCTGTAATTTTTCCTATCCCTGGGACCTCAGCTAGTGAAAGAACTGTTTCTCCAGTTATACAAAATCCTTGCTTCGCATTATGAAAGGATTTAGGAAAAGAACTAAATCAGCTAGTTTGACTTCCACTCCCGAAAAACTAAAAATGAAGAAGAACTATTGACAATATCACGAAAAGGGAAAAAAGAAAAGCAACATAGATCACAATTTAAATTTTGTTAGAAATTACCAATGGTTAAAACAAAACTTTTTCCTGAAAAATCGAAAAAAAAATTATGAAAGACTCTTACGATACATCTGATATAGATTCATACAATTATTCAATTAAAAATACAAGTTTAACAATGTCAGTAGATGGAAATACTGAGAGTGGTGATGATTTTATCAATAAGAAACCTGCTATTAATGATCGGCTACTGATAAAATATACTAGTGAAGAAAACCATGGAGCAATTTGTTGGCCAAATTCTTAATATTTTTGAAGATGGGATGAGCATAAATTTGCTCGTAGAGTTGCAGATTCAAAATTTAAATGGCCGCCAAATTATGGCATTGCTGTCATTGATGGAAACAAAATTGAAATGATTCTTAGACCACCAAACATCACCACAAAAAATGACCATGTTGTTAATTTTGTTTTCACGACTACTTTTGTAGGTCTTTTTTCTTATCTTAAGCATGAAGCAAAACATTTCTGAAATAATTACAAGCAGTAAAATTTAAAACATTGTATTTGTAGATATTTTTTCAGAGCTGGCTCAAGCATCCCTACACTATGGATCATGTATCCTTCTCATGGGGATAATTGTGCCAAAATGTGAAACAAAAAGTAAATAATTATTAAGCAATAAAATTGTACGAAAATGGCTAATTTTCTCATTTGATTTCGAATACAATATATCACACTTTACACTACAAGATTCGATTCTTCAATTCCTAATTATAAAAAATAAAAATAAATAAAATTTTAAAATTGTCTCAGCTATCCCTACTGTGCCCTATATGAATGTTTTACAGAATGAATTGAGCGGTTTTGATGAAACCTGATACACGAGTTTTCCCAATAGTCGATTAAAAATGATATAGATCTGAATCAATCTTACCTTACCCTTGTGTAAATAAGATGAAGGAAGAGGTTTTGAAATTTGGAAAACAGTTGACGGGCTGATTAGAATAGAATTTGGTTGACGCGCTTTAAAACAAGTAACGAGGAATACAATGGCGATAAATCTCAAATCGATCTTCTAGGATGATAACTGCTTCGAATACATGCAGGGATATGAACTTAGAACAGTTGGAATGATGTTGATACAATTTTGAATACATGTTTCTGATAATACAAAAAATATTGTAGTTGTAAATAATCCTTAACAATCCACATTTCAGTTGAATCTAGGCGAGTCATTTAAATGCAGCTAACAAGTGGGTCGATGATTTGTTTGAAGTGCTGCATCAGGAGCGATTTTGATGGAACATGGTGCACATGTCTCGCATTGGTTGAGTAAAAATAATACATTATTAAAAAAGTATGGATGGAAATTGACAGATTTGCAGTTTGAAACCCAGGAACAGACATAGGATATGTGATTTTATCATAAATTCAATATTTTTCACTACAGACAGCAATTAAATAATTAACAAAGAATGCCCATTGACTCAGAGATTCGCGATGAAGAATACTACTTTATTTTTCAATCAACTGTCACTTGATCTTTAAGGCATGCGTAAACATGCAGAATTACTTATTTTTAAAATCAACTGTCACGTGATCCTGAAGAAAAGCGTAAGCATGTGGAATAACTTGATTTTAAAGTCAAAGTCACTTGATCAGAAAGAAAACCGCGATTATATGATCTTGCTGAGAAAATAAATAAATAATTAATTTCTGGAATAATAACTGAAATTACTCAACTCGACGCTTGATGTTAATTTTTTGAGTTTGCAGTCCATTTAATTTAGTTATTTATATTTGTATCTTTTGCTTATCAGATTTTATTCAAGAAATTTTCGATAAATTGACGCTGGGACAGAAATCTATTGATATATATGATATAGTTGCAAGAGTTTGTAGATTAAAATTTAAAAGCTAATGTTAATTATAACTAAAGGAAAATAAACGAAGATATACTTTGTTTTATGTATTCTATTGAAAGGCAAAAGCGGATGACATATAGCATGGTGGATGATATATTCCACAGATTGTAAAGGCTTCATGATGCCATTGAGTACGAAGATGTAATTTACAACGAGAAATTAACTTAGATAGAAGACTTAAGTGGTATTACGATAGCTGGTAAAGATCTATCGAGCTTTGGAATGAGTAGGCCGCGTAGGATAGAGGAAATTATTACCTAATGCAGAAAATGCCCTACGAAACAGAATAATTGCAACAGCGACTAACTGAGTTCGTTCCATTATTTTACCCAGAACAAAAGACCATTTTCGGTAGTATTTTGCAACAGAATGAAAGTGGTGAATGCGATTGTTTTTTCCGGACGCTCCTGGCTGTACTGGGAAGTCTTTCCATCTCAATCTACTCAAATTAGATTTTCTCAAATTCGGAAAGACAAAGAAATTGATGATGAAATAGTGTCTAAAAATAGCAGTTCAAGCGTTATATCGAATTATGAAAGATATTAATATCATGGGAGGGATGGCGTTATTAATGTCAGACAATTTTAGAAAGGTTGAACCGGTAATAAGTAGGGGACACCGGTGGATGAAATTAATGCATGTTTAAAGACGTCTCCGTAATGGGAGATTTTCAAAAACTTTTAACTCACTACGAATATGAGAGTTCATCTGTTCAACGACACTGACTAATATTTGGAAAAGTGGTGAAGATTGGTTTAAAACATATTCCAACAGTGTATTAAATTGAAAGGGTAATTTTCAAAATTGTTCAGAGAGCAGAGGAACTGATAAGCAAGATTTATCCTTCACTACGAGCTAATATGAGCAATAAAGAATGGTTGTTGAATGGGTAATTTTGGCACTGGCTAATGAAAGTTTGAAAATATGTCACAAATGGAGAGAGGCATTACTGAATATCTATCTGCAGATACGGTAATGGGCAGTAACAAGTGAAATTTTCCAACTCCTTAGAATTGTCAGGGGTACCTTCCGATAAGCCGACATTAAAAGTGGGTGTGCCAGTACTCTTGATACATAACCTCTATGTACCGAGACTGCGCGACGACGCACGGTTACACTTAGGTCCGAAAATCGTGCGAGATACTATTATGACTGGCATAGTGAGAGGGGAAAGTGTTTTAATTCCATGCATTCCGATAGTACCGAAGGATTTACCATCCCAGTTCAGAAGGTTACAATTAAATTTAAAAGTAGCATTTGCCAGGCTCAGGGCCAGACACTTAAAGTAACAGGAGTACATTCGGAAAAACCATTTTTCTCACATTTCCAACTATATTTGCTGTGTTCACGTCTGTCGAGCCCACAAAACCTCTAAATCCGTGCAAAAAAACGTAAAACCAAAAACGTATTATACAAAAGTTTGTTAGCATAGATAAACAAATTACCTAAACAAAAGAGCCGACATATACAACACACTCCTGCTAGTCGTCCAATTATGTATTATCAACCGTCAGAACTTTTATTTTCCCCTTTCATCATGTAAAGAAACATTTACATTCGTGAATTTAAAAAAATAATAATTAAAATTCCTTATGCACGAAGTCGCGGGTAACAGCTAATTTATAATAAGGAGATATTCTAACGCATGCTTATATTTTTCTTTTAAAGATATATAAACTTGGCAAGAATGATGAGAAAAGGAGGACATCTTCCTTTATCGATCCACATGTTTCTGAAATTAATAACACGCAAATGCAATTTTGGCTTCTGACCAATGACGAAGAAATAGACCCATTTCAAATGAAGTCTTATCCATCGGAAAAAGTCAGGAAAACTCGATTTAAAGTTTCCTGTCCCATTATTGATGGAAAATATCTGTTTCCACAATTGAAGTTCTATCAAGAGTTGGGATCTGAAATTTTGATTACAAAATAAATTGTTTTGTCCGAGTCACAACCGTAAAAGTTTGGCAACAGACATAAAAAAATGAAAAAGAGATGATGAAGAAAGGAATTCCATTTACCCCTGGAACTACCCTTGGTCAATAAACCGCATATCGTAATTGAATAGTCGCCTTCAATAAGCAATTTTATGGGCATAGCCTATCATCGAGTTCTTTTGCAGTACATTTGCGTCTTGGAGTAACTGATCGGCGAATTCTTCGTGAAACTTTAATGAATAGACTTTCCCACGAAATGGGTTTTTAGTTACCTCAAGGTAGCAGTTAGGTGTGTTTTAGTACTTGTGCGTGTTCTTCCTGACTTCCAGCCCATGGGAGTCTTAAACATCTATTTTGGATTAGTGATTCGCTAATAAGGATTTTTTTTCCTCTTGTGTGTATTGGTGCTACAATTGGAGAATAAAAATGCCGGAAGCGATAAAAATTTGCTGTTTTATATCGCTGTTATAAGTGCATACTTAATAAATCTGGTATAATTAATCTGAGAGGAGAAAATAGATATATTTTCAACATTGGCTTAACCTCTTTGAAAGGACCAGTTTAGATGGACTTTTTAATGTCGAAGCCGTAACTAATGGAGAAAGTTGCTGAAAAACAATGATTTAAAATTTCACGAAGGAATATTTTATAAAATACTATGGTCGAATCAATGTATATCATCTTGTAGAATGAACATAAGGATGAAATTATTTTATATCACTGCAGATTATATCGACAGAAGTACTGCAACTATCTTAAATTAAATAATAGTAATTATTGTTTCATTTGATATAATATGAAATTGACTCATTCTAGTAGGTATATTTATTAAGTGAGGCAGAATGAAACAACAACAACAAAAATGAATTATGAAAAAATTGGTACAGTAAAGAATTATGTTATACAAACTGTTGCTATATTTATTTAACTCTCTGATTCCTAAACCCCTTAGAACTCAGAGACCGAAAAATACCGGAACTCTTGAGTTCTTCTTCAAATATAATAGCAATTTCCCTAATTTTCTCTAAAACCGAATTGCAGCTTGCCTTCTTAATGGGTTGATGTACAAAAAAAGTACCCTGTTTAGCTGAAGGTTAGTAGGGGGACTTATTACAAAGAAATGAACATGAATGAATAGATAGTTTCAAAAATCTTCCAAATCCCCAAACCTATCTAAATGAGAGCTTTTAACGAACAAAGCACGTGTTTCGAATATTTAATCAATCACATTTAAAGAAAGGAGGAGGAAATTAAGCAAGTGTATTTGGACTCTTCGGACGCCCGCCGTTCCTGGCTTGAACGAGGTTTTGGGATTTTCGGTATTGAAAGAGTTAATGTTTTAAAACTTTTTTTTTGGTTCAGATTTTTTTTGGTGAATTTTGAGTTTCGATCATTGATCAGAAGTTCGATTTCACTATGTATTAATCAACGCAAAGTATCCATTTTATATGTGTCGATACATCGCGCATTCAATTAGTTTTCCGGGTTTAACACTCCAGCGGGAGTGCGTCTGCATAAGACACTTATATCCTGCATCGTATTACATACTTATATGGTTCTTTTATAAATTTATATAGACTTTGTTTAGCATAAAGCTACTAAATACCGGTTACAAAAATAAGAGTTCCATTTATTTTTGTAAAACATCAAGACATAAATATGTAATACGATGCATGGTATAAGAGTCTACTGCATATGCTCGCCCTCTGGCAGGCTAAATATTATCCTCACGTATATTTTGGGACTGGCCTGTTTATTATCCTATGCCAACTGTTCAACACAATGAGATTCATTAAAGAAACTCTGATTAAATCACAAAGAATAATAAAAATATATAATTGCTAAATGATTTGAAGTTCTCATCTGCTTAAACTTTTTCATTACAAGAGAATTCAGATTACTTTCTCAATTACCAAGCCAAGAATAAACTTATCGCTACTTATGTTTAAAAGAAAGGTTATAGTGCAACTTGTTTTTTATAAGATTATTCAACCATCAAATTTCTAATACACTTTTAGCGCAATCTTAACTTTTTGTAGCTTGTCTAAATAAATACTGATGCAGTTTTCTACGCACTAATAATACTTCTATCGTACATTCCAGTTAATACATATATGATACCAACATGCTAAAATATTCTTCAACAATCAATCAATGATAAAATACAACACCTACAAAGAAAAGTATAAGAATAAATAGAACCAAAGTTTTGGAATAATAAAAGAAAGTTTTTATTTGCTTTAAAATGACTATGATGGAAAAAGCACATACCTTCCTACGTATTTAAATTTTAAGAACGAAAAAGGCAAGAATAAGCTAGCCTAAACACGAAAAGCACATTTGAATGGAAGAATTTTAAAATCTCCCAAACTCAAGTTTACAGTCTCCTTCAAAATAAAATGCTATGCAGAAGTGGTTTTTCGTAGATGATAAATTTCTCTACTTTTTCAATTTCAGGATTTTATCCCTTTTTGAAAAAATCCTTATTTTATTGCGAAGCGCATTTGATGCAGTTAGAGCCATAGTCTAGTTTTATTCACTGAATTCTATGTGCTGAGAAGTTCTCACAGATTCGTAATTCTGGATTATTCCTGCAAAATCTAGGTTAGAAAGTATACCTGGTTTTATAAATGGCAGATTAATTCAATTACTTTAAGCCTACATAATCATGCCAATACAAAATGCATTTAATTAAAACTGTTGTTATTTATACATTTTATTAGTAAACTAAAAATGTATAACTTTTTATTTTAATTAGTTTCAAATTTATGTATAAAATTTATAATTTATTTTTAAAATATTATGAAATCAATTTTCTAAATTTATTACCAGATGGCGCCACTAGTATAGAATCAAAATTTGATTAAATTAATCCATGAAATGATAATTTAATTATGAAAATATTCAAAAAGTGATTTCTCTCGAGATTATACAAGTGCACGAAATTTGAAACTTCTGGCACATCAGGAAGTGACCGAAAAATCGATTACGGAATTCCATCTTTGCAAACAAGAAAGAAGTCGAGTTAAATAAAAGTATTTAAAAACATTACGTGTATTTATATCATCCAACCAATGGTTTTCTTCTCTAACCATATGCATATAAACTTTATTTCTTTGAACCTCAGAGTGTGGGGTGCAATGATTATAATTGTGAACGGACAGTTAATTGACATATAGTTTATGACCTGTGGCATTTAGTAAAATATAGTATTGATATTTAGTTTGGTCTGTAACATTAGTACATTTATGTGTTTATCCACATTTTTACAATATTACCTGTGTGTCAAAAGCATTCACAAATAACACCATACAAGAAGATCGCATAGCTCAAATTAATCATTACATGTTTAGAAATTATATTACCCTGTATTTGTAATCCCATCTTTAACACTTTCCCGTGATTTACAGTACATTTTGTTGGTCCTCTCATGTTTTTCTAGAGAAATTTTAACTATGCAAGTTGTTTCCCATGATTTAATTTAACCATTTAAAGGGACATTTTTTCCAATAGTGTTATAGTAAAATGGCAGTGAAATTGAGGTTCTTTTAAGAAAATAAATTCATTTAGCGTATTCGATTACATTAATTTTTTGATAATTAATTTGCTAATTAATAATTAATTATCAAGTCCACACATTTCGTTATGGTTTGAAGAAGAAATTGGAACATTCAGGTTTTTGTTTCATCGAAGAATTTGGCGAGAGCTTATGCCAGCCATAAAAAATTCATTAAAAAATTGATGAACTTGGTGGTAAATATACTTACCACAGCCCAATAGAGGATTAAGTAAAATGTACAGATTTTACCGTGTTCTCAACTTATGTGTCAACTAAATGTCCTGTTGGCTTAGTGTAACTTGAGATAAAAATTACTAATTGTTTATATTTGCTGTTGTTTTGTTTTTTAATAAATGAGTTATTCTTTTATATTTATAGTTGTTATGTTTAAAAATAATAAATAAATTCCTGACGACAATTTTTCTATCATACTAATGACTTAATTGTCATAATTTAGTATTAAATAAAAATGTATATTGGTATAATTGGATGTTTACTATAATGTTTTATTTATTATTTTTTTCTTTTGGATACACGCCAGAAAATAATTTATGACGCTCAGTGGGGAAAGAGTATGCTATAAACATACATCAGAAAAATTGCAAAGAATTTAAATCCTTGTGTAAAAAAGTCAATGCCTTACGAATGCATTCATTTAATATGCTTAAACAACCGTTATTTATTATTATTAGAACACTTTTTCGGGTTGGAAAGCTCATTTGAAATATTTAGAACTAATAAAGGAATACAAGCAGAATACAATTCTTGGAGGATTGCTTCTCATTTGAAATATTAATAGCTAATAAAGGCATACAAGCAGAATACGATTCTTGGAGGAATGCTTCTCATTTGAAATATAAGGGGCTAATAAAGGAGTACAAGCAGAATACAATTCTTGGTGGAATTCTTCGAATTTAAAATATTAGAAGCTAATAAAGGAATACAAGCAGAATACAATTCTTGGAGGAATTCTTCTAATTTGAAATATCAAGAGCTAATAAAGGAATAAAAGCAGAATACAATTCTTGGGCAATTAAAATATTTTCAAACTGATTTCATTTTTCAATATAAGGAGAAATATTTGCAATTTCTTAGGTTAAAAGAAGAAATTCGCATAATATCCATACAGCAAAAATGCCATAAATAGAATTATTAGAAAGAAATAAATTATTAAATTAGAAGAAATAAATTTCTGTAATTATTTGATTAAAGACAGTCAGGCAATAAGTTCAAATCATTAACATATGGATTAAAATAATTTAAGGAAAAAAACAGCTCTACTTAACAAAATTTCGAATTCTTTAACACTCTAAGTTGCCAAACATTTTTAGGTGATGTATTTCAGCACTGAAAAATGGGCTTTCAAATGGACAGGCAATATTTCTTTTATATGTTATAGAATAGATGTAGTTTGAAAAATAGTTTAAATGAAGACTTTTAAGAAAGCAGAGAAATAACTAGGAATAATTTGTTCTGGAACTGAGCAATAAGAATCGAAAAATCCGATTAGGTCGCTACGAGCTAATTTATATGAAAAATATTCTCTTATTTTTAAATAATAAAGCTAAGATTTGCAATCATATGTGGGATGGGCATTTTACGCTCTTCCGCAAAAATCGAAATGTATCTGTGAAAAAAGTTCTAATTTCAATTATATTGAAAATAAACAAGTCTGCAAAGTAAATAATTAAAAACAACTTAATCTTAAAAACTTATCTCGGTTCATTAAGAACCAACGCTGATATTTTTATGGCAAATAATTCGACTGCAGATTTACTGTGGACACAATCCCCATTTAGAGAATTCCCAGTTAAAGGCGGTAACTTGGTCAGACGCCCCGTATTTCGGAAGTGGACAATAAAACGGGATGTTTTGGAGTTTAAGGTGCACAAGTGCCCCATCAAATAGACCGCTTTATTGCCTTCACGTAAAAAAATATAGATTCGGAACCGGTTTTTGTTCAGTGCCCCCAATTGTAACAGCTCATGTTCTAGAAGGTTCATGGAAGATTTAATATATCTCTTTGTGCAAAGCGTCCTTGTTGGAGCAGACAGAAAAAGCTTTATTTCATGGTGTTATTATTTTGAGTGTCACAAATACACGCAATAAATTTGAAATGTAGAGAAAATACCGTCTGAAAGGATTGGTGCAAAACTGCTAAACAATCGAGTACGTGTTCAAGCTCTGATGACAGCTTTTTTTTTTCTTCGAGGGCATTTTAAGAGCAATAACTAATGCTTATTATAGTTGGATGTGTAGTACCCTACACATACTTTAATTTTAACTATCCTGTATAAGCAGTGGGATTATAAATAAATTGTCAGTGTAAAGTTATCTACAAAAGAAAAGTTCAGAATAACATCAAATTTCAATGGTATTTATTTTGCGCCTCTCAGAGCTTAATCGCGGTTCGCGTGGCGTCTTACAGACACCATCCTGACCGGAAAATCTAGAACAGTATTCATCTCATGATTTGAAATTAATATGTATCAATAATATGAGTACATTATTATATAAAGATGTCATAGTTATGTTTATGCCAGAGATTGTTCACATACTATTTCCTATATCATTGCATTGAAAAGAATATGAATCAACAGTTTATCAATTTTTAAACATTTTCATTTAACTTAAATTTGTTTCATGTTTGTTCACATGGGAAATTGCAATCGATTTTTAGTTACTCCCGGATGTGTTGGAGTTCTTAAATTTTATACAACTGCGTGCTCTCGATGAAAATACATTATTTCTATGTTTTCAGAACTTTACTAAGGCAGCGATGGCCTAGTGGTAAGGCCTCGGCTTTGGGACCGGAGGGCTCCAGGCTCGAAACCCGATTCCACAAAAGATCTGTCTTGTACTGGGTCTGTTGCACGCTAAACCATGCGTAGGGGAGTCAAACTTCCTGCCGTCTGTGTCTGTGTGGTGCGGTAGTTAGGAGAGGGGGTGCCAGCTCAGGTGTCGTCCTCGTCATCCTACAGCGGTCCAAAATTACGAGGTCCGTCCCTAAATAGCCCTCGTGTTGCTTCAAAAAGGGACGTTGATATAGCTAAACTAAACAGAACTTTATTATAAGTTATTTGATTATTTCAATAAAATTTTGATAACATGCAAGAGGCTCCACTTACGAATTTGAGAAAAAATGACTCTAAGTTTTCATAGTATTTATAACGATGAATTATGAATTTTAGTCTAAAAAGGAAATAATTAAAATAAAATATTGCATTTTAGTACATTAATAAAAATTTGTTTTATAAATTTTCAATAAATTTGTCTGAAATTTATACCGCCAATGTTCAAATTCTTGCCACCAACCATAGGCTGTATAGTCTAAAAATTATTTAGTAAGCTTTTTCGTTATAGCTCTTAGTAAGCATACAGCAGATGTACATTTGACCAAAGATACAATTTCATGATTTGTTCAAGCATAATGCAAGTTGATATTCCCATTTTAGTCTGATCTCGAATCCCTACTTATCATTTAGACAGAACAGAACACCACATCATGCCCCTGCGACTATAACCTTTTGGTTATTTAAACAGTGGGGCGGACATGAAGTGGAAGAGACATCGGAAGACGCCCCTTAACTGTCTAGCAAATAAAAGCGAAGGCAGAGAGATGAAAAAGGTTACAAAAATACAAATCTAAAAATGTGGAATAATATACAAGGAACAAAAGGGGAATATCACATAAAACCATATACAAACAAGAACTGTAAACAGGAAAGAAATATGAGAATGAAGTGTACAATATCAACAAACAAGAGAGCAAAAAAATCTAATCAAATAAAGAACTCCAAAAAACAAACTAAAATGCTGGTATTAAAGCACACGTGTGTCTGTTCTGTTGGTTGTTCTTTTCTCCAAAAAGTGGAAGTTTTCCTGTGTGGAAGCGGTGACTATTTCAGGTGCGCTGTCACTTCGGCGAAGAAAGCGCAAAAAATTCCCCATGTCGGCCTGCAGGTATTGGAAGAGGCTTGAAGTGAAAGATTATCCTGGATTTATTCGAAAAAGCTCTTGAAAATTATTTAGATGGTGTAGCAATCGTTGGATTTTTAAGTCGGGAGTGAGGAAGCGAGGTTTCGGAACCAGATTAGCTCATGTTGCTGTGCCGGTTTAGTCATGTGGAAGGATGCAGTCCCACTGCACTCTGTCACATAATGCAAAGGAGTGCCATTTGTGTTTCCACATGGGCAATTTGCTGTCGAGGCAAGGTTAAACCTTTTCAAGTACGAGAAAAATGTCCTGTAAAAAACAGGATTTCTTCCCTTTTCCAGTAGCACGGTTGAGTCGAGACTCTTGGCAGGATGTTAAATGTGGATCTCCCCGTATTTTCATCTGCCCAGTCTGACTGCCAGTGCTCCATCATTTTTATCTTGAGGATTGATTTCAGGAAGGAAATTGGTGCTTTAACAGATAGTGGGTCTCTATCAGACTCCGCAGCTTCTTTTGCTAATCTGCCCATTTCCTCGTTTCCGCCGTAGCCCACGTGAGCTTTGATCCAAGAAATGTGAATATTCTTATTCGTGACAAGGCTCTTACACTTCTCTCTAGTTGTTGTGTTTATACTTCTTGGGTTAGCTGCCGCCTGGACACTCGCCTGATTGTCCACTAGAATGGTTACAAGGAATTTTATAAATTTCGTTTAAGCTTTAATTAAAATTAATACTGCAACTTCAGCTGCATTTTTAGCCTGATTTCATAGGCATTTGATTTTTAAATAGTATAATTTTATAATTATGTTAAGATTAAAGGGTTATTATCTATGTATCGAACACATTATACTAGGAAAGTATATGTTTAGTGAATTAGTTTAGCTATAATCAATTAGCATAAACATCTAATTGGTTCTTCACACGCTATGGACATGGCCAGTTTTATCAAATGTTTCTTTCCATTTAAATCATATTTCACATTTAATATTAATTAGCAATTTAAGAATTCAAATATTTTATGTTATAGAAAACAATCACTTTTAACCTATCTTTATTTTAGAATTGATCAATTTATCTTAACCATAAGCTTCTAGAAGACAGAAATTTCTCACGACTT
Source organism: Araneus ventricosus (assembly GCA_013235015.1). Classification (NCBI taxonomy): domain Eukaryota; kingdom Metazoa; phylum Arthropoda; class Arachnida; order Araneae; family Araneidae; genus Araneus; species Araneus ventricosus. The sequence goes on along the minus strand of BGPR01001816.1, from coordinate 12,405 downwards.
CTGTCTTGATAATAGCTCTTGAAATAACAAGAGCTTCTAATTCATTTATCCACTTCACTTCCACATTCATTTACACATCAACAAGATGGATTGTGTCATATTTTTGTTGCCTTTTAATCATCAACTGACCCAAGAATCAAGATATTATGTAATCTATTTTTAAAGCAAATAAGTTTAGGATAGACCAGAGGCAATCGTATTTATCTCACAGGTTTTTGTTTATTTCTGCGTAAAGAAATGCAGCTGAAAGCTTTAATTTCAATTGTAAAGACATTTGATTTAATTTAACTCTATAATCCGGAGGCGAACATTTTTTTTCTAACCCCTTTCAAACAGGGCTATTTGTGAGGATATGACATGAATTGGACTTGCCCAATGTGGGTGGTCATTTATCCCATCCTCCCACCCTTGCTGTAACCTTTTATTAAGGCGTACGGAAATGAGCTGTGGTGGTCACGGATAATTGGACCACCCCTACAGCGCTTATCTAATTGGACCCCCTACCGCACTTATCTCCTAAGTGATCTCAGAAACTCACCCACAAAAGAAGCCAAACGCCTCAGACCAGCCTTTGTCGTAGCTAAGGGAAAATTCCTATACCTCCCCGGACAGCGTCGATCGGTATATGAGAGGGTTAAATCGGAGGTCAATTAGTATTAGGTTGAGATAATTAATTATCGGAAGTGGGCGGAAGTAAAAATATGCGTTGAGAAGAAACGAAAACATATAAAACTTTACATATGAATATAAGAAAACATTTATTATTGTACAAAACTTAATTAACCTTTAGATTACCTGTTGTGCAATCAGAAGATAATTTTTTTAAGTAGTGGACTTTGAGGGAGAAACAAGCGCTTGCCACCTCCTCCCCTTCAAATCAATAGAAGGTGAGATCTTTAACCAACCATGCGTTACTACTCTTTTCTATTTTCATAAATCTTTATTTATGCTTTTCAGTGGGGTAGGGAAGGACGTTCATCTATAGGATTATTAAAGTTTCCCAGAGATTAGTTCTGTGAGGGACGGAATCCTAATGAAATATTTACAATGCAGCTGAGCCACTTCTATGAAAAGGGAAAAAGTTGGTTAGTACACCTTCTATATTTTTGTGCAAGGACCAGATTCACCGTCTGTACAAAGTGAAGGTTAAACATGGAGGGTAAAAATAAGACATCATCATGCATGTTAAGTATGAAGGACATAGTATGGCTCATAATAAAGACATAGAACGTCTTACTTTAATACTTAATACTTAATCATTCTATTGCTTGAAAAAATCTTCAGTCCTCAGAGTCGGATATCATTCTTTATCTCTTCAGAGCTGTTTTCTCTTTAAAGGAATATTCACGTTTAATTCCTTTCTCAGGAATTACCGGAACATATTCTTGAAAGAATACAATAATGTTCAAAATATTTGTTGTTCAAATAGACTTTAGAGGATCACAATTCATAGAAGTGTTTCAGTATTTATTCGGCCCCCTTCCGTTCGAGATCAATAAGGGGTTGAGAGAGGAGGAGGGACCGCCCTCGTTCGAGCAAGCGACCGGAACTTTCTAAAGAGAAATTTTTCCCGCCACACATGATTGACCTTTTGTACGAGGGCTTTAGCCCAATTTCACACCGACAACAAAAGCCGCATAAAAAATGGCGGAAGGAAATTCGAAAAATCTTGGCCTCCTTTTTTTATTTCGCTTATTTATTCTGCAGCGAAGAGAATGCGAATGTAATTTTTTCAACAGGAAATGTAGTGAAAAGAATGTAAATAATAGAGAAGGGATAGAAGTTTCTAGTTGTGATATTTTGGATAAGAATAGTTCTGATCTTTTGCTTTTGTGTGAAGAATTTTTCAGATCATTACGAATTTTGTTATTGGAATCGACCGGTTCTCTAGTTTGTCGCTGTAAATATCAGTTGATACCCTTCCTTACAAAGGAAGTATGCTTCAACATGAGCATGCACAACAAATGATGATACTGAGCTGATTTGAACGAAGATAATATTTGAGAAGGTTGTAGGGAGTTTTCTTAGAAGAGATTAAAATACTGATAGTATTCCTTTCTAAATGTTTTAAAATGTTGATATATAGCAGATTTTCCTTATAAATTTCAATTACTTTATAAAGATATATTGCATATGCTTTTCACATCTTTGTTTTATTTACATGTTTTAAATGATAAAAAAGCTTTCTATGAAGCTTTTAGTTAAATTTTAAATTAACGTTGCATCTATAAGTTTTGAAATGTTTCTCTAGAATATTCTCAATAAGTATTTGAAAAGTATTTCGCTGCTGGTGGAGTTGAAATCAAATGTAACAAAAATGCAGCATTAAAAAATTTATTTATTTATTTTAAATTATTTTTATGTCAGTTGGCATTCGTAAGGGTTAGAAAACACAAATGTTATTTTAAATAATGCACTTGACTGTTTTGATGAAATGACTGATTTATGAAAATTTTATTAAAAACGGATTACTGAACTTGCAACTTAGCAGTTATAAATTTTATTAATATTTCTAAGCACGAGTAATTCAGTTTTTTTTACTAGTTTTTATTTACGTTTTCTTATGATAAAATAAATTATATTTCCTATTGATCTTAATGTTTGATTTGAACTATATTCTTAAATCTCTTTTAAAAACATCGAACTATTTCTCCAAAATGAAAACTTCTTTTTAAGCAATGTAATATTATTGGGAGAATCTGCCCCTGTCTGTCGAGTAAAAACAAATAAACACCTACAAAAAATTATTACTTATGAAATTCTGCTAAAGCTTAGCTGGTAAACATATTCACCTCTGCTACTTATGACTTCGATTGCTTAGACATCTTTAAATTACCGAGAAAAAAAATCACTTACTTCAAGCAAATATACAGAACGCATGTAAAAAATCGATAGAACATTAAAAAAATATTTAAACATATTGTTTTAGGTACATGAGAAAATGATTACGTTTTCTCCATAATTTTAGTCTGCTAATATTAATCTGTCTTACCTTAAGATAAACATTATTTAGTTTAATATAATTCATTTAAATCTGTTTTCTTTGAAACGCATTAAAATAAATGATAAGATTCCTCATCTCTCGTACATTAATTTTGAGAAAACACTGCAAGAGATTAGAAAAGCATAATAATCTATGAGACTCCATCTTCAAAGCTGAAACGATCAATTTGTTTAATCTCTGGAAATTATGCAAACGCAAGCAGTCACTGTCTCTGCCTGAAATATTATTCCCTCATTAAAAATCAATCCGAGACGCATTATACATAAATTCCTTCTACATAGCTCTACGCATCTGTAAATGCTGCAGCCCATTTCAGAACAAATCCCTACGCTAATTGCTAGAGACCGCTTGATACTTAAGTAAATAACATTATTTATTCATCGTTCGCTACACAATAATCCAGAAAACCTTTTATTTTTCAACCCCGCTAGGTGTATGGCGAAGATTAAGAATTCAAAAGCTGTTATTATACGGTCTCTTACGTGTGGACTTGCTGTGGAACTTTCAGGGTGGGCGGGAGGCTGGGTGGTCGCCTCCAAGCTGTTGTTCGTGAAGGCGTGGTATGGAGGAGTGGGGCTGTGAGCGATGAAGTTGTCACCGAAATCTCAAAACCTCATGATAGATCTGCAGTCGCGAAGCAATTGCTGGCATGGCATGAATGGGTATGGACACAATGGTAAATGGAGGAGGTGGAGGAAGACACTGGGTGTGCCATTGTTGGCTGGCTACCTTGCAAGCCGACAGAATACATTCGCTTGTTTCAGGGAAAACTGGGATAGTTGCAATAATAACTTAAGTCAACGGTTTAATTGGATTCACATAAATGGCTTAAAGTTTATGTCATGGTAATTTTGGTATTTTTAAATATGATAAAAGACTCAATAATAGATTACTCGTCATTATTTACATTATGTGCAATCTTTTTTTCGACATTCTGTCAATGATATAAAGGTAATTGTGAAATTGTACTTGAAAATGGAAATATTCAATATACGTAAAAAATATGAATTATAACAGATCGGGAAATAAATCGTTCTCAATTGTGTTAAGGTATGTGACTACCCTAAATTCCTCGTTCTGCTGAAAATTTTCGAAATTTGTTTTATTTGTTCATTTTATAGGCCATACATTTAGGTATCTAAAAATGCTTTATTTTTGTTCCTACTATAATCACAAGTAAAGTTATAGCAATACTAATAAAAAGGAAGTGACAATTCTAATACCGGAAGTGGCAATTTAAAGAGCCTTAAAAATACAAACAATTAGTTTGAACAACTATTTTTTAATTCTCAAGCAATATATTGTCTAAAAATATAGATTTAAGCTTCCATTTCTTATTTTTATTGTTTTATTGGTTCTTGGCGACGCTTTTTTTTAAAAAAATACGACACAACAGTAATTACAACAGTAAAAATTATTTTTTGGCGCTCAAATTGCAGTTTTATAATTTAATTCCATTTATTTTGAACTGTTACCTGTTCTCAAGTGTTTTTAAATGTAAATTTATCCATAGATGCTTAAAAAATACATGGAAATTGACAGAAAGCTAATTCAGATATCGAGACGCCACTCACTACCTACTACACAAAATTATTCAGAAAAAAGCTAAAAGAACATAAAAGTCGTTTAAGATCAAGTAAAAGAGGGTTTGACTTATAAATATGGCGAGTTTTAAGATTCTAAGGTGCGTACAAAATTTTTTGTACTCTATGAAAATCTTTAAAAGTGTTTTCTGAGAAATTTTATTTTTCTATATTTTTCTTCGCGACAAATATCATTTTGGAAAATGTTTTTAAGATATTAAAATGAAATTTGGCCAAAACGTTTTATTTGTTCCTAGCTATGTTTTGAACTAGAATCTAAGCTCTCTGCCTATATTTATTTATTTTAATGACTTTTTAGTGAGAAAAATCGATGATTTTTTATAAAAAAATAATTCGAGTTTGTTCACAAAGTATGGAATATCTCCAAAGCTTTTAGAGGTATTAAAAATATGTTAGTTCATAACACAGATAAGCATGTTAGCTATACAGTGTGCAAATATTTTTGAAATATATTCAATAGAACTTGTTATAGGAGGTTTGGCGTAAGTGCAAATTTTCACTAAATCTTTGCTAAAAATTGCCTATATTTTGAAAGTCAATGAAATTGCATTAGAATTCTTAGTTTTATAACTCATTTTAATTAAAAACATTAATGTTTCATTAAAAATTTAAAAATTTCAAAAAAAGTGCTGCGAAGCTAGTCACATATATACGAATTATGAAACTGAGAATTGAAATTATGCTAATAATCTATGAAAGGGATGCTTAAAATGCGTTTTAAAATTTGTGCCCCCAAATCATGCGTGATCCCTAACACTAAAATATAAATTTCAAACAAGGAATGCATCAAATTTTGAAAAAAGGTTTCTTGACGATGAGATTTTGATATATTTCAAATGACGGAAAATGCTCCAAATTTTAGTTCGACGATTTCGAATGTCGCCATTTATCTGAAAAAAACTGTTAACCGAAATAAATCCCCAAGAAACTTACAACATGCTGCTATAAATAGTAGGAAAATCTTATACCATGATAATCCTAAATATTTGGGAACGGTGTCAAGAAGCATTTCAGAAATGCGTCAAACTTTCAGACTGCATGTTATGGAAGACATTACTCGTAATAAAGATGACTGATATGTAGTCTCGTTTAGCTCTTACTTTGGATAAGAAGTGTTGCAAAGTGAATTTGTTGGTTGATTTTAAAAACAACCAATTTTGAAAGTATCCCCATAAGTATATATAAAAACCTGAATATGTACTATTTATCTAAATGCCTGAGATCAACCATTCAAAACACTTTCTCTTCCATGACTTCCAAAGGAATCAGTCTTGCGGAATTAATAAAAATTTACTCTTCTAAGTATTTTGGATAAAACTTAAACATTAAAATTATTTTATACCAGATTTTGTACAAATTATAATATACCGTTAGCTGTTAACAGGTGAAACATTTATAAAAATTGTTAACAGCTTTGTGTCTGCTATCTCATGTCATGCCAATTGACAACAATGGTGTTAATGGTACTTAAATGTTATCTAACTTCCTTAGAATCTGGTTGAGAATGTGCAGTTTACTTCAGTTGGCATTCAGTTTTCATTTCTAAAAGACGGATTTGGGAAACAACATCAAGTCCATATGAGCAAATAAAATAAACTGATGAAACATGTAAAAGAATTTAATGTAAAATTTTCCATTTCGAGTGTTTTACAATTATTTTTTTATTTTCAAATTTTTACAAATGTTTTTTCCTTCATATTTTTTTTCGGTTGATTGGTGGATTTTTATCATTCTTCTCAATTTTGTATGCCATTCAGTTACCTGGGGATTAAGATTTTTGGTATTGCACATTCTCCCTAGAATTGTGTTTTGTATCTTAGAGGCAGAATCAGTACTCTTAACAAAGTTCGAGGGAAAAATACTCTGGAAGATTCATTTACAATTTCTTGAATGAAGTTTTGTATATATTTATATGTTGGCCTTGTGGCGTTGCGTTTTAATAGTCTGAAGTTGTATTGTCTCTTGCTTGCCCGAACAGTTTTTATCATATAGGAATATATGTCTTATTTTTTAGGGCGAGACTCTTATATTCTTCTATCCAATAATATTGTAGGTATGTACTCCCTACACTAGAGGAGTAAATGTATTGTAATGTCGTTTTTCTCCCCACTGGTTCGGTTGAGCTTTGTACTCCCAACTTTTATTGTATTTTAAACGCTGCCGCTGTTCGGGAAACTTTTATTTCACTTTAACTTTTTGTTTTGGTTTTTGAATGAATCCTGTCCGTGGTGCCGGCCGGCGGTCCCCCTTCGGTTTGGCGGTGTAATTCTTTCCCCACTGGTAGTCCAGTCATCGAAGCAAAAATAGAAAAAGAAAATGGCGTAGTTTTGAAATTTGGCACAGTTGTTGGGGGTAGTGTCCTAAACCACATACTAAAAGTTCCCGCCGGTGGGAGTGCGAGAGGGGTACATGAGGGGTTTAAAAGGGTCGTTTTCAGTTTTTCCTAAATATCTCGAAAACTATGGATTATATAAAAAAAACACTCGGTTACAAAATAAAACTACATGCAATTTCCTACAAAAGAGTCGTACTTTGTTTTTGTAGCATCAATAGTTTAGAAGAAACAGGGGGATTTAAAAGTTAATATTTCTAAAATTCCTTATTGTAATGGTAAAATCGATTAAAAGTGCTGAATCATCAACCCTCATAATAACCTCAGGCCTATATAATAATTATACAAGGGTAGTATTGCATATGTCGGAGCGCAGGAGGTAACAAACCCATGTTATGAACAATTATGCTCCCTACCTCCCCTCACATCAGTTCCAATTCACAAGTTTCCTTCTACTCGTAGTCTAGTCAACGAATTGTAAATTTAAAAAAGGTGTAGTTTTGAAATTCGGTACAGTTGTTGGGGAGAGTGCCCTAAACTAAATACTAAAAGTCCGCGCTGGCGGAGGGTGCACATGGGTACAGGGGGTTAAAAGAGGGGGGTTCTTAGTTTTTCTTAAATATCTTGAAAACTATGGATCCTAGCTAAAAATTGATCATAAAGTTAAACTACATTAAATTTCCTACAACATTAGTCCTAAATGTTATGTAGAATTAAATTTTAGAAGATATGGGGGGTTAAAATTGAATATTTCAAAAATTCCTTATTGTAATGGTAAAATCAATTAAAAGGTCTGAAGCAACAAACCTCAGAAATACCTCATGCCTATGCAATAATTATACGAGGGTAGTATTGTATATGTCGAGAGTAATCAGGAAGGGGGCGACAAACATATTTGATGATGGTGTGTTCCCTTCCTCCCCTCACCTCTGTTCCTCTCCACTAGATCCCTTTAGTCAGTCTTTTGGTTCTGCTAACGCTCCAAATGAGGGTATTTAGACAGTATAAACTACATATCTATACTGAGTTTAACTTAAAAGCTCGCAACCACTCAGACATAGTTCGACAGAAACATTTTCTTGCCATTGAAGAAATAAGACCAGGCATCTTCAATTAATAACACAGAAAATGGCCGCTAAAGGAACTGAAACAAGAGTCACTACAAGGGATGCTGATACTTATATTGTGAGATCTGGGTTAGATAAAGCAACTTCTCATCCCAAGAAAAAGACGTAGACCTAGTCGTGTAACTGATTGCTTTGGCACTACCAGAAGGTAACATTTATTTTATGAAGCCTGGCAAGGGAAAAGAAGAAGCTAAATTATTTTTTACAAGAAAGCTACGGAAAGAACTTTGTTCTGCTCAAACCATCCTCCATCTCCATTCATTCCATGGCTGCGACAATACACCAGATATTTATAGAAAAAGCAAAGCACTATAGTTACATTGTTCAAAAATCAACTAGACCAGATGAAAACATTGCTGGCATCTTTTATAACCCCTCATCAACACCAGATGACATCTCACAAGCCGGTGAGAAGATTCTCCTAGTACAAAGCCGTTGTTGATGAAGGTAATTTGAAGAACCGTAGATATGCAGCATTTCTCAAATCATCAACCAAGATCAGAGCTGATCTTTCCTGAATTCCTCCAACTGAAGAAGCAGCGGAGAAACAAACCTTTAGCAATGTGTTTCTGGTTTGGCACCTTTAATGGTACGTGTACCAAAGGTGCACCTCTGGAGGAAGAGGATGCGTTCGCGAACATGACCATATACTAGGAAAACATGGTGAAATTTAATTACGGGCATGTATAAAAATGGGTTATGCATATTTTTATGTATGCATGTATATATATAATATTATGTTATAGACAGATATAATATGTTATAGATATGTTGTAATAGATAGCCGCTATTTTGAAATATAAACTTTCTTTCATAAAAATAAAACTAATATTTTCAACCACTTATTGTAATTATGTACTTCTTCAAACTGCTATAATATTCTAAGCTATTCATCCTAAGAACAATGTGTAGGACTATTTTTATAGGAAATTTAATTTAGTTTAATTTTATACTAACTTTTTTCCGCTAGGATCCATAGTTTTCGAGATATTTAAGAAAAACTTAGAAATCCCCACTTTCAACCCCCTGTACCCACGCGCCCCCTCCACCAGCGCGGACTTTCAGTATGTCGTTTAGGGCACTCTCCCCAACAACTGTGCCAAATTTCAAAACTACACCTTTTTTTTTAAATTTACAATTCGTTGACTGGACTACGAGTAGAAGGAAACTTGTGAAGGAGAACGGATGATGAGTGGAGGAAGGGAGCATAATTGCTCATAAAATTGGGTTTGTTATTCCCCTGCGCTCCGACATATGTAATACTACCTTTGTATAATTATTATATAGGCATGAGGTTATTATGAGTGTTGATGATTCAGCACTTTTAATCGATGTTACAATTACAATAAGGAATTTTAGAAATATTAACTTTATATCCCCCTGTATCTTCTAAACTATTGATGCTTCAAAAACAGAGTACGACATTTTTGTAGGACATTTCATGCAGTTTAATTTTGCAACCGGGTGTGTTTTTTTATAGAACTCATAGTTTTCGAGATATTTAAGAAAAACTGAAATCATCCCGTTTAAACCCTCCTGTGCCCCCCACGCAACCCCCCACCGGCGGGGACTTTTAGTATGTCGTTTAGGACACTACCCCCAACAACTGTGACAAATTTCAAAATTACACAATGTTTTTCTATTCGTCGATTTTTGGACTTGGTTAACTGGATTATGGTCCCTCTTCGATTTTACACCCAATCTGGGTATGTCGGGACAGTGTGGGCATCAAAAAATAAATTTCGATATAAATTTAATGAAGGTTCTTTCATGAAAATGGGGGCATCTCACTGGTGTCTTTTAATCTTCTTTGTCTCTAACCATGTTTTGGAAGAAATTCTAGAGAAATTGCCTTTCGAATGTGCCATTTAATCTGTTTCAGGGCTTTGCTATTTCCTTACACTTTGTAACATATTAACTAATGTAATTTGCCAACCAGCTTGTTCTTTTACGTTACGCCCTGGTTCACTACCAATTTCTTAACAAAGACTGTTACTGAATTGCTGAATACCTGTTGATATGCACATATTCAGAAGTCTACAGTACAAGTAAATATTATTTACAAGAAACTAAAGGCAGATAGTAAACATAAGCAATCAAATAGCATTTCCACTTTAAAGTAAACATAATTTAGAATTAAAACAGAATAAAATACCAAATTTCCTAATGAAAACAAGTTAGGACTTATATTTTTATTCCAGTTTAAACGTTAGTTTACCTTTATCTTCCATACTTCACGACCTTTCGTAGAAAATATGTGCACTATCCAACCGAATAAAACTCTAACTCTAATTTGAATGCGAAATTATTCCCTTGGATTTGAATATGTTACGAGAGGCATTGCAGAGAATGAATTTAAATTTAAACATGGAAAGTTAATGAAAGCTTGCCCTCAAGCGATCTTTAACTGCTAGCTTAAAAATTATTTACTGTGCAGTGTAAATACACTTAAGGTTAAAGATCTCTCTTGGTAGAGAGCATTTAGCTTGAAATTTGTCTCTTAAACAACATTATTTGAAAACTGCGATGTACCATTTGAAGCTGGTAGAATCATTAGAAAGAAGTTTGGAAATACTATTTAAGGAACAAAGATATTAATAACTGAAAGAATTTCAACCATTCTGCTACAGAATCTAAAAGATTCTTGAAATGAAGTTGAAATTCAGCATTTGGTAGGTTTACGTCAGAATCTGCAATGGGTGATGCAACGAACAAGTCAAATTCTTCAAATGCATTCGTTTATATGATTCCGAAAGGAAAACCGTTTAGAGATCAGATATATTATTTGTTCTGACGTGATTTAATTTCGGAAATTGCATTTATAACACTTTAAATCTATGAAAAAGAAATGAGCTTGTAAATTAACTTGCAAACGCCATTCTCCGCTATAAATGTAATCTTTGTAATACAAACGGTTTCTGATAGCACTGACAATAATGTTACTAACTACTTTTTGAAACTACTTCAAGTCGACTTTGATCTCCCAAATGTGTTGATTTTCGTTTATATTGACTTTTAATGCTGGAACGACCCAGAACTCACTGTTGTGATGTATGAGTTGCCGCCATAGGTGGCGCTGCATTACAGATGGCGCTGTTGCGCAGCTAGAATATATGCAGTTAAGCCTGGTCAGGGTTGCCATATTGGTCCTTTTAAGGCTAAATTTCCAGAATTTAGCCTTTTTTCAAAGCCCTTGGCCTTAGGAATTTTCATTTGGCCTTAAATTCATTTTCGGCCTTATTTTGGCTTTATATTTGCTTATGACTTTTAGAAAGATTCTTAATAATTTCATATCTTTTTGATTAACTTCTGATATGACACTTTTCAAATGGCCCACAGTGAGCTGTCAAACGAAGTAGTTCCAGGATGAGAAAGGTTTCTGCCCCTTTCTTCAGACTGTATTAGTCAGAATGCCTATAGCGGAAGCTATGTTTATCTCTGCACAGTATATAAGAATAACGTTCTCTGTTCTTATTCATTACTTTCATGGTCGAATTCTTTTACCAAAACTTCAGACAAAAGTGTAAAATATTATTATTTTTTTTCTAAGAGAAAGAGGAATGAAAGGATGCCATCACATTACAGATCATTTAAAAAAAGAAGAAATGACATTTATTTCTATAATTTCGGTATTTAAATACCCATATCCAGCAATTTAACCAAGATTTTGCTGTCAAACCTAAGGGACATAAAAAAGTTTTCAAAAACAATACGTAGAACGACGCAGCATATTGGATTTGGGTGCCAACTATATCAAAACTAAGAACGCTGCATTTTTGATATTTTTTATCGCGTTCTGGAAATTAGCCATCTAATATGAGTCTGAAATCAACATTTTTCATATTAATTGATTTCTTTTTTTACTATCTGTCATTTACTTATGGGTATGAAAGAACTTTTCATTCAATATAATCACATTGAAAAATAATATAGATCATTGTTGTTTACAGAAGTTGATATATTTCATTCTGAACCAGGCAAGAGCAGAATTTCTTTTTTCTTTGCAAAGTCGTGCATGTAGATGTTTTAAAAATGTTCACTTAAATTTTAGTTTGATAAAAGACTTCAAACATATATGTCAATCCAGTGGGATTTCTTTTCATGACGAAAAGTCATTTTCTTTTTGCAAATAAGGGGCAAATGAGTGCTTTAATCAAATTTTCAAATTTGGCCTTTTTTTAAAGACGGTTTGGCCTTATTCTGCTAATTTGATCTGGCTACCCTCAGCCTGGTAAACTCAAGCTATGATCGGTAGTCTTGCTTGCCTCGTGTTTGTAACATGCGGTTTTTATTGAAAGAATACAAATATTTTTTGCACTGTTATTGAAAGTGTGAACA
>BGPR01001815.1:157618-218080 GCA_013235015.1 Araneus ventricosus | reverse complement strand
GAGAGTTAAATTTTACTTTTGTGGCTAAGCTGAATGCATTCCTTTGTCTCTTTTTTGATTTGTCTGTGAAGTCAATAGGTATTACCTAACTCCTAAATAGTTTTCAACAGGTATATACCACCAGTTAGCCAAATTTTGAAGTCAAAAGGTCGCCATTTTGAAATATTTTTTCTTTGATTAATTTTTTAAATAATGCAAGGAATTAGAAAGTGATTTTTATTTTTTGATATTTTGATGTATTTTAAAAATCTTTAATATTTATGTAAAAAAAAAAAAGTTTTTTTAAATGATCTTCTACCAATGTCTTCATTTTTTTAAATAAAAAGTACAACAGGAAAAAATCTCCGATTTTAAATTTTACTTCACAGCTAACTTAATCTTTGTGTTTTAAACATAAATAATTTAATAAAAATTTATGCTTAAAATTAATTTGGATATTAATGGGTTAAGGCATACAACACTAAGGAATATGAATCAGAGGAAGAAAGTTATGATCCCCTGGTTGGGCACTTAACTAGCATTATTCAAAAACTGGTAGACTGATGCTTTAGCAATGAAGAGTTGGTTGCTGAAGATTTTATCTCCAAGCAACACATAAATGCGGGCCAGTTTCACCTGAAAGTCTCCCAGGAAAGTCCTTAAGTAATTTATCAACAAGTTCTAAGCATTTTTCTGCAATATTCTTAAAAGCTCAAAACATAACACAAGTTGCAACTGCTTCAGATTTGTTACTACTACAGAAAAATATGTTTGTTACTAGCACAGAAAAATATGTTCAAGAAAAAGAAATCCAAACTTATTCTGCTCTAATTCTTTCATTTAAATAATAAGTCCCGATACATAATAAGATGTATTCTTGTTTTTAACTTCTTCTTTATGGTGGCTGTTGTTTAAAATCTTTTCCTTGTGTAGCTAATCAGTGGGGTCTCTAAATCATCCTGCAGATAATTTTACTACTCTGTCCTATTGTGACATTCATTTCATATAAGATCGAAAAATTTACAGCTAATGGGGTTAATCCACAAGGCAGGCAACAAGATTAGAAAATGCAACAGGAAATCAAAAAGAGATTATAGATCTTATCTCCTAATGATTTGAAATAAAGGATGAGAAAAGCACTTCTACGCAGTCTTCATCTTTGGATGGCTGTTGAAACTCATTTACTACAATCTAACGATTTAGGGAGATTTCTTCAAAGACAGAAAAGATCTACTTTAATAATTTATTTTTTTTTTTTTTTATGAAGAACAAGTTGAGCCTTGCAGTAAAATTAGAGACATTTTCACAACATGAACAGTCTAATTTTTTTAAAAACAACTTATGCTGCGATTGTCATTTCATAACAGTTGGAACATTCACTTGAAGTTATGAATACAAAACAATTTTAAAGACAGGCATATTTTATAAGTAGCAAGAAATTGGAAGTTAATTACAATACTAAAATTCAAAAGTTATACAGTGGTACCTCCCTTGACGGACACTCCCGAATAGCGGACACCTCTAATTAACGGACGTTTTTACAAGTCCCAGTCCTTTTATATAGGCCAAACCATGTTATTCCCTCTGGATAGTGGACAGGTATTTTTGAAAAACTTTCAATTATTTTGGCAAACATTTCAAAATTATTCTAATAAGCGAGCTCAAAATATATGTTTAGGCGTCTTTACAACGAACTTTCCCCGACTCCTCCCTTCTGTGCTTGACACAATGGAATTCGACCCTAAAATGTGCACAATGGCATTCTTCTAACCCCCCCTCCCCCATGCTTTCTTTCTTCATATTCTTCCAAAACTGCCGGTGTTTCTTCGAATTCAGAGGCGCGAAATCTGTTTTGGAGGGCTTGGTCATTGGTCACTGGCGAGGCTAAAACCTTACTTGTCTATTCAGTTTAGTGCGACAGTGCAAACCGATTCAGATCGTGTTAAAATGGCGTCGAAAAGGAAGAGATTGAATTTGAAAGAAAAAATTGACGTTTTGGAAGTTGCTGTAAAGGAGAAGCTGAGTGTTCGGAGTCTTGCCGAACATTTCCACATTGGTAAAACACAAATTAGTGAACTTTTGAAGGATCAAGAAGGAATTCGAAAAATGTGGGTCCTGAATTCGAACAAAAATTTTAAAAAAATTGAAGTTTCGTAAGACAGAAACAAGCGAAAGTGACGAAGTGTTGATGAAATGGTTCCGTTCTGCTCGTGCAAAGAACATTCCCGTAAGCGGTGTTTTGCTCCAAGACAAAGCCAGAGAAGTCGGTGAAAGTTTGGGATTAGAAACTTTTAAGACCTCAAATGGATGGATGGAAAAATACCGGACATGTCACAACATATCTTTTAAAATAGATTTGTGGCAAAGAAAAATCTGTAAATCCAAATGAAGTAACAGATTGGATTTGAAAGCTTAAATCCTTGCTTAAAGGATATGATGACAGAGACATTTCCAATGCCGATGGGACTGGTCTCTTTTACCGCGTCCTTCCGGACAAGACTTTATGTTTTAAAGGTGAAAAAATATAGTGGCGGGAAAATTTCAAAAGAGCGGCTCACTCTTTTACTGTGCTGCAACCTACTGGGAGACTTCGAACTCCAATTGTTATTGGAAAATCCAAGAAACCCAGATGTTTCAAGAACATTGATGTATGAAAACTTAGTGTTTCATAGTAGTCAAATAAGAAAGCGTGGATGACCACTGAGATAATGAGCGATTGATTGGTGGACTTAGACAACATCCTATCCTGATGATTTAAAGCTCAAAAATATTAATTTAGTTTTCTTGCCTCCTAACACCACTTCGATGCTACAGCCACTTGATCAGGGAATTATTCACAGCTTTAAAGTAGGATACAGAAAGCTGCTTTTGAAACATGTGCTTTCACAGATTTCCCCCTGCAAATCCAGCGAAGAGTTGGCAAAATCGGTATCTGTTTCGGATGCAATTTCCTGGATTACGTCAGCCCTTAAAAAGGTGGAACCTTCGTGCGTTCTAAAATGTTTTAAGAAGGCGGTATTTCTGAGTACAAGCGAAGTACTACTGAAAAAAGCGAAAAAAAACTTTCAGATATAGTAGCCAATTTGGATTCAAATGTCAGCGTTTTGAGTATGTCAAGATCGACGACGATTTATCCATTGAGGAAGAAAACCTGCATATTTCTAATTTCATTTGCGGGAAACCAATGAAGCACTGGCCCTTTCTGAGGGTGATGATGAGGAATCGCCAACGGAAGGCTGCAAAATCAGCTTATTCGGTAGCACTAAATACAGCGAACAATTAAAACAGTTCTTTCTGAACAATGAAGATTCCGAGGGACTAGCAAAGCTAAATCCTATGAAGATTCACCTTGAAAAACAGGTTTGCTGTGTGAAAAAGAAAAATCAAACTTTGTTAACAGATTTTTTCAAGTAGTAATTTAAATACTATGCATTGTATTTTGGGATTATTTAATGCAAGATAAAAGGATTAGCACACAATTAAAATGTAAAGTAGTAAATAGTTATTTTCTTACCTAATTAATTTTTGCTTTCTAATTAAAATTTAGGCCGTAATTTTCAATCAAATGTCAAACAGAAGGGCAAAAACTTTTTTTTATGAAAAGGTTGTCCTCCCCACAATAGCGGACACCTCTTAATAATGGACAAAACTTTTGGTTCCATGACTGTCCACTTTTCGGAGGTACCACTGTATTTTTATACCGTAGTTAAACCAGTGGGAGTGATCTCCCCTAAACTTTCTCATATATTCCTAACACATGTAGAGAAAAAAATACGCTCAAAGGCAGTGAAACAAACAGGCACCCCTAATGCAGTGGAGAAAAAAATAAGCGAAACATCATACCATGATTTCCGAAGGTCGTCCAAAGTGGAAGTGGAATTAGAAGCTGGCGTGATTACCAATAAGGCTGGGTGTAAGATAAAGAAAACGAAATTTGCAATTTGAATGCCTTTTTTTTTTAACCAATTGACACAAAAATTGGACACAAATCTACCATTAAGGTAAAAAGGCCACATACCAAATTTCAATCATCAAAGTAATTTTTTAAAGAAGTTATTGTGTTCAAAAGTATGGGATTATACAGACAGGTAGTCAACCCTTTGAAGGATTTGGTCCAAAATTTGATACAAACCTACATTCCTGATGATAAAAATGTGTACCAAATTTTATCTATATACCTAATCAAGTTTTGAGTTATAGTGTTCACATGACCGCGGACAGACAGACTTCCTGTAGACGGATTTTCTCCAAAATTTGATAGAAACCTACAAATTATGTGTAAAGTTCCATACCAAATTTTCCCTGTAGGTCTAATATTTTTCAAGTTATCGTGTTCACAGACAGACATAATTCCAAAATTGTGCTTTTCGGACTCAGGGAGGTCTAAAACGTGGAGATTCGTCAAAATCTCGAGTTCGAATTTTTTGACGATTACAATACTTTCTCTTTGTATACTTCGCATACAAGAAAGTAAAAAAAGAAGAACAAGATTCTTCATGGAGTACAAGCATTTGAGGAGAAAAAGTTGGTATTAAGAAGAAAAGTAGTTAAATTTAGTGTCAAGAAAGTTTTTTCTAACACTAAATTTTAAAAACTGAACTTTTGAGACAAATTAAATGAACAAAATTTACATACTTCTCAGCTGCTGAAGCTTTAATTTTTTCCCATGGTTTATTAGATTGAATGTACTGATTTCCAATACGACTTATGTTGAGCATATACTTAATAGCATCACGAAGTCTGGAAAACAAGACAAAATATTAATAATAACACATAACTACTGAAACTACGCAAATAACTGATTTAGACAAATAATAAATTATTTCAACAATCATGAGTTTCAAGGTCACAAATAATGTGCATACAAGCAATAATATAGTGCTGCGTGAGTGATAGCTGGTTTGGTACATCAATGGCAGTAAAATTGCCTGTTTAATTATGAAATATACTTCAGGAAAACATGAAATATGCTATGAAAATTTTGATTTGACATTAAAATATCTACTAAGCAATGAAAGAGGTGGTAGCAAACAAAAGGGATCCGAAATAATTGTGGAATTTTATCTATTTGGTTTTAAGGTTTGTTATTTAGCTTGTTATTCAACTTTTTTTCTTCTTTCCAGATTTATATCCACGCATTCAATTCTTGTTTTGAAAAGTTTTCTCAGCATACTTCACCATAATACTCTAACAAAGATCTTATACTCACAAAAAACATTATAAAATATTCACAATTTTGAAAAATGAATATAGTAGAACCTCGATTATCCGAAACTCTTTTAACTGGAACCTGGTTTAAACAACGTTGGTTTCCTCAAGTTTTTTTTTTTTTTGGTAAATAAACAATATCACTTCAAGGTCACCTTCGGTGACAGCTATTCTTACTGCAGGCAGTGCCGATATCTTATCTTTCTCCCCCATCCCCCCTCTTTTCGGAAATTCTATTCTATTGTCTCCCTTTGCTGGAAATTCCTTTTGTCTCCAAGACCATAGCCCACTAAACGAAAATGTGTTTTGTTAACAGTGGAACAGAAGTTCCAAATTGTGAGCAGAATCAAAGCAGGTGAGACTAACCAAATTGTCAAAAGAATTTGGTGTTGGAGTATCAACAGTCGGGGATATGAGACGACAGTCATGCTTACGGCAGACAGGGTTCATACACATTTCCTTAAAAGAAAATCAAGGGCTATCAAGGACTTACAAAACCAAAAAATAAGGACCTCTAAATTGAATAAACTTGACGAATTGTTGCATGCATTTTAAAACAAAATGTCTCATTTTTGCAAATTCAACCTATTACATGATAAAGTATAATATAAAACATAGATAGAAGATACATTACAAATTTAACACAACAAAAATTCTTAAAAATATGAGTTAATAAATTGATGGAAAAAAAATCATGAAACTGGTAATGAAATTAAATATCTTTCAATTCCAAACTTTTTCGTTCAATTTTATACCCAAGGTATTTATTTTAATTTCTTTTCAATAATTGTTTTTCTTAGTTCATGCGATTGAATAAATAAATTTATGTCCTTTGACTTTTCAGCCTCATTAGCTAAACATTTGCTTCCCCATTTGTTTGGTGTATTTGGTTTGGAACATTTTCTTTTGTTTTACAAAAATCTATTTCCTCTTAGAGCTTTTCATTTCAGTCTTTTCTTTGGATCTTTCACTTTCTAAATACTGCATGTATTTTGCTCTAGCTGAGGTGGCAAAAAGTAAGGACTTTCAAGGAATTTTAAAAATGGGGCATAAAAATAAGGATTTGTAAGGACTTTTAAGGACTAAATGTAAAAGTAAGGATTTGTAAGGACTTGTAAGGACACGTACGAACCCTGGCAGAGCAAACTTCCATTTAAGCCAATGTAAAGTATGTATTGCATGTTATTTACATTGCATTTTCTGACTCGTGTAACATCTATTGAACAAATTTACTGTTTATAATTATAGTAGAATAATTAAAAGCATCATATTTATTATTTTGTAAATATGCACATGTTTAAAATCCAGTGTTAAAAAATTTTTCATCCAAACTTGAGTTGATCTTATTAGACCTTCAGGGACATTTAACACACAATAGAAAAATTTGCAATATTGCTAATAAGTTAATTTGAAAAAAACTTATTACAAAAAAATATCGAATCATAGAAAAAGATACAGAGGGTGTTTACACATTTTTTGAAAGATTTCAGGACTGTTTAATTAATGTTTAAAATGTAAAGACTATTTTTAAAAATGTTCGATCCAATAGCCCTTTACTGAACTTTAAGTCTGCTTCATGATTTGCATGATAGAAGGGCTTTCCATAAAATTTCCAGGGGTATTCTTCTTCCACTACTTTCCAGAGTCCATCAATTGTGGTGGGTTTGCACTTAGCAGCAGTGGTGCTAGAGTTTGCCGGACAGGGCAAGGTCTCCCCAAATGGGGGGCATGATCTGCTGCACAGGGAGGGCAAGAGATCTTTCTAAGGCCCCCCTGAAAATACAGCCCCGGTTCCCCCACTGGTGCTTAGAAAGAGATCTTTTCAACAGACAAAAGGCACATTAGTGCATAGCTGAAGTGTCAGGAGACTTCGCAAGAATACGTTGAAAGGTATATAAGCAATATCTGTACCAATCTTCATTTTTTCAAGGAATGCAGTGGTACTTTTCGAAGCATGACTTGTAGCTTTGTCTTGATGAACTTTCACTCTCTGAAAGTCATTCGGAGAAAGAAATGGAATTTCTTCTGCAAATATTGGATGTAAAACTTTCTCTTGATAGTATGTTGGGTTGATTTCAAAATCTTTTTTTTCCACTTTTCTTATTTTTAATTTCCCATTGTAGAAGAACCCTGTGACAATCATAAACACCTTACTGAAACTTTCTTTGGATTGACGGAACCACGTTTGTACATTTTTTCTTTTTGTTTTCGATAGTAAAATAACCTATTTTTCTTGCAGTCATTTAAGTACACCCATGCTTCATCAAGGGTCACAATGTATTTCTACTTATCTCCTGTTAAATAGTTTTCATACAGGTTCTACAAATTGTTCTGCATTGAGCCACATACTGAAGCTTCATACAAAAGCTGGTGAACATTATGTTTTTTAGCTTTTTTAAGTTGTAAATCTTGGTTTATTATTTTATTTATTGTTGCTGTATTTTATTTATTAATGCAGATGTATTTAAAGACTTTGAAATTGATTTCTGCATTGGCGGATTTTCTCATGTTACCAGCAATTTCACTTAGAAATATTTGAAAAAGTATGTACCTTTTTGGGTATTGGTTTGGGGTCTTCTTTCCATGTAGAAGTAATGATTGACGGTTTTTCCCTTTCCGATTAATAATGTTGCTTATTTTGCACTTAGAAATTTTAACGCCATGCATTTCACAATGTTTTTGAATTATGGAATAGGAATATTTCTCTTCGGAAAGTGCAAAAACATATCCTTCAATCCACAGCTTGTTTACAAGCGACATTTTGAAAGTAGAATAGATTTAAAAGTAGCAGACGATTTTTCTCATTTCAAAAAATAAGCTGTTGCCAGAAATTTTTATTCCAAAACATTTGCTTTTTAAAAGTTCTTTATCGAAATCATTCTAACAATGTGTAAATACCCTCTGTACTTACCTTGTTTTTTCCATGCATTGGATATAACTTTTCAATTCATGATCAACTTGAGCAATAACTTTTTTATCACCTTCTTCTAATAGCATTTCAGGAATACAACCATCAAAATTATTGCTAATGAATGAAAGTGCCCTGGAAAATATTTTACACAAATTATAAGAAAAAACAGTGACAGAATGAAATTTGCGATTTTAACAAAAATACCACTAGTCAAAAACAGAAAATTTAAACTTTAGATAAAAGAGAATAATTTCCAATTTGTCTTTCAGATTTCAAATCTGAAAAATTACTAAAAAAATATCTTCGAGAAGATTACTACATTTAAATAACATTGAAAACAAAATAATATCAGGAACACTACTACTGTATAAATTCGAACAATCCTTTTGAACAGGAAAAAAAAGGAACTCAGATTCTTTAATATAACTAGGCAACAATAACACAAAATCATTTTGGTTGAGTTCTTAGGCTGAAATAATCAACTGTTGGCACTAAGAGGGTTAACTTGTTTGACTTGTATATGAAAGCATTTACTGCATAGCCATATACAAATGGCTTTCAATTTCTTCTTTTAAAAAGAAATAATTCATTTAGAGAGAAATAATTCATTCTTTCCTTTACATACCTGAAGTTTATCAGTGGTACATGAATTAAATCTCAAAAAACACCTTCCTACTTAAACAAAAATCTTTAATTTTTTTCTAGAATTATGCATATTCATATAGAACAAGAATTTTTATACCTGTTGATAAAGTTTCCAAGATTGTTCAAAAGTTCAGAGTTAATCTTTAGCATCAAATCGTTCCAACTAAAATATGTATCCTGAAAAAAATTTTCAAAATTCAAGAGAAAAAAATTTTACTGAAATCAGCAAACCAATTAGAACAGTCAGAAAAATATTTCATAAAACACTAAACTGACAGGAAAACAGAATTTTGAAGTTGTAAAAAAATAATTTTATGGAAAAGTTAAGAGAATGAAAACTGATTTACATTCATGTCACATATGAGAGATTCACAGTTATATACACATAAAGTTTAAACACAAATACAAGAGTTGGAAATTTAATAGTGGTAACTTTATAATTACAGCTATACAACACAGGCGCTTGCTTGAAACATTTCTTCAATATAGTTACTAGCGTTATCTACAATATTTTGCCAGCAATGCAGAAGCTATGGAATACCCTGAAGCAGTATCAATTATTTTGATGGTTCATATGGGCAGACTATTGCTTTAAAAATCTCTGTTGCAGTTCAGTAGCAAATCCCATTAAGTGGTTCCTTCATCTTTGGAATCAAATCATTTTTGCATTTCAGTAAAGGATGGTTCATATGGGCAGACTATTGCTTTAAAAATCTCTATTGCAGTTCAGTAGCAAATCCCATTAAGTGGTTCCTTCATCTTTGGAATCAAATCATTTTTGCATTTCAGTAAAGGATGGTTCATATGGGCAGACTATTGCTTTAAAAATCTCTATTGCAGTTCAGAAGCAAATCCCATTAAGTGGTTCCTTCATCTTTGGAATCAAATCATTTTTGTCTTTCAGTAAAGGGTGCAGCATTCATCTAAAAGCAATTTTTCTCATACCCAACTGTTCCTTCAAAGTGTGAATACACCGGTATGGTATATTATTACTACACAACTTTAGACTACCAACTAATGCACAACATTTTACTATACATCATTGCACATGCACTTAAATTTGGATGAACAAGCCTTAGAACAAGATTAGGATTAGAAATATGAGGTATAATACACTATGCACACTGGTTCCATTTTATGCCATGCTTACAACATAGTAGCCACTTTTAAACTTCCAACTCTCATAAATTGTTAGGATGTCTATAGGATCACTTCAATCTGCAATTTTCATTTAAAGACTAGACTGCTAATGTGGTATACTGCCTCACGATACTAAGCAATTTTGATGCAATAACTGTAGCCTTTGTTATGTTGCAAGTATTTATTAAGTTTTAATTACCTCAAATTTTCAGCACAAAGGAGGTTTTATTGAAAGTGTATGATAATTAATATAATAGTTAATTTTTTATTATTAAAATACACGAAAATATTTTCATCCTAAGTAATGTTGGGTACATCGGAAAGTGTAACCGCACTGTTTTCCGAGCTCGCCACCTAGAGGCCGTTGGAAGAGACGGCCAGTCCATGTTCTGGAGTCGACGATTAAACGTGGTGTTCTGCCCCGATGATTGTATATTTTATATGTCCTGAAGTGTTTTGTCCTTAATTGTTTGTCCCTGTATGTTGCGTCCTTTGGTGTTTGATTAAAAGTGTTTCAATGAATTTGAACGTCTACTGTTATCCCTAGCAGGAATTAAATTATGGCGCCCAAATGATTACAAAAATATAAAATATACAGGGAGTTAGGGTAGATTGATATCCAGGAACATTGATACAGTCCATTAATTTTGATGATTGGAATGGTTCAAGATGTTCACATCCTCTCATATATATGCCACTGTAACACCTAGCCCAAGGTATATGTTTCGGCCATGTTTAGTCAAAAGTTAATTTACAAATAAATCAGAGCACTAATCTTCTCGTCTAAGTGATTTTTTCTCCAAGTATAAGTTATGTGATTTCTTTAACTAGTTACATTTTCCTGCCAGGGAATCTACTCCAAACGTAGGAAAAATATTTATTTTTCTGAAGTATATTATATTTTGAGGTTGTTTAGCATTGTCTTTAGCACGACCACTTCTTTTAAGAAAAATTGGCTCTTAGGGCAGATTGATGCAATTGACTCTGGGTCACATTCATACCCATCTTCTGTGTGTATCAATGTGCCTGAACAGTAACTACTTTGCAACATCGTCTTCAGAAATAGAAAAAACGTAAAAATGAACTATCTAAGAGAAACGCGCAATTAAGTATTGTTTAAACAATGAAAAAGGTTTGAATTTTATTTCAAAAAGGAAAAGTATTGTTGTAAATTCAGTTTAAAATATTTTTTACGAATTTATTAAAATTGAGAAAAAAAGTGTACAGCAACTTAATTAATATTATTGAAAAGATATTCTTTTGCATTTTCAAATGGTGTAAAAATTATTTTTGCACTACATTATTTTCGTAATTTATCAAAGAAGAAAGCAAAAATGTCCCTTATTTTTAAATTTTTTATTTAAAATTTCAAAAAACAGTTTCGAGGTACACATTCCCTCTCTCCAAGTATTTTTACACACACACATTTTCCTTTATTATGTGTAGAAATAAATTATTTTCACAGGCATTATTGTTTCATTTTTCCAGTCTCATTCAAAATGTTGAATTTTGATAAACATAAAAGTTTGTTACTTTGTTAAACTATTAAACCTTGATTTGGAATACAAAATTTATTGATAAAACAAATTTTGTTTTCACCCGACACATATTAATCACCATTTTCAATATTTCCGTGAAAGAATCAATGTGCCCCAAGCGTGTAGGGGCAGATTGATACAAATCCATTTTTAGGGGAAAAGTGTGATAATTATTTTACTAAGTCATTTATGACCAAAACTCGACTGAAATCCTATATTAGATTAACGAATGCATAAATATTATTATTACTGTTGATAAAATCATTTTTTAGCTTTCCAAAAAAAAGTATATCAATGCCCCTGCATTCCTCTTATGTAAAACTAGGGAGCAGACACAAGCCTTTCTCTGTGGGGTCCTATACAGATTTTTCTTTGTTTCATAAAGAAACCTATAGTTCTAAAAGTATTGCTGGGAAATTTTATTGACTTATTAATAATTTTGTGTGTGTGCTTTATGCTATGTTACATTTTTAACTATGTTCTACATCTGTTACTCAGAATGTAGAAAGTTTATGATGAACTCGGTCTCGGACTTTTTTTTATTTAAACCTGATTGACTGGCACACGAATATGTATGAAAATCTCTGACAGGCCACTCAAGTTGCTATACCAAGCAAAGCTGCAAGATTGAAACTCACCCGATGTAGGTGTGTAAACATACTTGTTTACACGCCCATTGCTTGTTATATTATTGCAGAACGTAAGCACGCTTAGAGCAAAACATTTAGGAGCCTTCATTCATTTGAAAATCTGCGATTAAGAATGAAACATCTAAGAAAGCGTGTCAGATTCGAAAATTATTTCTTCTTTTTCGAAGAAGAATGTATATTTTTGCTGTAGTAACAAATGGTATATTTGTTACAATTTTTGCTGTCACCTGAATATGGGTGTCAACATGTTAAAATGTGTGGTTTTGAGTTTACCAAATCTGACATGCCATATTCTTAAGCTGCAAAATAGAATGAGGATTGTTTTTATGTTACAACAAAATCCATTCTAATACAACTCTATGCATTATATTCTTTGATTTTTTTAAATAAATCTACAATTGCGCCAATGTATTTGGTAAACAGCCTCACAATATAGTCATAAAAAGATGGAATCAATATTTCAAGTGACTAAAGCTTCTAGCAACCCACATATTCTTCAGCATTCTTTAACCTCTTAAGTGTTCGGCTATTTTGATCGAATAACTTCAAAACCACAAAAATTAGCTTTTAAAATGAATAATTGGATCTTTTTTTACAATTAATCAAGTCTCAGAAGTCTTAAAATATTTTATCTGTGGCAGTTTAAGAAATTATAAACAAAAAAATGAATTTCCTGCTTTTGAATTGAACATGAGAAACGGAAAAATACACTCCAAGGCTTAGAAGGTTAGGCTTTACCATACGTCGGGGATTAACCCGGTTTTTTAGTGCTGTCCGGGGCAATGCCCAGGGTTGCAAAAATGTCCGGGGTTTGAGAATTTTATGACTGGCGAGGATTTTTTAAAATTTTAGACCTATATCGCATGTTTAAATATTCTTTTACTGCCGTGGTGTGCATCTCTCAGCCGACCTTGGAGCAAGCGCTGACGTCGACTTTGATGGCGACATGGCTACCGGTCTCGCCACAATTTTTTTACTTAAGTCATTTGGCAACACAACAGGGCCAATGTCTGTGTTTATTTTGTTTTCGTGTGTGAAGAAACTCGTCTACATGTTTTTGATCATTTTATCTCCATTCGTTTTTTGTCTCAACGTTTAGCAATGGGCAAATTAAAATGTGTTTTTAATGTTAACCTGCAACAGGATTACAAATTTTTGAAATCGTGCAATGACAGTAACATTGAGCGTGTTTATTGCAGAAAGAGGTAGACTTTCAGTATCTAGTGTTAAACATATGCTACATGTTAAAATTAATTCAGAACTTTCTTGTTGTGAATTTTGTGATGTAATTAAAACAAACAAACCATTTCTGAAAAAAGTCACGTCTAATGAAAAATACAACTGAATAAATAAAGTTTAATGTTTCAGTAAACTGTCAAGACTTTTAAGTAATTTCAAAAATATG
This sequence comes from Araneus ventricosus, assembly GCA_013235015.1. Classification (NCBI taxonomy): domain Eukaryota; kingdom Metazoa; phylum Arthropoda; class Arachnida; order Araneae; family Araneidae; genus Araneus; species Araneus ventricosus. The sequence continues at coordinate 204,604 of BGPR01001815.1, read as the reverse complement.
TCCTGGGTTGGACACAAAAAAATATGGTAAGCCTATAGAACAGTGGTTCCCAACTTTTTTGGCTGTGCAGACCACCTGTTGTGTAAAAAAATATTTTGAGGCCCACTAACTAAATATACAAGTAAAAATATACAAACACATATATTTATATAAATATTATATGCAAGTATAGGTCAGTAATTGGTAAAGATTACTGTAAAAGGATTAAAAATATATTGTTTTAAGAAGCAAAAAAACGAGTGAAGACTGTTGAATCACTCCTGACTTCGACTCTTGACTAGCGTGCTGCAGCCCACAAATAAGCTATCCGCGGTCCACAAGTGGGCCGCGACCCATGGGTTGGGAACCGCTGCTATTGAAGGTTAGCATGACAGATTCTGAAGGTTAGCATGACACATTCTGTTTTGGGAATGTGCTACCATTTTGATTCATTTAAGACTCCACGGAACTCTCGAAATGTTTCTGAATTTCAAATAATATTTGTATTGAATTTTAAAGTCTATGAATGAACTTATATTAGTTTATAAGTTTAAAAATACAATGTATATATTGGGAAATAAGTCATTAAAGAATCTCATAGAAAATATTCTTTGTATTCTATTCAAATCTATAATTACTAGTTTAGTCCAAATCTTCTCGGAATCTGATTTTGCATCCTCAGATTTTGATTCAGAAAAATATTATATGTTTTTTATGCAACCAATAATTTTCAAATTCAGAAAACGAAATTTGGCAAGAATGTCACATGTTAAAATTTAGAATTCAGAAAAATATTCTTTATTTCTTATATATATTTGTAATTTTTTATGCATAGCACCAAATCTGCTGATACTGTCACACATTTTAATTCAGCCTTAACAACAACGAGTCACATAAGCTAGCTTTTAATAAAATAGTATTATTAATAATAATAATGAATTTGTTTACATAAATCAGTTGATGAAAGAATTAAAAATAAGGATATGAAAAACTACTTTCATTATTTTGGAAGTACCTTTGTATGTAAAAGAAACTTCCAATTTTTAAAATATAAAAATCTTATACCTGTGCTTCAGGCCGCAAATACAAGAGATAAAACCTCCAGACATCCGATGGCAATCCTGTATCTTTAGCATCATCTCCAAATACTCCAACCCCTCTACTTTTAGAAAATTTCACATCTTCATAGTTCAGATATTCTGCAATAATTCTAAAGTAAGTATTTCTCGAGTTTTAAACATTTTTTACATCGCAATATTAACTGCATTTGAGGAATAAATTTAAAAACTCTGACATTTCTAAATTTTTTACTTAATATAACATGTGTTAATCATTTCTATAGCATAATATACTAGTAGTTCTGTGAACAGTAGACCTCGCCCCCCCCCCACACAAAAAAATCTAAGATCTATCCTTCATCGCAGCTTTAAAGGTTTATCCAACGTTGTCATTCATTTTGAAGACGGTATCGTTTCCAGGAACACCAGACATCAGAATTTGTCTCTCAAGGAGGAACTTTCTTTGTCCCCATGAATACACTATCTTATATATACACTATATGCCCAAAAATATCCGGACACTTTCAGATTTTCACATTTTTTAGAATTTCTCCGGAAAGGTTTAATTGACTGTCTTTGAACCTCTAACATGTAAAGAATAAACATTAACTCACATTTTACATTGAAGATTTGGTTCTGAGGGCAATTAGGGGACTGTCTACAAATTAATGAAGGCAAAAACGTTTTTGGCCTAGCCCGCTCCACAGAATACTGATAACAAGATGAAACTTTCAGAAATGGTAATATTTAATGTGCATAATATTTACAGGAATTTTTGTAAACTCAGCACAAATATTTGGGAAGATATAAAAGTTTTCTTAAAAAATCCCAAATTTTCCCACCTGTTTTTTGCTTATAACATGCAAAGTTTTCTTCTTATATTATACGAAACTTACAGAAAGAATGACAATATGTTAGAGAAGCATTTTGTAAAAATTTGGAAGAGAATATTTGAGTCTTACAGGAAATATGAGCATTTTTATTAGTATTTAGAAAGATGTTGGCATTACAACGAGCAGAATTTTAGCTCCTGTCGAAGAGAAGCTAAAAGACGAGGGGTTGTACACAAATTGATACTTTTTAAACTTATAAACTTTAATGACTTGCTAAAATGTTGAAATCAGTTAATCGACCACCCTCTTAAAACGAATTCAAAAAATAAAAATGCTTACATACACACCTTTTTTGTTTCATCAAGGAATATTCATGCCAAATTTGAAGATAATCAAACAACGTGTTTGGCCGCGACAGCATAAGAGACAAATTTACAGACAGACAAAATGCTGAACGGCTGAGTTAAAACGGAAACCTCGCTTCGCTCAGTCAATTACAGAGAAACAGTATATTTAACTGCTTATAAAGTTATACAACATGAAATAATGAAACAAAAAAATGAGAAACTGAAAAATATTAAAACATATAGGGAAGAGTGGGGTAAAATTGGGTACCCTCGATTCTGGTGCTTTTATTTTTCCTATCTAGCAGATAGATACTAAATTACACTCTACAAATCAAGAAAAAGGAACAGTCATAGTGGTGTGTTGCAGCCAGGGCTGGCTTTAGAGGAGTGGGGCCCCAACTGGAAAAAATTTCGGTCATCACTTTTTTAAATATTTTTAAAATTTTTTAATAAGCCCTAGAATCTAAAGGCTTAATCAAAAATCAAATGTGAGTGATATCCCATATCCTTGTATACTGACACAATACAGCAAGTTTTGTGTTTCGTAGCACAGCGAAGAAAACCAATCAAGTATTTTAGACACCATCCCTTTCTACCGATTGGCACCAAAATCGATATAGATCTGCAATTTTAGTGACAAGACCATGCACCAAATTTCATTTGTCTAGTTTGATGCTTTTTTGATTTAACACGTACAGAGACAGGTCAGCATAATACGAAAAATGGTTTTTCAAAATTAGTGTGGTCTGAAACATAGAGATTCATCAAAATCTAGAGGTCGAATTTTTTGATGATCATAGTATTTTCCCTTTGTGTACTCCATGTACGAGAGAGTAAAAAAAAACTTAACACTCCTAAATTCTTGAATTTAGTTTTACACCCATTTAGCAATGGCGTCCATGACACATGTCCTGCCTGTCCACTATAGTTGCGCCATTGAATAGTACTGACAGTATGTAGCATTCGGCCGCTGGTCCCCTTAAGCACGGGGCCCAATTGGTCCAATCAGCTAAAGGGCGGCCCTGGTTGCAGTTGTTAAATTCACTACTTCTGTGAAGGTTTATTTGTTTCAAGACGTCAACTCTCTAATGTTCGTTTGATTTTAAAAAGTCCTTACTTAAAAATCATTACAATTATAAAAACTATATTTAGTCCAGCTTATTGTACGTTCACTAAGGATTCATACCCTATCAAACAATAAGGATTTGCTCCAATAATTGCGAGGTTCTATATAGTTTTTATAACCTCTGCATTCAGGGTAAAACTGTGTACCCCAAGTGGCGTAAGACAAAGACGGTCCATATTGATGATTCTTCTGATTAAGACAATAAAAACACATCAGGCATTGATTGTTTAAATTTTAATGACGTATTTTCTAATTTAAATAAAGAAAAAGGGTTAATCCAATGTAAAAACTGTCCTAGCTGGGCTCACAAAATCTGTAGTGGAAGAAGACAGCTACTTTACATGTAAATTTTGTAACTAATATTCTTAAATTGACGTATAAAATAAAAATGATTGCAGCTTTTCCACTGAAAATGGAGTTTTCCTAATTTCCCATAACATTAACATGTGTACCCAGTTTTACCCTACTAGTGGAGTAAAACCGGGTAGTTTGACTTTTTTTTAATAAAAAAAAATCATTGATAAAAAAGTAATGAAACTGTGACTTTTCTGGAAAGATATATTGTACTCCGAAAAACAATGAATATTTTAATAAAATTTGACACGATTTATGTCGAATATTTTAGCTCCTACAGGCCTTCGAACATTATCCACACAGTTTTACCCAACTTTCTGCTATGCATATAAATAAAATAAGCTATAGAATTAATAGTAAAATGAAAATTAATAGTTGGGAACATTTTTAAAGTAAAAATGTTATTTTCTGCAATTTATAAAGTTCACATACAGGATGCGCCATAAACTCATTAAAACTTTAAGAATGCATTATAAAGGACCAAAAGTACTTACACAATTGCAGTTTGCATAAATGGGCTTCTGGCATAAGCTGTTTTTTTTTTTTTTTTTTTTTTTTTTTAAAAAGGAAAAAAAAAAAAAAAAAGTTGTATTTCCAAAGCAGAACACTGGAAAACAGTAACAATACAACTTTCGATAATATAGATTTATTTAAGCAACAAGTCCTCAACGCGACCTCCATTACATGATATGGCACAAATAAATAGAATACAACACCTGCAACAACCGAGTGTGAGCAGCATCTCTGTAAGGAATCTGATGAATAGAGTTTTTGAGTTCCATCAATATGGCAGAGGAGGATTAATATACCAGGTACTTCAAATAACCCACAGCCAAAAATCTAACAGACTCTAGTGATTGTGAGGTCCCTTTGATCTTACAGCCTCGATTTATCACTCTAAAGTATCTAAAAGGAATGTCTTCACTAAACCTGCAATGTGAGATAAGGCACCATCCTGCATGAAGTTTACAGCAAACAGCACATCTCTTTCTGCAAAGAAGGGAGAACATGCTCTCAAAAAAGAGGGGTAAACTATTCACCAGTCACTGTGCCAAGTTTTCCAGCCAGATATTGAGCAATGCCTGTTAAAGAAGAAAGGGCGGACAATGGAAGATGCAGTGAACCACAGCAAAAGGTAACACGGGGTGAATGTAGAAGCTTGGTCGTGTCTTCAGAGGAATCTGATGTTGCCTATATGCAAGTGTTCTGTGTGTTATGCAAAGTAGGCTTCATCAGTTCACAAGACATTAAATAACCATTGTGGTTCTTTTTTGCTGCAGTACACACAATAAACAATTTCTTATCGGCAGTATCTGGCAGGAAAAACTAGTGCACTGGCTACAATTTTATGTGGCACAAATGCAAGATTGAAGATAAGTCAAATCGATGATTTGGGCAATCCAAATATCTTGCCAGTTTCATCAGAATTGCAACTCCCCATAGATGACTCTGCTGCAATTCCTCCATAACATGTTATATGACAGTGATGCAACCCTTCTGTCAAAGATGGCCTGCCACCTTGTGGGTGCTCCTCTACGCAACCTATTTTCTTAAAGTGTTGGACAAACTTCAGCATTCCAAGAAATAAAATGGATACTTGTTTTGAGTCCTTTTGCCATATGAATCTTTCACAATACAACAGTAAATGATAAATCATCCATGTAAAAGAACTTAATTTACAATGCCTCAGCTGCATGCTGCTGGCATCAAATGAAGAATCCATGTACATCCAGGCACTTGAATAAAGGCCTGATTAGCACAAATATGGATAAAACCAAAGTGTACGATACATCCCTCGCCAAGCTGGCACCAAAACATGAAAAACTCGCCAAACGTCCACCATTGGGTTACCACATTTAGCGAGTTTTCGCCAAAAAAAATTCAAGTTTGGTGCAGAACCGTATACTTTGGTTGGGCCTAAATATGTTCAGAATTTTGCTTCAGACTCTATATCGGTAACCTACTGAAACTAAATTTTTTTGTCATCATAAAAAAAAAAAAAATCCGATTTCTTACTCGCATTCATGCAAACCGCAATTTTTTATTATTATTTGTTCCTTTTTAATGAATGTGAACAAACCTAGCCCGTACTTTATAAAAATATATATTACTTTTAAAGAATGTGGCTACTTGATTGAATATAATTTAGATTTATATGAAATAAATGCCAGTTTCATTTTAATTCCTGCTTTTCAAAAAAAAAAAAAGGGCATCATTCTCAGAATAATAGATACCAGATAAATTTCCCCTTTCTTCCAATACTAAAAGAGTAATTGTCATAAATATTATTTAAGTAATAAATAAAAGATATGCAATTGAATATGCATTTGAAATCACCATCCCTGCCCAGTTAGCCTTTTTTCAGTGGCAGCTCTTCAGTTCAGCAACACCAGTGCGGCAAAAGTTTTCGTTGGTACCGAGAAATGATGTAGTCACAAAATAAACAGTGATGGAAAATACATTCTAAACCAGGGTGGCCATCATTTTTGCTGTTTCAGTTTCCCTGACTTTTCCCTGACATTTCCAGATTTTATAAAAAATTTCCCTGGCTTTTTTCGGAGGTAGCCCATCAACCATAGAAAAAAATCACCTGCACATTGGCAAAACTAAGTATTCATTAAAATCAGTATGGTTTGAATAAAAAAAGCAAAATGTTTGGAAAAAGAACATTTATTTAAAACTTTTAAACAATAAACCATAAAATAACTAAAACATCTTTACAATGAACAATTCTACTGTTACCGAATTTTCCCAGGTTTTTCTGATTAAAAATATAAACTTAAAAAATCTTTAGGATGATCAAAATCTCAATAAAAATATGCTTTGTAAAATAAAACATAAAAAAGCAGAAAAAAATGTAAGAAAACGATTTTTTACTGATGTTTATAAATTAAAACACAGAAGCATAATATTCTGTCACACGAATGGAATCGAATAGTTTGCAAAAGAAAAAAAAGCAACTTTTTATGCCAACCAACTTCCTTCAATACGGCTCAAAATGGACAATATATAAAGAGAAATAAATAAAATAAAACATCAAAAACAAAAAAAGAGAGAAAAAATGAAATTCGCAAAAATGGGGAAAAACCTGTATTTACCATTTAAAATTAAATAAATAAAAATCTAATTTGAATTTTTTTTTAAAAATTACTGTGGCTTCAGTTCTCCTCTTGTGCTAATCCATCACTTTGCTAAATTTGATCTCATATGTCAAAGATCTGGGCGTGCTTAAAGAACGAAAAAAAAAAATCCAAACATGCTTACATAATACTAAAAAAAAATTGTCCTTTTATATGTATGGGTAACGGCTGTCCCTTACTTTGAAGATCCCATAATTTATCAAAATGATCAGTAATTATAATGTTTTGCAACACTCAGAGAAAAAAAAACATAGACAAAATAAGCAAACAAAAAAATGCTAAAAGAAAATATTAGCACTAATTTCAAATACTTCATAATTCAATGAAAAATCTCCAGAAATGGAAAAACAAACTAATTCTGTCATAACTTCTATTTGATATTAAATCATCATAAAAGCAGGCAGTAGTGTGGATGCTAACTTGTAGACAGATCAAGATTTATTTACGATCTGGTAAGCTATCTGAATATCTTAGAAATATAGCCACATCCCGGTTCTTCTTCCACATCTGAGTGTGATTATACTATAGATTTTCATCTCAAGAAGTATCATCTAATTTAACTACCAAAAGGAACGCGATTCTGTTCATATAGTCCAGTCAACGAAGGTCCAAAATGGGGGGTGAAAAAACATTAACTCATATAGTTTTGAAAATCGATACACATGTTCGTGAGGGGGCTTATTATGAACATACTAAAAGTCCCCATTCCTGGAGGTTGAGTTCGCGGCACCATCTTGGATTTCATCCCTTTTTTTTTTAGTTTTCCCTGAATATCTCGAAAAATATTCAGTTTTCAAATTACAATTGATTAAACAAATTAAAGAGCATAAAATTCCCTACAAACTATACTTTTATTTTTCTTCCAGCTTTAATAGTTTCCCAGATAATGGGTCTCAAATGTTGCCGCCATCTTTGATTTCATCTCCCTTTTTTAGTTTCTCTTGAATATCTCAAAATCTATTCAATTTTCAAATTACATGTAATCAGCAAATTAAAGAGCGTAAAATTCCCTACAAACACATGCTTTTATTTTTGTTTTAGCTTTAATAGTTTCCGAGATAATGGATTTAAAAATTTGCTGACATCTTGGATTTTATCCCCCTTTTTTTAGTTTTTTTTTAATATTCAGTTTTCGAAAACTATTTGATTTTCAAATTACATTAAATACAACAAATTAATAATCGTAAAATTCCCAACCAATGCATGCTTTTATTTATTTTCTAGCTTTAATAGTTTCAGTGATATTTAAGAAAAACTAAAAAGGGGGGGGGGTATAAAATCCAAGATGGTTGCAAATTTTGAAATCCATTATCTCGGAAACAATTAAAGCTAAAACAAAAATAAAAGCATGCGTTTGTAGGGAATTTTGCGCTCTTTAATTTGCTGACTACATGTTATTTAAAAATTGAATAGATTTCGAGATATTGAAAAGAAACTAAAAAAGGGGGATGAAATCCAAGATGGCGACAACTTTTGAGACCCATTATCTGCGAAGCTATTAAAGCTGGTCGAAAAATAAAAGTATATATTTGAAAGAAATTTCATGCCTTTTAATTTGTTCAATCAATTAAGATTTGAAAATTGAATACTTTTCGAGATATTCAAGAGAAACTAAAAAAGGGGGATGAAATCCAAGATGGCGACAACTTTTGAGACCCATTATCTGCAAAACTATTAAAGCTGGAAGAAAAATATAAGCATGTATTTGTAGGAATTCTACTTTTTAATTTCTAAATCAATTGTATTTGAAAACTCAATAGTTTCCTAGACCTGAAAAACTAAAAGGGATGAAATCCAAGATGGCGTCATGAGCATCACCCAGGATCTGAGACTTAGTATGTTTATCAGAGCTCTAACTAAATTGTAAATTTTCAAAACTATACGATTTAATGTTTTTTTTTTTTTCAAATGTTTTTAATGGTTTTTTTGGGACTAATAAGGCAAATTTCGGTCCTCGGAATTTAATGAAAACACCCTGTCTAGGTTTTTACATGAACACGATGGCATTCGTTTTGACTGTCAGTAAAAGACTGATTCTCATTTTGCCAACGGTGTTTCATTCTATTTATAAAAAAAGATCACATGTCCTTCTGCAATAAGAATTATCAAAATAAAAAATTCGGGTTTAGTATAAATTTCCCGATCTTCTCTGTTTTTTCGGGTTCCTAAATTCTGACTATTCCCGGTTTTCCAGTCGGGTGGCCACCCTGTAAACTGAATGACAAAAATTAGCTTTAAGGAGGTTTTCACAATTTTTTTTCTTCTTTATTTCTCATTTAAACCAGCGGGAGAGGTCTCCCCTAAACTTTCTCACATACTCCTAACACATGTAGAGAAAAAATAAGCTAAAAGGCAGTGAAACGAACAGGAACCCCTAACACAGTGGAGAAAAAAATAAGCGAAGCGTAATACCACGATTTCTGAAGGTCGGCCAAAGCGGAAGTGGAATTAGAAGCCGACGTGATAACCAATAGGGCTGGGTGAAAGATAAAGAAAACAAAATTTGCAATTTTAATGCCTTTTATTAAACCGACTGACACAAAAGTTGGACACAAATCTACCATTAAGGTAAGAAGACCACATACCAAATTTCATTTTTAAAAAGTAATTTTTTAAAGAAGTTATTGCGTTCAAAAGTATGCGATTATACAGACAGACAGTCAACCCTTTGACGAATGAATTTATGTCTGTATGAACCCAGAATTTCATACAGACCTACATTCCTGATGATAAAACTGTGTACCAAATTTTATCTATCTAACTATTCAAGTTTTTGAGTTATAGTGTTCACATGAACGCAGACAGACTTCCTGTATATGGATTTTATTCAAAATTTGGTAGAAACCTACAAATTAAGTGTAAAGATCACATACCAAATTTCATCTTTGTAGCTCTAATAGTTTTCGAGTTATCATGTTCACAGACAGACATAATTCCAAAATTGTGTTTTTCAGACTGAGGGAGGTCTAAAACGTGCAGATTCATCAAAATCTCGAGTTCGAATTTTTTGACAATTACAAAACTTTCCCTTTGTATACTTCATATATGAGAAAGTAAAAAAAAAGTTGTTCCGGCTCCACTACACCCCTGGTACTGGGCTTTCCTACTTGAAGACATTTGAACAATGTTTTGATCTGGCATAATATGACCTGCCTTTTTATATCCAGTTTTTCACTCAGCAAAAGCTCTGAAAATATGATGTCTTGAAGATCTTCAATGCAAATTTTTTCTCACCTCTAATGATAATGAGATTGTTCCCTCCTTATAAAAATTTTCAATTCTGAATAATATTTTAGAAAATTATCCCAATACCCTTTTTCGAAGAGTGACTTCTAACAAAAGAAAATAAATATATAATAAACCAAACATGTTTCTGTCGAGGCAATGTGAAGCAAAATAGAAATCCATAAACAACCTGTGAGAGAAATCATACACATGACACAGGCTTGGAACAAAAAGAGCTGAACTTCATAAATAATGAATCATGCCAAACATAAATATCGGGAAGTAAAATAAGTATAATTAATCTAACAATAAAATAAATAAATTTAAACAAAAAGTGCTTAAGATATTAAAAATAATGTAGAATTATTATATAATAAAAATTTAAGAATGATAAAATCTGATGCCGAAAAAGCCGAAATCTGTGTTTCCGCGGAAATGTGTCATGTCTGAAATCAAAGAAAAGCATGATGAAGAAGTGAAACTTTTGGTGGGATTCCAAATTTCCCGCTTGAACTTTTGAGCAATTCTTGAGTTTTGCTAGCAGTATGGAGCCTGGCATTGTCATTCAGGAGGGGGACACCATCATTCAACAACACGCCAGGGCGTTTGAGCAGGATGGATTCACATAACCTTGTCAAAATAACACAAGTGAGGCCACTTTTCTAAACATCTTGTCATTTCAATCGATCTGAAGCATCTGCGAACTTACATTACCTACATGCACAACCACTGTAATACAACAACCACAATCTGTCTCCACTCTGGGGGAAAAATATTCCCTCCACAATAATTACTTTTCAAATGCTGCTGCTTGTAACCTTTTTTTTATCCATCCTTGTAGTATTACTGGTTCTATAGAATTTTGGCATGACATGGGATAGAAACTATGACTATTTTAATGGATGTTTGGGAGGCATGCAAAGGAGGTAAGGAGAACTGGCCAACACTGATAAAAAGCATGGAGATAAACCCAAGAAATTATTTGCAGAATAATAACTGTTGTCAATGTTCACATTCAGTCTATCAGCTTTTAAAACAATGCTAGGTAAAAGCATGAAAAGCTAGAGCTTACAACCCTCTCTTATGGTTGGAATTCAGTTTGTTGTGTTGAAATGCTACTAAGCCATTGATCAGCTGTGACTGAAATATGAATTCTGCATAGAATCAAAATAAATGAATAATAAATAAAACAATATTTAGGAATCAGTTTATATCAGATGAGTATTTCTAGAGTTCACAAAAATTTTATCTGAGGTATTTTAGATGGTACATGTCAAGTTAAATAAAAAATGTGACTAAAGTATGAAATTAATTCTTGTTTCACCCTTTGCGGTGCAGTGTGCCAGTTGATGGCACACCTAATTTCATTCGCTTCTCAACCGTTAAATTCAACTATAAATGGAAAATAATATGTTTAGGATAGGGCTAATAGTACTCCTTTTAGAATGCATATAGCAGCCTCATGAAATTTCGTTTCGGAATAGGAATTATTAAAGATAAAGTTTGGGAAAATTCCATAACTCAGGGATGCCACTCACAAAAAAGCAAAAACGAGGAAATCATGCGCGAATTAAAAAAAGCAAAATTGAGGAAATTGTGCGTGAATTTAAAAAAGTTAAAGTGTGGGAATCGCACGCAAATAAAAGAATTTGTAAAGTAAAAGTTCCATTTTTCATAACATTTATGCATGAATTTCATGAATTAATATAATGTATAATAAAATGAAAATTTGCTTAAAAATGAAATCAATGTTATAAAATTAAAAGCTTTTTAAAAAATAAGCTGACTGCATAAAAATGAGGCTTACTCACACATACAACATACAAATATATATATAATTTAAATTTGATTTTTAATTAATATTTTTACAAAATAAAGCTGTGCATGAATATTAGAAACAGAAATCCAATCAAAATCATATATTTTTACAATTAAAAAATGTCCAACACTAGGACAGAATTTAAAATGTTTAAGTTACTAAAAAGCTAAATTACTGCATTTTTCACACAAATTAAAAATTTTGAAAAATATTAACAATATTATTAATTTTATTACAATGCTGTATTTTTACACTCAAATGCAGAAAATCTATAAAAATAAAACATTTTCATTTTTTATTTTTAATATTTGCATGCAGAAACATCTCTTTGATAGTTAGGATATTATTTCTTTTAGAATTAAGTTCAGAATGAAAGTTTTTGACAGCTTCACTTTTACTTTTATCTTCAACTTTTCTTCTTTTGGATTCATTTACATTTTCGCCACCATTAAAATTTGGTTCATGCAGTCTCTTTAGACTATGTGTTAGTTTTTTCTTATGATTTATCCTTTGCCTTTTAGTTGCATCTGCAGACATCTTTTTTGCAGCTTTTTTTGTCAGAGCTTTTTTCTTTACTGGCATTTAATTCTTTTATTCTCTCTTCTCTTAATGATTTATTTTGTTTAAGTTTATCAAAGTAAACATTCCGTGAATTTCTTACATTTCTCACCAGTTTCGGATCAACTTTTTCTTTGAGAAAGTCATGTTTGGAAAACATACAAACTGCCGATTTTTTTTGTGAGCGCAGCTCATACTTAATGCACTGCATAGCATTAAATGTTGAAACATTTAATCTATTGCTTCCAGGTGTAATCACATTATTCATTATGTTAAAGCTACTTTCCACTTTGGGTTCATGGAAGCAGGTTAGCAAAGCAAATGTCATACTTGAAAGTAGAGGATATTTTGAGGTATTCTCCACATCTCTCCACCATAAATCAACAGATTCTTCTACAATATCACTAAAATGATCATTTTGAAAATTATGTATTTCCAAATCATATGCTTCTTTTTCTGCATCTTGAACAACATTTGAAGCATAGAGTGGCATTTCTTTCATCAATTCTAATGCAACAGAAGTCTTTCTATTGCATGGATCCAGTGAAGATACTGCCTTTAAAAAAGGGTTGGCAAAAGGCATTTTTTCCACAAGCCACTTAGCACACCCAATGTATGCCTTAAATACACATCTTAAAATTTTTTATCACAATCATTTGAGATTTCGGAGCCAACTTTATAAGTTGCTTTGCAGTATCACCCACAAAGATTGAAGAAATATCCGCGGAAATCGAGGATTGATTTAAAAAAAAAAAAAGTGGAATTTTTCAAACCGTGATTTCCGCGGATTTATAAAAAAAACAAAAAAAGCGGAAATCCGCCGTTCGGCGGAAAAGTGGCATCTCTGGTAACTCGAAGATAAAAAAAAATTTCAGTTCCAGATGTCTACAATTTCAGCAAATTAACTCGGAAATTTTCCTCCAATATTCATAAAGTTTTAATTTATGATTTTCTGTAAGATTCAACAATATTTTTTAGGTGTATCAAGGTGGCTGTATCTAAGGGGGTTTTCATATGAAGGGGGACAACCCCCCCCCTCGGAATGAAGTAAGTTTTTTTTTTTTTTTTTTTTTTATTTATTTTTTTTCGTAGATTCTATGTCTAGACAATACACTAAACCCATTCATGATGTTTTTTCAACATATTTCAAAAACTTTAATGCCTTGCACCACAAAGGGTTAATTAAGTAATTTACACATGTTTAAGAAGTTTTCATGATCAATTTTCCTCTATTTTTCCTAGGTTTCCAATAAATGGAAGCTAGGAAATAACAATTCCATTCTTCTGATGAGAAAATCTTCCATGATAATTTACCCCAAAACCTTTTGCATTCATTTAATGCTTTGGAAAATTAAAGTAGTGTTTAATCCTTCAACAATGAAACAGCTTTCCTTGAAGCTAAATGATAAGAATCTGATAGATAAAACGGTCATTATAAAGTTAATGATTTCTCTTAAATGAGTAGCTAAATCATAATACAAAATAGTATACACTCACAGCAGGAAGTGTTTCTTTTGGATGAATAAAAAAAATTGAGCCATGGCAAAAAATTTAGAAAGCAAAGATAATGAAGATTTGCTGGCAGAGTGACATAATGCTCTGTACCTTTACCTTTTGATGTTTAACTTTTATTACCATGAGAATTTTAACGAAGAACTATGTTCCTCCATTGGAGTCTCAGGAAGGAATTTGATTCACACACCAAAACGCCACAAAAAACATTGTATGGGAGATCCTCTATATCTCGATAACTGCATATGTTAAAAACATAACTAATGTCTTATTTTAGAGATAGAGGGTAACAACAGAAGTTACAAAAAAATTGAAAATCGGAATTGTAGTTCAGCGACTACCGAGTCGCAAAGTTGGGCAAAAATAAGCATGAATTGGTAACATGATCCTCTGTATCTCAGTAACTACATATGTTAAAAACATAACTAATGTCTTATTTTAGAGATAAAGGGTAACAACAGAAGTTACTAAAAAAAAATTGAAAATCGGAAAAGAATCGCGCGAATAAAGTAATCCGACGCCTTTAACATCAGCGGCTGTTTGAAAAAGACAGCCTCCCATCCATTTTTATCTTTTTTTTCTAACCCACAACCCACATCATAGACAATTCATCTCAATAGAATCCTGTTTAAATCTAAATGGACTGACCACTGATATTTTGAAATTACAATTGGAATATCATTATTTGACATGCAGTAGTATGATAAGTGTTAAAATAGCAATAAATAATCGAATACAGCACAATATCATTATTAATTAAACAGCAATCTTATACAGTGGCTCCCAAAAGTGTTCGTACACTTATGATTTTCAATGAAATAGGGCTCTATACATTAATTAAAATTAACATTTCAGAATAGGTATTTAATAATAAGATCTATAATCTATTCTTAACAAAACTACATGAAATATTTTAAAAACATAGTAAAACTTTATTTTTAAGAAATCAATAATCAAAATTAACAAAAATTTTATCTCACAAAAGTCTTCGTACTCTTTAAAAAAATCTCTACATATTAGTAAATATTCTAATTTTTCATTAAAGTAATATTTAGGAGGATATCCTTTAGCATCCACAACAGCTTTTAAACGTTTCGGAATAGATTTCACTAGTTTTTTTGTAATTTCTGCATCAATGTTCATCCATTCTTCCATCATTACTGTTTTTAGTTCGTTTTTTGTTTTAATGTCATGTTTTCATACTCTAACCTCCAGTTCTCTCCAAATATGTTCGATTGGGTTTAAACCTGGCGATTGAGGTGGTGTTTTCAAATTTTGTGGACAATTATAGAGACACAGAGGCGAACGCTGACAGCCGTGTGCTTAGGATCGTTGTCTTGATGAAAAACAAAGTTGTTTCCAATACCCAAATTTTGGGCTGATAATTTTAAATTGTCTCCTAAAATATATAAATAAAGAGCATGATTCATTATGCCATCAATAAATACCAAATTACCTAATCCTGATGCAGACCTGCACCCCCACATAAGGATACCTCCACCGCCATACTTAACTGCTCCAACTAAGTTATTGGGATTAAGTTCCTCATTTTTTCTTCTCCATACCATTATACGTCTATCGGAACCAAAAATGTTAAATTTGCTTTCATCTGCAAATAAGACATTATTCCAATACGTTCCGAATTTATTTAACATTGATTTTGTGAAGGAAAACCTAAGCTTTCTGTTTTTTGCACTAACAAAAAAATTTCTACAGGCAGAACACCCATTTAATCAAGCTGCTCTGAGAACTCATTGAACAGTTTCAGGTGAAACTGAGAGAGAGAGAGAGAGAGAAGTAGAAAATTTTTCATTAAATTCTGCAGAAACTTTTAAAGCAATCAAACGTGGATTTTTCACAAATTTTCTAATTAAAAATCTCAGATCACGTTTTGTTAACTTTGCCGGTCGGCCTTTTCTTACCTTATTTTCGATCCAATTTTCTTCTTTAAAGTGTTTTAGCACATACTGCACTGTAGAATGGGATAAGTTAACTAATTTAGCGATATTCCGAACTGATTTACCACTAATATGATGAAAAATAATAAATTTTCGAATGCTGATTGTTGTTTCTTTACAAAACGATAATTTAAATTATGAATTTATCCAAAAATATTTCAGTGTACGAAGACTTTTGTGAGATAAAGTTTTTGTTACTTTTTGAATATTGATTTTTTTTAAAAATAAAGCTTTACTATGTTTTTAAAATATTTCATGTAGTTTTGTTAAGCATAGATAATAGATCTTATTATTAAATACCTATTCTGAAATATTAATTTTAATTAATGTATAGAGCCCTATTTCATTGAAAATCGTAAGTGTAGGAATACTTTTGGGAGCCACTGTATAACATAAACCTACCAGTAGCAGCTAAGTGGTTGACAATAGTATAGTTATCTTTGGATCCAAGCTGACAGGCAGGAAAGATAATGCTATGGAATGGTACATTGTCTTTTGCCATAAATTGATACAGCTGAACAATATCTGGTTGCTTCCACCACTGTTCCCATTTATCTGTATAATTTGCTGTAATAGATAGGTAACCAATTGGAGCATCATACCAGACATAAAATACCTGAAAAGAACAAAAGATTTTTTTTCATTAAAATAATATCCATAAGAACATTTCTTTATAAGAAAAAGATGTTCTTGAGCCTACAGCACATGCATCCATCTTTGGAATATTAGCACATGCGTGGAATTATTTTGACTCCAACTGTAAGACAAGTAGTTCTCATTTTATTGGATCTTATAATAAAAAGGAAAGGCAATTTTCTGGGTAAAACTAAAGTTTATGGTACCCAACAATTCCTCCCCACTTAGAATCGCCAGCTTTTTGTTGCAAAGAGCATGATGGCTTGGCGACGCAAGAACCAAAGTTTGGATGCACAGTGAGCTTTTTGTTGTTCTCTCGCACACGCGATGCCTCATGCATCTGAAAAGGAGAAATTCCACACACAATGCTGGCGGCATCTCAAGTGGGTCCCGGACAAATTTTTTAAACTTAAAAAAAAAAAAATCAGCACCTTTACTTTCAGCAAAGCGGGAAACTAGTAGCTTTGCTTTTTCATTGAATGTTAGGAATCTACATTTTTTTTTTTAATTCCAAAAACAAGAAATCCACAAATAATATTTCGTATTCAACAAAAATTGAACCGCGAAGAATTTGAAGCCATATTTTCCAACCATGTCAGTCGAAACAAATCTGCTATCCAAACTGTCAAAATTCAAAATGTAGAATTCCAAACGAAGTTTTATTCAAATTCGAAAAAATCAACCAATGAATTTATTGGTCATGTAAATAGCACTTACCTGACCAATAAAATCAAAGTGGTGAAGCGCGAAATAAAAATATAACGATTCCTGTGCGAACCAGACACGAATTGGAACATTCCTGTGCAACCAAAACAAATGTTCAGCCGTCGCCAATCCAACTTCCGCTTGGCGGCAAGGAATTGATGAGCCAAAATGGAGAGAAATGGCTGGGTACCATAAACTTTAGGTTAACCGTTTTCCTTAATACCTGAATATTCTTTCATGCATATTAGTTACATGATTGTAGTTGTTCTTTATTCTTGTTGTAGTTTCAACTTGAATAAAAAAACATTTAAGTTGTTTAGTGTTTTTTTCCATAAGTTGTTTTATGCATGCATTCCTTTTTTTTTTTAACACATTCCCTTAACTTATTATATAAAAATAATTTTTTCTGCATAAAAACATTTAAGTTATTAAAAAAATCAAATATATTTTACACATATCATTCTAGATGAAGTATACATTTTCCATCATAGGTTTGATAAATTAATCTAAATCGCTAGCACAAGCACAGAGTAACACTGTTCAACCCCCCCCCCCCTCCCAGTAAAAAATGAAACACCTTAATTTTTCTGTATATGCTGCTCTAATCCCTTTCTTCTAAACCACTCATGAACGAAGTAACAGTTGCAGTTTATGCTAAAAGGTATACAAAGTGAAATCCAAACTAGGGTCCATTAGTGCATTGTAACTGATGGAGTGCAGTTTGAACAGTGAAAATAAAGGCATCTTGAGATAACTAGTTTTTTTAACATAGAACTACGTTCCTCCCATTAGGGTCTCAGGAAGGAATTTGATTCACACACCAAAACGCCACAAAAAACGCTGTATGGGAGATCCTCTATATCTCGGTAACTACATATATTAAAAGCATAACTAATGTCTTATTTTAGAGATAAAGGGTAACAACAGAAGTTACGAAAAAAAAATGAAAATCGGAATTGTAGTTCAGCGACTACGGAGTCGCAAAGTTGGGCAAAAATACGCATGATTTGGTGACGCGATCCTCTATATCTCGGTAACTACATATGTTAAAAACATAACTAATGTCTTATTTTAGAGATAAAGGGTAATAACAGAAGTTACAAAAAAAAATTTGAAAATCAGAAAAGAGTTATGCGAGTAAAATGGTCCTACGCCTTTAACATCAGCAGCTGTTTGAAAAAGACAGTCTCCTGTCATTTTTATCCCTCTCTTTCTAATTTGTTTCGGCACATAACAGTGCTGGAAATCGCAGGAAAATAAATGCGAGTTTAAATATTCAGTTCTTAGCATTGTTATCTCCATGATGTCTTTTTTTGTACTATACAGATGACACTCTTTATAATTGACTTTTTTCCCTATATTGTACCGTTTTCGAGAAAGGAATGCTAATTCTGCAGTTAGTACTGTAAGCAGTCTCATTGTGTAGCACACAGCCACTTTACTAAACCTAGGCTCAGGAGTGTAGTGACAGCGGGATGCACCGAAATGCCATTCCAACACTGTTTTCTAATTTTTCAACTTGCCAGGACAATGCTTTTTTTTTTTTTTTAAGAAAAATAAAATGTAAAATACCTTCTTAAATACAGCACAATCTTTGTCTAATCCTTTGCATTGAAGATATGATAGGTATTTCAAATTAATAAAAGTAATAAGCCATTAGTGTTGCGCACATTTTAATTATTTTATGTTTTGATTTTGAAAACTCATGGCATTTTCTGTTTTATACATTACCAGTTAAGTAATGTGGATATATTTCAAGTCATATCCACATTACTTAACTGGATATAACTTGAAATCAACATAAATTTCTAAAAAAATTATTCATAATGTTAATGTTTGATCAAAAATAAAATAATACTGCAAAATAGGCATTATTTCAGTGGTGATGATTTATTATTTCACAACTTCAACACCTAGATAAAACAATTTCACATTTCAAATGTAGAAAAACAAAATAATTGTGAAGTGATTAGCTGCTAACCCTCCCTATCATCCTCTCCACTTTACCTCCCACCACACACAATATAATCCACGTCAGTGTTAGGAAACTTGATCTTAAATCGAGGTCCGAACTTTTTTCGAACCCAGACATTTTTGCAGGTTGGTTCTCACTACTTCTAACCACTAAGCATTTGCAACAGCATCGATTAGCTTTCAGGATTATGTAAATAAGGTATCGCTATAAAAGCAAGCAAGCAATGCATCTCGAATCACCTACCTGCTTAGCTACTTCGCGTCTCTCTTCCGTTTTTCACAGGCTAACTGGATGGATGGCTGACTGACGACTTTCTTAGGATTTTTCATATCTTAGCTATACACTATGCGTGCATTACTAGGCATTTACTTTTAGGCAGACGTCCAAATTGAATAGGATTGGAATTTAGAGTAAGTTGAATGTTGCAAACGCTTAACTTTGAATATTGATCTGTTAAAAGATTTAGATTTAACTTTTAGTCGAGTTACTATGACGTTATTTTAATAAAAGTGTTTGTTTTTATATCAGCCTAGTCAGACTACGATTTGAGACTTTTTAGACTAAACATGAAAGATTTTAATATCAGTCAGAGCGGTTTGGCACTTCTTAATTTACGACTACACCACTGCCTAGGCACCACTTTTATGATTATAGCTGAAATCATTCTGAAGTTAAGGGGGATGTAAGGGACTTCAGTGGGCACCCTGTATATAAGAAACTAGCAGTACATGAAAGGTGTTGCCCATGAAATCAGGACTTCAACAAAATGAAAAAAAGAAAAGAAGCACCCACAATGACACCAAAAAGTTTTGAAAACAAAATTAAAACAAAAGATACACATTAGTGATTTTTCCGCCTATTTTTCTTCGCGATAATGGCATTTGAACGGCAGGAAAACAGTACAGAGTACGTTAATCCAACACAATATTAAAAATTTTCAATGTGAAAATCATTATAAAAAAAACCTCAGAATGACATACACAGACATTTCCTTTTAAAAGTTTAGATTTATCATTGTCATGATTTTATTTTGATATTACTTATTTTTTTATAACGAAATGAACTTAATTTTAAAAAAACAACATACTTTCACATCTTTATTATAATCATGCTTTGAGGAACAGTATGCATAATATTGTTCATGTTTCATGTCCCCCTGGCCCAAGATTAGACCAGGTCCATGACACCACGTCGCTCTTACAAGTCCTTTGCCCTCCCCACTCCACAGCTGCCTCGCAGAGGCGCCAATGCAGTCAATGATATGGGCAGGAGAAGCAGGACAGGAACAAGGGCAAGAAGAAAAAGTCTTTTCCTTATCGATAAATTTTAAGCTTTTAATGTGTCCACTACGCAACCTGGCCAATGCAGTCTGAGCGGATCTTGTGCCTACGGACTGTAGAGACAGACCAGGACGGTTCCTGGCATACCAATCATATGTGGGAGGATTTTTCCAAGCGGAATTTGCTTTAGCCTTGTGAATAGAATATATTTCGGACGTGAAGAATTCACTAGAGGTTGCAGAAGGAACAGCACTTATGTGCATGTTTATGTTATGAGCATGTTTATGTTTAATCAAAAATAAAAAATATATAACTGTAAAATCTGCTTTATTTCAGACTTGGCATTTCGTAATTTAACGATTTCAAGTCACAAAGTTCCGGTATTGCTTGCTTTACGACTGCGTCCAGCGAAATTATTTCTAACATAAACAGGGAATAAATCACAGCTGTTTTTTTCCGCTAGATGGCGTAGCCAGGGCGAAATCGTGACCTTCAGTATAAGAAGGTTTATCTCGTAGGTCACGGCAAAACGGTGTGGTTCCTCACTGTTGCCATTTGACGAAAATTCTCTGATCCCATCAAGAAATAAATTAATATAAATAATATTTTAACCACTCTTGATTTAAATCGGAGGAAAAAAATTGATTTACTACCTAAAAAATTTTGAAAATGATATCTTTATTAGAACGTTGGATGCAAGAGTTTTAAGAATTCCGGATAAAATTTTTGAAAAGCGACTATTTTTTAAAAAATCCCAAAATTCAGTAAATTAAGTTAGACATTGGAAACAAACTTCGCTAGAACGGAATTCATTTGCTCTTTCTGATGGTGTATCTATTTTTTTTTTGTATAATTATCTGAAACTATGCTATTGAGAAATTAGTGCAAAAAATCATCCAAAACAACACAAAACATTAAATAAAAAATTTTCTAGATAAAATTTTTAAATTCTAGCAACAAGGTGCAATGAGTCACCATTACGACTACCTGTGTACCAAATTTCATGGCTGTAACATCTGGGCATTGCACACATGCACACAAACACTTCCTTTTATAAGTACAGAAGTAGTACCCTCTCAGTAGGAGATAAAACTGAGCAAAATGGGTAGCCAGAGGTGAAGTATAGAAAGTTGAAGAAGATTTTCTGCCTACTGTTAGGTTAGTTTTTCCTCTGGTTTTGTGCCCCAAGTAAATTTTAGTGTTAAAGATATAATTCAGTAAAGCCATACACTTGTTTTATTTTAATGCTATACTTTACATAATTAACTTACATTTCTATAAAAAAAACAGGGTTTTCTATGTTCTGGATCACATTAACTTATATCTTGTTTATATGGTTTGTGTTAGCCTTAGAATGTCATCCTGCTATAAAAATGTGATTAAAAATGAAGATTAAACAAACTAAAAACATAAAACTATAAACATTAGTTACAGATAAATACCTCCAGCATCATTTGAAACTGAAGTATAGACAGTTACAGTTGCTATGAAGAAAAGTTACTCTTGCCAGCTACAACGGCTGACTTGGCAAACAAGCATAAGAACTTCAAATAAACTCCAATTAAAACTCATCATAAATAAATATTTGCATTGCAAAAGTAGTAAATGTTACTACAAAAAATATATAATTTATTTTGCATGCAACAGACTTTTTTAAAAAGAAAATTTGAATTCAAAGAACTCAAAAGATAACAAAAAAAACCATACTGACACTTACAAAAACCACAAGGAAAAATAATACAGGGTGCGTAGTGAGAAATTGCTGCAAAAATTAAGCACCTCAGCCAAAAAAATTAAGCACTTTTGTGCATGCATGCATACGTTGGTCCACGTATTTTCTAAACATATTATGATTTCTGTTTTATAATAATTAATAGTTTTTATTGAAAATTTAAAAATATATTTTTTTAATTTTATTATTTACTTCCGTATTTGCTCAACATCTTCTTTTGTAAAATAAAGGGTGTATTTATGATTTCACAAAAAAATTAAAAATGATAATGCAAATTCTAATTATCAAAAATTAAATCAACTTTTATAAGATTAACAATAAAAATGTTACCTTTTTTCAACATTTCTTAAAATTAACAAATTACCAGTTAATTTGCCCCTTCGGGAAAATAATTCCAGTATTTCAATATACGGCGTTACCCATTGTTGAAGCAAGAGGAAGCATAAAAAAGGTCATTAATAGTCCAGTCAATGAAGGGTTTCAAAAAAAAAAAAACATTAAATCATATAATTTTGAAAATTGGCACACATGTTCGTGATAGTCTCTTGATGAACATACAAAAGTCCCTGGTCCTGAATGGTTTAACGAATTTAAAGAGCATAAAATTCCCTACAAAAATATGCTTTTATTTTTCTTCTAGCTTATATAGTTTCTGAGATAAAAAATCTAAAAGTTTGCCGCCATCTTGGATTTAATACCCCTTTTTTAAGTGTTTTTTAATATCTCAAAAACTATTTGATTTGAAAATTTGTTGTAATCAGCAAATTAATGAGCGTAAAATTCCCTACAAATGTATGCCTTTATGTTTCTTGTATCTTTAATAGTTTCGAAGGTAATGGGTCTCAAAGTTTGCCGCCATCTTAGAATTTATCCCCTCTCTTTTTCTGAGTTTTTCTTGAATACCTCGAAAATTATTTATTTTTCAAATCACATGCAATACAACAAATCAAAGAATGTAAAATTCCTTACAAAAGAGTGCTTTTATTTTTGTTCTAGTTTTAATAGTTGTCGAGATAATGGGCTTCAAAGTTTGCTACCATCTTTGGATTTCATCCCCTTTTTAAGTTTTTCTTAAAAATTAAAACTAAAAGAAAATTAAAAGCATGTATTTGTAGGGAATTTTACGGTCATTAATTTGTTGTATTATATGTAATTGAAAATTGAATAGTTTTTGAGAAATTAAAAAAGATGGGAAAAGGGGGATGAAATTAAAGATGGAGGCAAACTTTGAGATCCATTATCTCAGAAACCATTATAGGTATAAGAATAATAAATGCATGTATTCGTAGGTAATTTCATGCTCTTTAATTTGATAAATCAAATATAATTTGAAAACTGAATACTTTTTGAAATATTAAAGAAAAATTTTTAAAAAAGGGGGATGGAATCCAATATTGCGGCACGAGGCGCACCCCCAGGACCAGGGACTTTTAAGTATGTTCAATAGAAGCCTCTCGCGAACATGTGTACCAATTTTCAAAACTATACGATTTAATGTTTTTTTTTTTTCATCCCCATTTTGGGAATCCGTTGACTGGACTATAAGTATTATCATAACATGTGTTGACACCCCTGGATCTATCTCACCCAGGATTCCTTCCTGAATTCTTTCCTTTCGTCGATTTTCTTTCTAGATACATCCGGTAAACAAAGCTTTATGACTATGCTTCCGATATCGTATTCAAAGGGAAACCAAAAAAAAAAAAAAGTTTTCTTTGCACTTCTCGAGAAAATTAAGCACTTTTTAAGGACCTTTTTTCCAAAATTAAGCACTTTTAATGCGCTTAAAAATGAATTTCAAATTTAAGCATTTTTTAAGCACTTTTCATGACGCTACACACCCTGTAATACTGTAGATAAAATCTATTCAGTTTCTTTTTAAAATATCTCACTAGGAAAGCCCTATCAGTTCAAAGAAATATCTCTCTCAAAAAATTGTAGCAAATGCATTAACTTAATAATGCATAGTTAAAAGAAATTCATTAACTTTTAGCTTAAGCTAAAGTACATCATTGTTAATCTTATTTCATCAGATTGCTTAAAAATCTCTACTAATAAAAGCAAATGTGTGTTTATCTGTTAACTACAGGGCAACCACTGGATGTAGAACAAGCAAATTTGGCACAGACGTATATCAAAGGGTGGGAATGCATACCTCAGGGCCATTTTTTAAAAATTAAGCAAAATTCTGGTATTTTTCATAAATAATTTCCAGAAATGTTATCACACAAAAATTATTTATATGTCACCAATATAATGACAGAATGAAATGCCAGAAATGTGATCACAAAAATGGTTATAATTATTAAAACAAAAATCATCCTATCAATGATACTAATTTAATTATCGCCAAATTTTTTCCTTCGTTCAGACAAATTTTTAAAAACATTTATATGCGTAATTCGCAACATTCCTCATTGTTGCAATGAAATTCAAACCATTTTCATTGTTTCTACTAATACTTAGTCCCATAATTTTATTCCATTGATGGAAACTTGGGAATTAAGAGTCTTGTTTATTTTTTCATATTCTTTAGCAATGTCAAATGAAATTTTACATTCCTATTTTATTTTATCAAATTTCTTACAGAATCTCTAAAATATTGCCCTTAATGCCCAGTGCTGCCTTTTAGCAACATACCCAATATTGTCTTCTAAAATCTTGAGAACACGACTGAAGCTCTAATGCTTGTTGTGGCTAACAGGATACATATTGAAAATGTTATTAAATCAATTTACAGCATATAAATGGCAGCCTGACTGCTGATGAGAAAATGAAAATAAATTACGTTTTTCACTTGAGGCTACATCTTTTTTTTTTGCATTGTTTGTATACTTGAGAATACCATGTTTTATTCGACAATGTTGAAGGAAATTCCTTATCCGTATTATTAGTCATTAAAATTCAGCTGTGTTTAATATTATAGAATTTTATCAAAGAATTTTTTTAAAACGAAGGAGTACGTTCCTCCCGTTGGGGTCTCAGGAAGGAATTTGATTCACACGACAAAACGCCACAAAAAACATTGTATGGCAGATCCTCTATATCTCGGTAACTACATATGTTAAAAATATAACTAATGTCTTGTTTTAGAGATAAAGGGTAACAACAGAAGTTAGAAAAAAAAGAATTGTAGTTCAGCGACTACCGAGTCACAAAGTTGGGAAAAAATATGAATGAATTGAAAAGAGAGAGATTGATGAGAAACAGAAAAGAATTGAGAGTAACTTCGAGAAACAGAAGAGTATCGCGAGTAACAAAGAGAAACAGAGAAGCTTCAAGAAACAAAAGAGTCACGCGATTAAAGTAGTCCTATACCTTTAACATCAGCGGCTGCATGAAAAAGACAGCCTCCCGTCATTTTTAAAAAAATAAAGCCCAGTGTTGTCAGTTGGTAAGAAACTATTTTTTAGCGATAAACCATACTTAAAACAAAATAGGATTTTTTTAAAGTATTTTTTTTTCCATGTTTTATTCCAGAAATGAAAGCCAAAAGTCACTTTTAAATCAATTTTTAAAAAATCAGACTGTTAAGGCTTAAGTATATTATGTAATATTTCAGGTATGCTGAATGATTATACATGTTATTCTTTAATTTTTTTAGCATGTTCAATCCAGCTAGATGCTATTGGATGTGATCATATACTACATGTAAACTGCAGCTCACCATTTTAATGTTGGAATCAACTGCACATTCTGCATGAGAAATAACAAAGCGAAGTTGCAACACCAGGCATGACAATGCGCGATTAGTTATATTTTTATGCAAATGCGACCTCAAGTGACTTGACTCCATTAAGGTGGTTCATCTATACTTATAAAAGGCAATGTTTGTGTGTGTGTGTCTGCGATGTCCAGATGAATCTATCGCACTTACAGCCATGAAATTTGGCACACAGGTAGTCGTAATGGTGACTGAATGCACCTCGAAGCCGAAATTTTAAAATTTAATCTAGAAAAATTTTATTTAATGTTTTGTGTTGTTTTGGGTGATTTTTCGCACTAATTTCTCAATAGCATGGTTTCGGATAACTGTACGAGAAAAATAGATACACCATCGGAAAGAGCAAGCGATTTCCGTTCTAATGAAGTTAGTTTTGAATTTCTAACTTAATTTACTGAATTTTGACAAATTTTTAAAAAATAGTCAGTTTTGCCATCGGAATGTTATTTTTATTTTTAAATTTGTTGCATCCGACTTTCTAATAACACTATTATTTTCAATTTTGCCAATCCATGAAAAGTAATGATAGGGAAAAAAAACAATCAATGCGCCATCGAATAGAGCAAACAATTATTGTTTTAATGACGTTTGTTTTGAAAGTCTAATGTAATTTCCTGAATTTTGAGGAATTTTTAAATAATAGTCAGTTTTCGCATGAAATTTTGAGATTTCAAAATCAAATGACTCCATTTCACGTTCTAATTTCGTTACCTTTTTGAAAATTTTTTGGAGCTAATAAAATAAACGTTTCTCCTTCATTTAAAACAAAAACAGTTAAAATACAATCTTAAGTCGATTTTTAATTAATTTTTTAATTGATGGGGTCAGAGATGTTTTTTTCGAAGACAAATATATTTTACAGAAATCCCGTCCCATCCAAGTGTGCGCCATCTGGCGGAAAAAATTAGAGCAATGGCTTTATTTAGAATCCTGCCATGAACGAGGGTAGAAACGGAATATGATGAATTACTTTTATTGCTTTAGTCTGAATGAACTATTACACCGCTTAAGCAGGTTAGGCAAAAGGTTTTTTTTCCTTTTGGTTATTTTTTCTTTGTACACGTCTGGTGTGTTATATTCTGATCAATTTCGCCTTACACTTTAAGCTCATGGTAGACCATTTTTTAATCTAGGTGGATCAAGTTTTGATTTATATTTTTATACTTTTGATTTGTTTGTTTTATGTACTTATTGATAGCCAAGCATAAAAGTTTGTTAAAAAACACATGTTGCTTATGTTGTGCACTTTGTTTGCTGTTTAATAATGATTTTCATGTTGCAATTTTTTAATATTGTTTTGGATTAACGTACTCTGTACTGTTTTCCTACAGCTCAAATGTCATTATCACGAAGAAAAATAAGCGGAAAAATCAATAATGTGTATCTTCTGTTTTGATTTCGTTTTCAAAACTTTTTCGTGTAATTGTGTGCATTTTTTTTTTTTTTTTTCCAATTTTGTTGAAGTCCGAATTCCACAGACAATGCCGTGCACGTACTGCTAGTGTTTACAATGAAAAGAACAGGTGCAAAGCTACTGAAATAACTCAGATTAAATATCTATTACTTTGTTGAGGTAACCATGAAAATCAGGCTATGCATAATAGATTTAATTGAAATTAAACAAATCAATATTGTCAACAAACAAGCTGGTCACCAATGATGACTATTAGAATAATGAACTAACTATTAGATTTAAAGGAATAAAAGTTCAGAAAAATGAAGTACAATACATGTTGAACCCCATGAAGGCAATATATCTTTAAAAATATAATTTAAACAAAATACACATACTTTATCAGTAAATCCTTCCAGTGGAACAGGCGTACCCCACTTCAAATCTCGAGTAATACAGCGTGGTTTCAGTCCTTCTTTTAGCCAAGAGTAAGCAATAACTTTTGCAGTATTTGACCAATGCCCACTAGATGTAGATTTATCCAAGTACTGCTTTAAGGGTTCTGCTAACTGTTAAATACACACCATGCAATTAGCATAATTTTTAAGACTGTTTTACTCAAGTATCATGAACAAGAAAAGTGCAATCAAAATGTAGAAATGAAGAATATTTAGCACAATAGCAACACTTAATCTAATGAAAATAAACTTCATAAAAACAGTTTTTATAAAGATGCTTTTAGTAATGTACTAAAAATTTTTGATTTCTTATTTTCTACTTTTTAGTCTTTAATTTAATTAATTATAAATATGTTGAAATAATTTTTTTCTTTGATTCACTATCAGGTGGTGCTCCTTGAATAAAACCAAAATTTACTTAAATTGGGTGATTGATTGATAATCGAGTTTTGAAAATATTAAAATAGTATACTGTCATAGAGAACAAACAAGTGTGAAATATCGATAACAAAATCTTATCTTTGCAAACATGAAAGAGTTCCAGTTAAATAAAAGTGGGAAAAAAACTGTCAGAAAAATATGTCCTATTTTTGAAAATAAAAACTGATTAAGCTACAACAGATATTTGAAATATCCTTTCTTTTCTCAAATGCTAAGCCAGAACATTTTTTTTTAATGCAAAGAAACTCTGCAATATCCATACCAATGACAGAATATTCCATTTCAAATTATCCTTCTGTTGATTGGTACTTTTTTACAATTTTTCTTTTAAATATTTTCAAAGAAACGAACAGTATAGCAGCACCAGATTTGAAACAACATATCTGCGAAAAAACTGTTTTATTAAAGAAACTTGGTACCAAACGGAACTACCTTATTTTTTACTAGCATGGCACAAACCATCGGGCATGAACATAATCTGACAAATTCATCATTAATTGCAATGTTTAAAAAAATTTAAAAATTAAAAGCCTCAAAATGACAAAAATATTTCAATATTTATTTCAAAACTTTTCAATACTTTTTGTTTCCTCACACAGAATTCCTCATCCAAGACAGCCAGACCCTGTATCAAGCTTGTACCTGTACCAAGCAAGGACCTGTACCTGTGCCCAGGACCCTGTACCAAGCTACTTTATAAACATATCAGAAACTGTTACAAAATTAAGAAATCTAACCAAATTTAAGTATAAGCATTACTATTTACAGTAATACTTATACTTAAGTATTACTATAAGATAAGGAAGTATTACTGTTTAGATAGGAATAAATGTTGTAAATGTCCCTTTCCTATTCCCTTTGTCAGTACCTTTTGACATCATCATGCAATTAATTCGTACATTTTCTCAGTCAAATTAATTTTATGATAGTTTTAAGATTTCAAATTTGAATATAGTAATTTTTCTGCAGTATTCAAGACAATAAGGTGAATATGAAATTATGGTTGAACATAAAATACATACACTATGTAAAAAAAGAATTCAAAAAAATTTTTAAGGTATTCTTTAATTTCTTCAAAAGTATTTTTGAATAAAATTAGGTAGCTCTTAACTCAATACTTAACTACTACGATAGCAATATAATACATTTTTGCACCAGTTCTTCATGTCACAAAAAATTTATTAAAAAGGTTTCTGCAAAACAAGAACCATATTACAATGACGGGGAATAAAATAAATAAAAAAAAATTAAGGTATAAGCTTTTAGTCATGCGAAAAAATGAACGCAAAAGTTGAAAATAATTTCTGATTACAATAAAATGCATGGTTAAAATAAAAGCGTGGACACCTTATATAGCTCCTTATATTTTGTGTATATTTCCTTATGCAAATGAAATATTCCTAGAAGGTAAAGGCTCCCACGCTTTTATTTGAAACATGCATTTTATTGTAATCAGAAAAATTATTTTCAACTTTTGCATTCATTTTTTTGCATGAATAAAAGCTTATACTCGCATGAATTAAAGCTTTTTTTAAATTCATTTTATTTTCTACTTTTTAGTGACGGCTGACATGAATACACACAACATGTCAGGCATAGTAAACCAAATTCAATTACCGAATTCTCAAATAAAAAACACATATTAAATATTCGTTACGAATATTACATATTACGAATTTGAAAAAAAAAGAGCAACACAGACGGAGAGACAAAACAAGACTCACATCCCCAATCTGACCTTTGACCCTCAAGCTGCTCAGAAATGGGGATGATTTACAGGCCGCGCCCCCTTCTATTGTAAGTCATCTAGTGGTGTTGTTACAACCCTACGTAACATGAGGTTACCACCCTCCAAACTTTATCACCCAAATATAGGGTCACAATATTAATATCATTTTGTCAGGTTTAAAATAGGTATAGATTGCAAATTTTTTTGCAAAATATTTTATTGTCTCCGGAAACCCACCGCTGTGCTAAATTTCAAAGCTGTAGCTCGACTGGAAGTGGGTGAGAAATAAATCTCAAGATTTGTGGAGAAGACACTCAAGTTGAATAAAAGCTTATGAAAAGCAAGATATATCCAAATAGAGAGAGTAAAGTATGAAACTTTGAATTCACATGTATGGATTTCAAATTTCATCAAACATACCTTCGGCAAATCTAAGAATAAATGCTTGGAAGAACGTAAATGAGGAGTGGCTCTGCAAAGTTTACATTGGGGTTTCTTTAATTCAGCAGCATTGATTAATTTTCCACATTTATCACACTGATCTCCCCTGGCATCTTCATACTGGCACAAAGGACATATACCCTCCACAAATCTGTCAGCCAGAAATCTAAAAAACAAACATTTTATAAACTAAAGTAGGTGATCAGTTAATGCACAGAACACATTCGAAGAACATGTTTGTTCCCCAATCATAGATTTTTATGGCAATATAAATAATTAATTCAGGAAATCCAAAAAAGGAATTAAAAATTTTATATAAATTTATTAAAAGAATATACAGTAGACTCCACTTAATGTGATCACGGTTAATGTTATCATTCACTTTATATTATCAAAAACATCTGGTCCCGAACCAACGTATTCAAATGTACACAAAATTATTCGTTTAGTGTGATCACTACATAGTTTAGTGTTATCAGTTTTGAATTAGAGTATTGACCAATCCCTCATTTGCAACCAGCATTAACGATTGACGTTCGTAGAATTTCTAGCTCCACTTGTAAGGAAACATCTAGTAGCCACTTTGCCCCACACATTCCAAGAATTTCGGGGTTTATTTTTTATGACCTCTCTTTGAAGGCTGTCCATTTAGCAGACACAGGCGTGCCCGTCGGTAATTTTCATTGAACCTCCTGAAGGTATGCAAAAGGAAGAGTGGATGTCCATTGATGAGGATATTCCACTAGCTGCCACAATAACAGACTTGGAAATTTGCCAAGCTGTTTGTGAGTGAGACCAAGCAATAAAAGTTGATGATTCCGAAGGGGACGAATGTGTTGAAGAAAACCCTCCAACGAACACCGAAATGAAGCAAGCTCTTGCTATTGTGAAACGTGGCGTACAGCACCGTTCAACAAATTTTAAAAAACAATATGAGTACAAACAATACATAAATGAACTGTTAAGAAATAATTGTTGTCAGGCAACAATTAATGAATTTTTTAATTGTTATTTTTGAAATAAATTATAGATAGCCCTGAGGTAAGTGCTTTCTTTTCCATTTTGTTTCTTTTCCATTGATGGGATAAAAATATAGTTGATTTTACCCAATTCGGTTATTGTTATCAATCGGTTAATGTTATTAAAATTCTTAAGTCCCAAAGTGATCACTTTAAGCGGAGTCTACTGTATATATGTTTATTGTAAAAAGCCCATAAACATTTAGGCTAAATTTGCCATGTGCATTCTAAATAAGTACTGTCGCAACCAGTTAACTCTCTCTCTCTTTTCCCCTCTGTACTCTTCCTGGACAGAGATGCTGCAATAACTGTAAGGTCTCTAATAAAATAATTCTTCAACGATGTAACAGCAAGATTAATTCTCTCCTCAATATTCAACATACAATTTAACCAATGATAAGAAAAGTTTCATTAAAAATTATCAATGAAACTTTTCTCAACTCCTAAACCGGTCAATTTCTTTTACTAGAAATGTTCACAAAAAAAGGAATATTTTTTGCTGCATAAATTTACGCTTCTATTATTCGATGGTTAAAAAAATAACCTTCAGCGATAGACCCAGATGGAAAGTATTTCAGCGACATGGACAAGTTACGCCATCTGTTGAAAAATGTTTATAGTGTTGTTACGCAAATTAAAAATTCAGGGCAGACAGGAAAAAGAAAGGAGAAAATATCGATGGCCGTGCGTCGTATGAGCAAACTGGTTAAAGAAT
This sequence comes from Araneus ventricosus, assembly GCA_013235015.1. Lineage (NCBI taxonomy): Eukaryota > Metazoa > Arthropoda > Arachnida > Araneae > Araneidae > Araneus > Araneus ventricosus. The sequence continues at coordinate 172,447 of BGPR01001815.1, read as the reverse complement.
CAATATACAAACACCTTTTTTATACATACCTCTGACAAGTTTCACAATATAACTGCTCAACTGTATCAACAAGTACTAAATTCTGAGCATGAAGTTTGTTGAAAATATCTTGTGCAATTCTACAAAATAAACAGAAATAAATTTTTATTTAAAATCACAAGTAATTTTCTTTTCTTCCTGAAACACTTTTTAAGGAAATGAAACTTACTCTGTCTGTTTAGCAGTAGTTGTCCGTCCAAAGTGGTCAAATGAAATATTAAACCACTCATAAATTTCTGAATGTAATTTATTGTATTTATCACAGATTTCTTTAGGAGTAACACCAAGAGCAATTGCCTTAGTTTCAGTAGCAGTGCCGTATTCATCTGTCCCACAGATATAAAGAGTATTGTATCCTCTGACTCGGCAATACCTAAAAATAGAGTTTGTTTGATTTAATCCATGACAATTTTGCAACAAATGAACATTAAATAAAGTAAAATCTCTCATTACTGGCAATCAGTGGTGCAGCGACCAGGGGGAGAGGGGGGTATTGATGCCCCAGATGCCAGATTTAGGGGGTGACATGGAGTCAAAATATTACTGAGTTTATATTATTTTTAAAGCAAAATATGATTAGAAGGTTTGAAAACATGCATCAGGCATCATTTACACTTGCTAGGCCGTTGATGATGACTGGGGTAAAAAAATCATGTTATGATCTTAGCACCACTTATTCTCGCTAAGTCATTGGTCATGTTCACAAAACTTTAATGGATTTATGACACTTTTTAAAGTCAAATACGATGAGCGAGTGTTAAAATACCATGCCCTGGGAGCTGTTTAAACATGCTAAGTCACTGATAATGACAGGGGAAGGGGACGCATAAAGATCACATTATGACCCAGGTGCCACTTATCCTCGCTACGTCACCTTTTGCAATATCCTTTTGAAGTTATAAATTTAAATCCAAAATTTAGGCTTATGAGATTTTTAAGAAAAGGTATGTTACAATGGGTTAGCGAAGAGGAGGTGCAGGTTTGAGTGGATGTACAAATGTGTATTCTCTCCACTCTCTTGATGATAAAATAATCCAATATGTACTGGGAAAGAAGAAAGATTATGAGGAGGAGGAAGAGATAAAAATGAACACAACTTGCAGACCAAGAAAATTGCAAGGAAAGAAATAGACGAGGGATTGCAAACTTTCATAAAATAATCCAATTTGTACTGGGAAAGAAGAAAGATTATGATGAGGAGGAAGAGATAAAAATGATTGATCAAATGATAAAAATTAGATCTGAACTTTCAGACCAAGAAAATTGCAAGGAAAGAAGTAGACGAGGGATTGCAAACTTTTATAAAGTATGCTGATCAATATGTCCATCCATTTCACTCAGGTGAAATTCCTGTCTGCAGGCAGACATTCCAAATTATGTTGCACTAAGAAATGGAGAACATTCACATGATAATATATATGGTAATTTCAAATAATATGTATGACTCTTGATGTTATTTATTTAATTGTGGCTGATAAATAAAAAAAACATGACTGATAGACTTAGCATGCTGCAATTTCAATAAACGACATCAAAAAGTATGAACAGGTTAGTTGTAGAAACATGTATTGAATTGTCCTCCATGTAGTCCTGTTGCTGCCACTTAAAAAAGATTCTATGGTAACATCTATGAATTAATTCAAAAGAAATGTCTTAACATTTTTACAATTAACAAATCTTGCTAAATATTCAGAGATCATTCAGACACTTCAAAATTAAGTGCTTAGCCTTAAAAGAATGGGAGAAAGAGATTTCAAATATCTTCTTAAGATGAGTATTTTAAAGAAGAAACAGTTAAGTACATTCCTCCTATTTCAAGTCATTTGAAAATTACGTCTGACCTGCCTTTTGATTTCTTCAGTATTGCCTATTATTACCTTCTCTCATTTGCAATAAATCTATCCATTATAAATGAGGTGCAGACCTGCCAACCTCCAGGAAAAGAGGAAGACATTTTCAATTATACATACACAATCACAAATGCGCATCAGGGCCAACATTTACTTTATTTAACTCATGTATAAATAAGGTGGAGGGGACCTAATGAGACAATCTTTTATTTTGGCTATATTTATCTCAAAATTTTATTTTTTTACAAAATAAATAAAATGCATTGATTTTTAAAAATTGCTTAGCTGTGTCTTAAAATAATCTGATCAGTTTTTTAAAAGACACTTTTTTTAGTCGTCACTTTACCATACATATTTTATATATAGACAGTATTACCAATGTAAATTATTGACTTACCTATATCTTTTTTGTACTTCAGATCTTTAATTTATGGATTTACATTTCTTCATATATATATTGATTATAGTTTTTTTCATATTTACAGTTGAACTCTACTTACAAATAAGTCCTATTTACAAATTGCATGATAATGTTTTTTTACTCCTTTAAAGAAGAAGTTGTTGCAGATTTTGCTGAAAGCAATTGAAAACTCAAACGTGCAAATGGTACAAAATGCATACGATTTATCTTTTTTGAAGCAATAATAAACAAATATTCCTCAGAATAGGCCTTTAGATTCTTTCGATGGCATCAGATCTGGAATGGTGGAGAAAAAAAATGCACGCACAAAAAAAATTTTAAAAATATATTTTACTCCTAACACGACAAGATAGGCAAAAGAGATAAACAAATTCTCCCTAGCGCGCTAAACAGTCAAAGCAGCGCATGAGCCGAAAACCCATGGCGATAGTCACCAGTCAATAAGCTTGGACATGATACCACGGCAAAGAGCTAATGAAGAATCTGTAGGGGAATGACGTCACTCATTCGAAATTTGAAGAGAATGTGGTCACGGCAAGAGCTGGATTTTTCTTTCGTCACTCTTTTACTGCTTTTTTTTTTATTATTACTATTTATTTTCTTCGTTTCCTCGAAAATACTAAAAAGAGGGAGGAAATTGGTGAGAATCGGGAGGCGGGAGAAATTGTTAAAAAGCGGGAGAGTTGGCAGGTCTGGAGGTGGTATAATAGGGCAAGAGAGTAAAACTATCATAAGGTGACTACAGAGGCCACAGATTAGCTACGAAATTCCAAAAGTTTAGCGGTGCAATAGTTGTACCTGTGCACAGAGAGAAGAAAAAAAGTTGCTGATACCACTCATTACTGAAAATATTAAAAATACTTTCAATATAAATATTTTATTCTGAAAGTTCAAATATTAACGTAAGCACGTATTTTGAATTAAAAAAGATAGGAAAGTATTAATTCAGCTAAATTCAAAACATTCTAATGAAATTTGTTGTTACCTGTTATATACTTTTATAAAATTCAAAATGTTACCAAAAATAATTAATCAGAGCATTCATAAGATACTGCTTCTTGATTTACTTCTTTTTGATACAGTATTTTCGATTTCTAGGAGATATTTTTAAATTAATATTTGTTCAGAAACAAAATGTATACCAATAAACCTGTACTGTATAATTTTTTTAAATCACTATTTAGATGCCATGTTTGCAAACGTGTTCAAATATTGTAGAGCCAAGCAAGTTTTATTTATATGCAAAGTTTTATTAGTATAATATGATCCAACGCTATAAAAGTACTAAGTAAACACACAACCCTGTGGAAATTGCAGGATGCAGCAGAAAATAGACTAGCTTCCAACCCACAGAAATCACGGGAAACACAGTCAAAGGGTTAAAACAAAGTTCCATTTGGTATACAAATTTTGACACTTTCACTTCCAATTTCAAATTTGCAAACTTTAAATTACGTCAATTTCTTCCTTTTTTAAACATCAGCAAACAAGGTAATGAATTATAATTCAAAGCACATATTTTTCAATAATTTTACCAAAAAAAAATTCAATACAACAAACTCTCCAAACAACTTTATAATGTTTAATTTATCATGTGGTTCAAAAACAACAAATATGTACGAACCACGTTCACCAATATTTTTACATTATGATCAGATTTACAAATGCAGACATCTTATCCCAACAGTAAAACAAAATCATGAAGATTTTTAATATCTACAAATGTCGTGCATTATGACATTGCATTGTATTCAAATCTTCTTTTCAGCATGGCTATGAATCATTCACAGACCCTTTACAATTTTACTGGGATCATTTTACTACTTCTATTTTTTACTCTGAGGTGTGAATTTATCAGTTTGTAACAATAGTCTGAAGAACAATTACTGTAATACTGAAATGAAAGCTTTATAAGCAAAAAAATATCCATATCAATAGTTCTAATCTGGTCTAGTTTAAGAAATAACCCAAAATTTGACAACTAATATTGGCATACAGATACATTTATTAAACTGATAAATTATTTAAGCCTACTATATAATTTTAGTCAAAAAAAAGTAAAGGCAAACAAATTTAAGCAGTTTTAACTATATTTCCTATGCTTCAGTTAAGGAATAAGTAACTTTTACAAGTCAGGAAGGACTTTAATAGCACAAAATAAGATCATATAAACAATAAAAGTTTTTGATTTCTTGTATAAGAGTGCTATTGAGGATGAATGTCATAATTTTTTAACCACAGCCAAATATCGCTGAAGACACTCACACCCCACACAACATTAATTAATGGGAATTTGATCCACAGTAAGAGATTTCAAGGGCACTAAGCCCATATTCCTGATAGTTTTTGGTAGAACCGAGTCTGAAACCTGCAATTCGCCTATTCCAAAGTAAAGATTCTACCAATATGCCAATGCAACCCTAATAAGAATTTGTAAGCAGGCAGTAGTGAAACATTTATATTGTTACATAGCTATAAAGTTGTTTCCCTGAGATGCTAATCTTGGCGATAAATTTGGCATCCTTGGCGACGTGGTGGCAAAGTTGGCGACAAAACCAATTTTCTAGAAGGACCTCGAACTTTCAACCTATTTCTACTGGTTTCATGAACTTTCTAGAGATTACGTCGCTTCCTACATAATAAAGTCACTTCCTGTTGAAAGGTATAAAAGCAAACTCTCAAGCCAAGAAGAGTCAGTTGGAATTTGATCAGCAAGCAAGCTGGTGAGCTGACAAGAAACCTTTGAGCGCTGTGTTGAGGTTTATTGGTAGTCTCGGTTGTGAATTTTTACTAGTGCTGTGTTAATACTTGTGCTATGTTTCTTTGCTTGGAATGTTTGTAAAATAAAGAGCTTTATTTTTTTTAATCCTGCTTATTGGATTGCATTCACGTACACCCACAAAGCAATTTCGTTACAATATTAAATGATTATGTGAGTTCTTATGTACGAAATGTTGATTTAATAGACATCATACAAAATTAGACTTTATAGATAATTTCACAGCTGCAGAGAATTTCAGAACCTTTAATGTATTGCAATTTATGCAGCCCTCTGGAAAAAGAGATTAAATTGATAAATTCATATCAACATTTCATCAAGTACTTATATCAATTTGTGTGAACAAAGTACAAATATGACTGAAAAATTACATTTTTCTTATACTATTCAACAGGATAGTACTAATCAAATGTGTCTGTACTGCAATTCAAAAAAAAAAAAATCTGAATTGGAGATAAAATCAATAACTAAATAAAACTAAGAAAGACCTTATTACAATAAAAAGTTTCCATTCAAACCACATCCAACATTAGTAGTTGCATAAACTAAAATTGCTTCATAATACAAATAAAAAATATGAGCATATAAGCGAATAATGAAAGAAATATTTCAACTTCTTCGTTACCTAGCAAATACATCTGCACTAAGAACCGAACCAATGATGTTCCCTAAGTGTGGAATATTGTTAACATATGGAAGAGCACTCGTAATCAAAATGTTTCTTTCATCTTTTTGAGGTAATCTAAAAAGAAATAAAAACATATTATTCAAATGATATGAAAGTATAAAAAATCATTATTAGCAATTCAAAATACTGTTTTGAAATGATATAACATATTTGAAGAATGTTTTGTACTTTATACAGAGTATGATTACCTGAAAAAGATTTTTTCCCCTTTTTTTTCACATCTTAACTGTGAAGAAAGTTCAATTTGATCGTTTCATGAAAGGTGTGCCACACAAATAAAACTATGTAGTGTAAACAGATTACAAACCATACAGATCAAGAGTCTTAAATGCATCTGATTATGCTTAGTAACATAATAATTAATTAAGAGTTGACAGTTTTAAAAGTGAGAATTACTGAAGTAATATTTACATTGGTTTTTAAAGTTATCTTTTAATTTTGCAATTTTTTTTTTTTTTTTTTTTTTTTTTTGTAAGTTCACAATATTCTAAAACATTTGGTGTTCTGAAAAAATATTTTATTCAGATCATAGTATGTTTTTTTTAAAAATAGACAACAGGAAATATGAATATTCCCTGCACAAACATAAAAAGTTTTGCAGAAGATAAATATTTTGCTAATTTTAATGTAACTGGGTCATTCTCCAGAAAATGTACTTTTTCCGTCACATTCATTTTACAGCAAAATCTTCAGACAATAATTGATTAAACTATTATTTTTGTATTTTATATTAATTATAGCATTACCCGTCGCAGTTTCAGCTACGATAACTCAGCAAATATGAATAAAAAAACCGAATATTTTATTGTATTTGACAGATAGTAAAATATTTAGAGAAGTAAATCTTAAAATGCCAGCGATACAATTCTGTATGATGCATCGCAGCTAACGAAACTTACATACTGAGTTTCAAATAACTTTCACCCAATTCATCTATCACTCATCGGTAGAATGATTAACACTGAATAAGGTCACGAAAGTTGGATATGCCGAAGGCCCACGTGAACCAGTGGGTCCAAAAAGAGAGGCGGCAAAAATTTCATAGACATCTAAAAAACCTGGGAGTAGGGTCAGGTAGGGTAAAATGGGTCACTTTTTAGCTATTTTGACATTTCAAAGTTTTGTAGCAATAAAACCATAAAATTTTACTGTTTTTTTCAATTGCATCTTGACATTACATTAATTCAGGACATTTTTATATAATTTTAACAATTTTTTTTTAATTATAAATTAATTAAACTTAGCTCGAATAGCTTTGACTCATTTTACCCCATCTTGGGGTAAAATGGGTCATAATGCAAAATGAAGCTTAAAGAATATATTTAATTAGGAAATACATTAAAATAAAAAGGTGGTCTGTTACATATTCTGCTAAACAATACAATATTCAAATTTTAAAGTAGTATCGTTGACGGTTATTGCAAAATGGCTCTTCTAAAACTTTTAAAACATCAGTCTTTTCTACTCTATCAATGTCCTCTTTTTCTGGAAAAACAAAAATCCCCTATCCTTGATTTGTTTACATAATTCACATGTATATCAGCACCATCAATATGTGTGATTTGACCAACAAATCTTTTCATAGACTTTTTCCTTTATATTCAATAACTACCCATTTTCCAGGAAAAAGTTCACAGATTAATTTGTTGTGGAGTGCAATTTTTTCCTGTTCATGTTTTAACTGTGGCAGTTCAAAGTTCATATTTTTCATTTTCAGTCATTCCAATTCTTCTTCATGAAGACGTTCAATTACATCAGGTTCTGTCATTACTTTTCCAGCTCTGTGTTGGACTCTTTTTCTTTTCTTTTTAGAATTAATAATAGCAGCTTTAGTGGCACTTGATTGAGGTGATAGAGTTGTTAGATTAACATTGTTTAAATTTAACACTGTTTATATGTAACAATTTAAAATTAAATTTATAGTTTAAATTTAACAAAATTTACTGCAGTTAGACCTATACAAAAAAAAAGAAAAAAATCAGCTAAGCCTAACTATGAGCCATTTTACCCCATCTAAAACAGATTGAAATAAAAAAAGAAAATAATATTTTTCGTACTTGATTGGCTTGAGATGTTTTCCAGTGCTTCTTTTATGAGAAAATACTTCAAATTTGCACTGTTATTTATTAAAATATAGGGATTTTCAGAAGTTAGTAAACCATGTGTTTTGCACACCACCATCCACAGCTTGTAAACAATTCTTCTTGTGTTGGAATATTCATGAAACTAACTTTTTTGAAAATGAAAAATGTTGCCAACATATTGATTAATAATATTACAAACATTAGTTTGAAAAAATCAATTTCAATTTCATTTACACTGAGTTATTTATAAGATAACCCATTTTACCCCACGACCCATTTTACCCCACCTGACCCTATAAAAGGTAGACATTAAAATTTAAAATTTAGTTAGTTTTCCCGAACACTCTGCCTTTTGGTAATTACTAGTTTCAGGCTGTAATTTCGTGTTTCTAATATCAAATTTGATGAGTTATCACTTGAGGAAATTCAAGTTTGGCAGCAGTACTGTACTCTTAAGCCTAACTAAAATTTTAATAAAAAATTACCTATAATGCAATATACAAAAATTTGAAAGCGTTTTCATGCCTCATAATTTTAAAATGACAGGAAAGCAAGATATTAAATGCTTGAAGAAAGGACGAAAATCATTTCAGTGTACCTCACACACAATAAGAACAAACCTGAAATCAAATATCTGTTGCCACACTTTATAAGAATATTATTTTGAAGCAGGTGCAATAAAATATTTCAGAAATGCAATTAATACTAAAATGAAAATAATACTTTGGAGTTAATTTCCCAAGAACACAATTTATACTATCACAACTGTAACAATTGCAAAAGCGTGTGAATAAAAGATTTGCTGAAATAATGAGATGGTTTGAATTTTATTTACAACAAAAACATTGTTACAATTCATGTTTTAAAACATTTTCAAACATTAATTAAAATTGAACAAAATGACGCATGAAGAATAAGATCAGTGACATTGAGAAGTTAATTTTTTGTCTTTAAGATGATGCTTTTTTTTTTTGCAATAATAGGATCTGAAGTTATTCCGGAAAAACGTTAAAATTTAAAGTAATTTTTAAATAATTTAAAATCCAATTAAAAATTTCGAAAAATCCTTTCTTAGTGTGCACCTACTCCCCAAGAAGCAACTTCCTGCCAAATTTCAAGTTTCTAGTACCAGTGGTTTGGGAGATTTCGTGAGGAGTGAGTCATGGTATTTGCCTTTTATATATAAAGATTTAGATCACAGTATGTGAATTCTCTCCACTGTGATATGTCACACGCCTGGTGTGACTGTTAATAATGTTCAATAACTTGTTTAATTAAAAAAAACATTTAAATATTTATTATTCCTGCCACAAGTGTCTCAAATATTAAATGTTTAAGCATATTTTAAATTTTTATATTGTGATTTAGTTTGTTTTAGAACAACAATGAATGGTGTCACACAATAAATTCTCACCTCCGTTACCCAAACATAAAATGCCATTTTTTTACTCATAAATGGCAGTACAGCCATCACATTTTGTTTCCCATGATGCATGTCATCTATCTTGTTTATTACAGCTACAAAAAGTAAATGAACTTTTGGTTTAGAGACAAGTAAACAGATTTTGTTCTTAAGAAATAAGTTTGTTTAATCAGAAATCTTACCTCCATGACCTTGAAGTTAAAGTACATAAAAATAATATAAAAATACAATTTTACCTGTTTTAATATGCTTAACATGTATAGATTGTAACACAAAAAAAAAAAAAAAAAAAAAATCTCTGAAAAAAGCATCCATTAAGCCTATTTTTTATAGAAGATTCCTCACCTCCGTGAGTCTCATCGCCCTGTCAATTTCATTGTCAAGGAAGTGAGACGCATTGTTTTTAGCCAACAACTTGAGAGTATACCGATATTATACATTAGGGTGGGCCGAAGAAAACTTTTTTTCTATTTTCGATGATGGGCAGTGCAGAGAAGGTGCCATTGGTGGCACAAAGTGTACATAAAAAAAATTGAAGTCTGTAGGAAAATTTCTGGATTTGCTGCAAATGCGTAGAAATTTCGGCCAAATGCTGTTTTTTTATGTTTTTAACAAAATTTGTGATTTTTTTTTTTTTTTTTTTTTTTTATCTATTTTCAATTATGGGTAGCGCGGAAAAGGTGCCATTGGTGACACTAAGTTCACATAAAAAAATCTGAAGTGTGTAGGATAATTCCTTCATTTGCCGCAAATGCGTAGAAATTTTTTCAAAATTCTGCTTTTTTACGTTTTTAACAAATTTTGTCAAAATGCTCAAATCACTTTATTTTGCCTTATTTACCTGTAATAATTATATAGTGTGTCAAATGTTCTGTATTTTCATTTTTTTAGATGCGTTATACGTTACAAGTTAGCTTTTTATTAATATTAAATTCTTGCCTTGCATATAAATGGGAAAAGTATTTTGTTTTAATATAGCGCGATTTCTTCCAAAAAGAGAGGTTACATTCCTGCACAATCAAAGAACTGTTCGAAAAATGTTTATCGGAAATAGAAACATTGACAAGCAAACTAGCAAAGCCCTTACAAAAGCAGTGGCTAGGAAAATGAAAAGGGCTGCATGTTCAAGTACTTTTGAGCCTGGTCCCTCAATGAGTGGTGTTCAGTCTACTATGCTATTGAAATCTTCAGAAGATTCATTATGTGACCACTTTAAAGAATCCGACTGGAATGAAGAAAAATTTGAAAGGACATCAACTCCAGACACTTGCAAACGCATTTCCCTTTCTCATACAGCATCTGCTGCATTTACAACTGGTGTATCAGAAAGAGAGATGTGGCATTAATTGCTTCAGCCGTGCTTGTCACAGAAGAAGATAAGAATCTCATCGTCAATAAGAATAAGATCCGCAGAGAGAAAAAGAAACTAGGTAAAAAATACAGTGATGAGATTTCTATCTCTTTGAAAAATATTACGTAAAACTTTGGCTGAATTTTACTTCAAAGAAATTCTATAATCACGCAGTGGCCTTTAAATAACGTCTAATCGCATACTAATATGACTTTTAATGCAACAACTTTTAGTTGATTAATATCAGAATCAACAATATTTATGGCTAACAGCAATTATTACTTTAAGTGCAACAAAAAATATAAAAGCACAAAGTTACTATTACAACTTTAAAAATAGAAAAATATTTACATGCTCATTTGAGCAACAGTAGCGTGAATCAGCCAGTGAGCGAAAGCAAAGAGAGGATAAAAAAAAAAAAAATGCTTGCAACCGCTTTTATACAATCTTCTGGCGATCACGTGGAAAAGATTTGCATACTCATTTGCATACAATGTAGCAGTTACGAATCGGAATCATAAATATTGGAATCTCATGCTAATTAGATGATTGCATCTAAAAATGGTTTAATCTTGCACAATACTAATACAGCATGAGATCATGAACTTTAATTTATTATTTATAATACTGATATGTTTATAGATTAAGAGAAATGTGTTTAATGATTAATAAAAACGATTTCTCGGGAATGAACAGAAGCGAACTACGCTTTTGTTTATGTAGGCGTTTATCGCGTACATTTGAAAACTTTAGGTCAGGAAAAACCGAGAAAAAGGTAAATACAATATATTATGTTTAATTTATCTTTTTCCTAACATACAGGAGGAAGAATATCTAGATGTACTAAAAATTAAAAGCATATTCTTTGATAAAAGAAGAGATAAAACGTTATTCATTGAAAAAAAAGGACAAGCGACATCGTCGAAAGAGAGACAAAAAACACATCACTCTGTTGTTTGAACCTGTTGTTGTTTGTTCTCAATATTTGGGACATTTGACACCTCATTCCGGTCACGGTGAAGAAGTGGCTGCATCATTGACTGAATTTTTTTTTTTTTTAGTAAGAACAAAGTTAATATTTCTGTACTAACAGGAGTCGGGTGCGATGGCACTCCCATTAACACAGGAAAAAACAAAGGTGTCATTGCCAGTCTTGAAAAAAAATTAAAGAAAGAACTGCAACATTTGGTGTGCATTTTTCATACGAACAAGCTCCCACTCCGACATCTGATGAATAAACTAGACGGAGAAACTACTGGACCTAAGACTTTTTCTGGCCCAATCGGAACCAAACTGATGGGGTGTGATGTTAGTTTAATTAGCAGTTTTTCATGGTCAGAAAAATCGTATAAATATTTATTTGAATCTTTGTTTACATTTATAAATGATTGGCTTGCATTTATCTTGTTTGTTTGTGTTAGTGATGTCATGATATGGGTGTGTGTGTTTTTCTATGACATCACAGCCAATCAGGTTTTGCCACTTGGTGAGTTGTGACATCACAGGCAATCAGGTTGTGCCACTTGTTTCTGTATAACTATATAAGATGGTATGTTAGATTGTTTTTAATAAAGAGGTTTTAGTTTAAGCAATGCTGTTGTGTTTTGTACTGAGTTAATCTGATATTCTAAACTGCAACATGGGTGCAGATGCATTGCCTGGTAGATACATTGCTACATGTGAAAACCAACTTGTGCTATCATTCGAGCCTATACCTGTCACATGGAGATCAGAAATGAAACATACTAAAGATATGAGCAAAGATAAAAAAATATCTGCTTGATATTTTTTTTGTGCAGCTATTTCAACTGGACTGTGCCCTCCAGAGCTTCAAAACAGAAAGCCAGGGCCGATTACGCAATCTAGATGGCTCACAACTGCCTGCAGAATTTTACTCTTGTACCTTAGTACCTCGAAACCTAGCAAAGCCCTAAGATATCTCGCACAGTACGAGTTTATGCGCCAGTATGGTTCGCTGTGAAGAAACGACCAGGATGCGCAGATGGACATAGACATTTGTGGAAGATAGTTCAACTCTCAACTTTCCTCCCTAATGAGTTAAAGAAGACAGTGCATTCAGTGGTTCAGACAAATGCATACTATGGCCATCCTGAGAATTTACTATTAGCAATGACAACTGACGAAAACCAAGATATCAGAACATTGGCATGGAAAAGAATTAAAAAATGCCGCAATTCAAAGAAGAAAGAGATCAGCAGAGTGTGAGAGTTAAAGGTTCCAAATCTGAACTTTAGGGCTACGGAATACTACGACTACATCAACTGGTTCTCAACTGATATCAGCGAGCCTCCAATCACAAAAAATCTTTCGTCAGAAGAAATTGAAAGAAACATAGTATCAGGACCGATTTTAGAAGAAGCTGCAGTCTGCTTTCCAAGTCACATGCAAGCTGTGGAAAGAATGATTAAAATAGTGACAGAAGCTGCAATGAAGATATGTGGCCATGAAGGAAGAGATGCCTTCATCAGAGCAAAGCTACAATCAAGAAAAAAAAATGCTGAAATTCAATTCTAAGAAGGATTGTGTTGCCTAATAGAGGCAAAACATTGTGAATAAAACATTCTGCTGGCGGGAGGGAGGGAGGAACTCTCTGTACAGCCACCTCCTCATGGTGAGTTCTGGGTTGTTTTGCGTTGGTTTTGAACGCAAAGACAGCCGAGAGCTGTGCAAAATTTTTAAATAGCATATCTCATATTTTAAACTTTAATAGTAATAAATAGCTAACTTATAACACACAAGGCATCTAAAAAATAAAAATGCAGATCATTTGAAAAACTATATAATTATTACAGGTAAATATGGCCAAATACAGTATTTCAACATTTTGACAAAATTTGTTAAATACATAAAAAAACAGAATTTCGCTGAAATTTCTACGCATTTGCAGCAAATGAAGGAATTATCTTTCCCACTTCAAATTTTTTTATGTGAACTTAGTGCCACCAATGACACCTTTCCACACTATCCATCATCGAAAATAAAAATAAAATTTTTGACAAATTTTGTTAAAACATCAAAAACAGCATTTGGCCAAAATTTCTATGCTTTTGCGGCAAATCAATAAATTGTCCTACAAACTTCAACTTTTTTATGTGCACTTTGTGCCACCAATGGCACCTTTTCCACACTACCCATCATTGAAAATATAAAAAAAGTTTTTTTTCGGCCCACCCTATTATACATGTATTAAACACAAATTTTAAACTTATAAAGTGAAGGACTAAAATTTAAGCTATATCTTAATCCCGATATTTAATTTTGATTATATTAAGATAATTAATAATTTCATTTTCTAATTCTCTGTATGAGCTGATTAAATGTTTACAATTTATTTTAGTGTAGTAATTATTAATTTTCTTATGTTTTATATCACCTCCATGAATAAGGTTATATATATGTTTTTATTTATGAGTAAAATAATTTAAATCTAGTTGGGCCATTGCTTATGGTGACTTCTAGCAAGTAGAAGTTTCATACAAAAATTTAAAAAAAAGGAAATTTAAGGTTTTGAAATCTGAAAATATTTTGGTTCAAATGGTACATTTTCTGGAGAATGATACAGCAATTAATGCTTAGTAGCATTTAAAGTAAAAAAATAAGTTCCCTTACATTGGTCCTTTATTTGATTTTGGTGAAGGAAAAGAACTTGTCCCTTTTAACCAAGAAGTATATGCATGAGCAATCTCAGCTTCAGTCACATCGACTTCCTTAGAAGACTAGAATAAATTGCATGAATGAAAATTAATATTACGAAATCAGATGATTAACCAACATAATCATAAGCAACAAACACAATTAAATTTGAAGCAGTCAAAATTCAGACAGAATTTAAGCATACATAATTTTCAACAACAATCAATAAATATTACCTCTTGATTGTCTCCAACTCGTTCTTTTGCATGGTCCATGAAATCGGGAACGTGAACAGGCATGAAAAATTTTGAATGCTCTGAAGACAACAGACTGTTGCACACTAATTTTTTCTATAACAAAGATAACATTTTTATTCCCAGAAAAGTGCTTTCCTTAAAAACAATTAAAGAAAACAACTTATTCTGAATGCAAAATGCAACAAAGATAGCTATAATGACACACAAGGATATCCAAGAATGCACTCCAACTGTACTAAAAGTTTCAATGAACACCATATAACCTGCTGCCTTTGTCAGGTCA
>BGPR01001815.1:119588-157608 GCA_013235015.1 Araneus ventricosus | reverse complement strand
AACATGCTAAGACAAAATTGTCAGGTCAAACACGTTTTATGATACCTAAATCTTTGAACATTCATGAAAAAAAGTTTATCATAATATCCTCTTCAATTTTAATTTGCCGTACAATCTTTTTACCTAGTTTTTTTTTTTTTTTTCTTTTCTTTAATTAAATGAAAAAAAGTAATTTCATTTACTTTTTCCAACACTGTTTAACCCTCAGACTCCAAGCGGCCTTTAAAATCTTACTACCATTGTATACGGAGGTTTTGTTGACATATGGATTGGAGATATGGACTCCTCCGCCTTCTCCCTTCACAGTGTGTGGTCGAAAGCCCACTGAGGCGTGACTCACGGGTAGAGACTGGGATCACTAGTTGACTGATACAGTCCTGGATGGAGAACATAATGGGATTTTTTCAAGTGCTACCACGATAGTAGGGGTTTATAATATTGTCCTTTTTAATAATTTTATTATTTTGCTCAATATATTCAAGCAATTTATTTAAATATAAAATAATGTGGAGCACCATAGTCATTAAATAAAATTTGCCGTGGATATTTATATTCCTTTTACTAGCTATTTGATAAAATTTTTGGATTGTAATTTTTCACAATTCTTTTCTACAAAAAAGGTATCCCTTTCAAGAATGATAAAATTAACCTGTTGCATCTGAACTGGTAACCTTCAGAAATGATTAAGAATAAAAGGGAATATTTAGAACATCTATCCCCTTTGGAATTCAGTTGTGTCCTGTTCAATCTACACTGAACAAGGGAAAATATGCTCCTTTACAATGCAAGGCTTCTATTTCTATAGCAAAATCTGTCCGACACATGTTCCATGAATTTTACCACTCCTTACGACATAAATGTTTCTAAAATAGATTGTAAAGGCCAGATGTAGCGTTTGCTTTTCTTTGGCATTTTTAACACCAAAAGTAGTAACAATTCTGTGATTGATTTGATGGTACGTTTTGTAATGACAATGCAACAGGTTAACAGATTACTTTTCATATAGAGAGACATATGCTTCTGTATGAAAAACACATGCTTCTTTCTTAGACTAGGGGAGAAACAGAAACAATAGTAAGGGTATTTATTTTTGAGGAAAGCGCAAATGTTTGTAAGTAAATAAAACAGAATTGTGAACATCTATATTTCCTTTGTACAAAAAAATAAACTAGAAGATTGAGAATACTGTAAGTGAATTCAGAGTATAACATAGATGAAATATACTAGATGGATTTGACTTACAATACTGATACACCATTTATTATATCTCACGATAGTTGATTCGAGATTAAAGTCTTTGCGATTAATTGAATTTCAACTAGTTTTTTTAATATTAAGAATTTTTTATGTAATAAAAGGAATATAAAATAAATTAACTTATCAGCAATAAAAGCAGCAAACTCAGAAAGTAGTAAATCTATTGTGTTAGATTCGGTGGATTTTATCATATATTTTAAAATTGTTAGAGGTAAAATATTTTAGTCAAAACCATTTTTTTCCCCCTAAATTTTTATTTCGCTGGTAGAAATTGAGTAAAGTTGTTGATCTTTTCATGAATTTTAATTTTTGAGATTGTTTAGTCCATTTATTAAATTTTAGCCAATGTTTAAGACAATTTCCAATTTTTCAAATCCTGAATCATTTTGGAACTGTTTTAGAGTGAATGTGTTTTAATTATTGGTCCCTCAAATGTTACATAGAAAAACTTCAATCATTACGTTTTTTAAAAAATGAAGCTATATCACTGAAATATGCTTTTTTAATACGACTCCTTATCGCTTAGAAATAAAATTTAAAGTCTTGTATTTTACATGTTATTGCCCAAAGCATTTACAGCTTGATTTTAAGAAAAAACAAATTTAATAAAAACAATTTTTAAAAGTACACTTTTCTTTAGTTGTATACAAGAGGAAAAACATTTTATTTTAATTATTCCTTACAGATTGATCTTTTTTTAATTCATTATTATAAATATTATGTAATCTTGAAATAATTTTTGACACAAATATGAAATTATGAAACGCCTCCTGTATGGAATTGAAATTTAATTCAGTTAGTCGATTAATTTAGAATTAAGTTATAAAAATGTTACAAATGGTGTATCGTCATCTAGAAGAAGAATTGCAAGAAATTTTAAAAATCAAGTACATTACTAATAAAATTTACCACAGCTTGCGAGTTTTTTTGTTTGTTTATATTTAAAATCTTGAATCCTTCAATCAAGCCCAGTCAATCAAAAAATTACATATTCATGAGTAAATCATTTTAATTATATTTTCTGGAGTAAAAGTTAATCAGTTTTAAACGAAACATTGCTTATGTATTAACGTTCAAAATGATATTTGTCTTCATTATAAGAAATTCGAAAGAATCTACTTTAATAAATGAATTTCTCAGATAAATTTTGAACAGTACTCTTACACTTTAATAGTTTTTTCTTTCAAATAATTACAGATTTTAGTTAATAAAAAATATAACAGGTTAAAATTATTTCAGAATCTTATTTTGAAAGTTCAGCGTGCAATTCTTTCTGAAAACATTTGAAGCTTCCTGCAGGCGAAATCAATTCATCACTGTCAGCTATGAATAGCAGACGTTTCCCCTCCCCCAGGGAAACACTAGGGGAAAATTCGCTTTCCTACCCAAAACCCTAGTTTGATCCTTGCCCGCCTAAAAATCTGCCCGGCTCGTATAGAACCTACCGGGCCGGTTGGGGCGGGGATCGTAGTGAGTGTTAAAGCAACGCTGCAAAATTAAAATACGCATAACAGTTCACATACATTAGTATCTGTTAGTGTTATGTAACAGCAACTTGATACAGATAGGCAAAGGCAAAAAGGTTAGAGTCAGTCTAATTTAACTACCTGGGTTTTATTTATTAATTTTCAAACAATGAAATAGGAAAATAAGCAAAACGCCCTATTTCTTTTAAAACCATAAACAAAAGCTCCTGAAGGGAATAATTGTAGAAAACACAAACATTCAGCTAAATTCATCAAAAATTGAAGAAAAAAAAAATGCTGGAAAAACTTCAAAATTTTTTGGAAAAGAGCATGCAAGTGTTGTTGTTTTTTTTTAAATTATAATTGTAATTTTTAAATTTATTTTTTCATTTGTATTATCAGAAATATTATGAATATATACACCCTGCTTCATTCCAAAGTCCTTCCTAAGATTATACTGGAAAAACATCTCATCATGTTACATAAGCAATAATGCAACATGATGAGAAATGAAATGTATAAGTCACATTTATTTCTGGGCATTTTGTTATGACAATTCAATGTCACAACAAAATTCTAATGTGTGACTTCACTTTCATGACCGTTATTGAAATTTAAGGCATTTTTAGGCCTTCTGAAACAAGTAGATACCTTTTTATTTATTCTTTTCATTCTACCTCTAGTAAAAGAAGAATTCACAAATTTAATAAATGTTAGAATTTTGGAGATATTTCTAAATAAATCTCAAAATTCAGAACCAGGGACATTAACTTGAAAAGTGTAAATACATGGCCCAAGTGGAACCACAAAAATCTAAAATAATCTTTTTTTTGATATAGAAATTCAAAATCGAAGAATGAGACTATCGAAAAATTCTCGGCTTCTAGCATTAATTGTACACCAGAGGCGATAGCAACTCCATTTAAAAAATCCTGAAAATTAGCATGCTGTAAAAATCTTTCATAATTTTGCATAATTGTAGACTGTTAATATGATGCACTAACATGCATACTTTAAGAAAATGACTGGATTTTCACTAATTTACTTCGACAAGAAATTGGACTACTCCATTGATTTTGATATAATCTAAAATCATTACACTATCTTAATGATATATTTGTTCCAAAACAAAATTTGAAAGAGATAGTAAATCTAAAAATATCTGGAAATTCTGGATTTGGGAAGGTAAAAAATCCAGAATTCTGGTTAAATCCTGATGGTATACCTCAGAAATGCAACTGCATGTATATAATAATCATTATTGCAATAAAAAATTAGATTAATAAACAATTTAAAAGACAGACATAATTCTATAAAAAAAATTCCAAAGGTAAAAAAAAAAAAAAAAAAAAAGCATCTTGTAGGAATTTCTAAAATTTTGTATTTTTGATGACTGAAATGCATTCATATTTTCTTGGTTCCAATCTTTTACAACTGAGTAAATTTACATAAAACACAGAAAAGGTTCAGTTGATGATAAATAAATTACTATTGTAGAAGGGTGTGAATATTCTTCCAATAATCTGGTTTACGGGAATAAAAAAAATGAAGAAGTCTATAAGACATTCTTTTTGCTTTTAATATAACTTAACTGAGAATATCAAATATGGATCAGATATTTCATGACACTTTAGACAATGACAACTTAATTTGACAATACTAGTAAAGTGAGGCCATGTATCACTAAATTGAAATAAATTGTCTTAAATATCATTCTAATGTAGTTAAAAGCAATTGATATTTCATCAGAATACAGTTTTAAACGGTATTAATTGATAGTTTATGAATGGAATGTGATATTTGAAACGGAAGCAGAACAATTTTATGGGGATATATCTGCAGCCCTTAGATGCATTGAAACAATATCCCTGGTAGTTTAGTTTAATTAACGTCCCATTTTGAAGCAACATGAGGGCTATTTTGGGATGGACCTCATAATTTTGAATCGTAATCAGATGACGAGAACAACACCTGAGCTGGCACCCCCCTCTCCAAACTTCCACATCACACCAATGGGAGGACATTTGGCCACTACGTATGATTTAATGTGCAACAGGCCCCATACATGGTGGATCTTCAGTGGAATCGGGTTTCGAACCCGGAACCCTCCGGCCCCAAAGCCAAGACCTTACCACTTAGCCATCACGGCCTAATTCCCTGGTAATATGACCATTCATAACTTCATGCACTAAATGGGATTGAAGCGTAGCCAATCAGAACTCAGGCCGTTACAGAATTTTGATTTACTCTTATAGCTAATACTTTTAAAGGTATCCGTCATTAGGCAACATTCTGTTCAACTTGGTAGGTCTGACACAAAAAGGAACTTTTGAAAACTTGCTTAAATTAATATGAAAACTGGTAATTAAAAAGAATAACAAAAATCAAAAATTATAGGAAAGAAAATATCCTCTAAAATGGATCACTTGAAAAATATGCAGATTTTTAAAATGCAAATAAAAAATTTAAGATGAAATCTTCCACTGCTTATCTACATTCAATATGTCTTTTAAAGTAGTATTCATTACAAGAATGAAATAATAATAAAAAAAAACTTAAAATACCTTCAAATTTTCTGGCTTAGCATCTTCAGATATAATAGAAAAAGCCTTACATAAAGAGCTTTGAGTTTTTAAGCCAGCAAGCCACTTTAGTAAATGAGAAAGATCAGACACTGTGAAGAATAAAAATGTTTTAGAGACATCATGGTATTAAAACAATTACCATATAGAATACAAATTTTAGAGTCGAGAAAAAATTAGTATACATTCTTTATAACTAAAATGCAATTAATAACAGCAAAAAAAAAAAACACTGTATGCTTCATTCACATAAACATAGGGTTGAAAAATATTTTATTTTGGACACCGATGAAACATTTTTCTTACTCAATTTTTATCAGTTTATTTATTTATATTTCACTTCTGTAAGCATTAGGGTGACCTGGGGTGATTCCTGATCAAAAAATCCAAACATCCATTTTGTGAAAAAACTGTTCAAGGTGGAATTTTAATTTTTTGTGAAAGTTTGATGACTTATGAGAAAAGTCCTATGCAGCCTTCTTTTCTTTAAAAAATAAAATAGAATTTAAAACGTTTTAAATTTTCTGTGATCAGGAATTACCTCTGGATTGGGGTAATTCCTGGTCACTTCTGGGGTAATTACTGATCACCTATTTTTTTTTTTTTAGTGAAGAGGCATTTTAAAAATGGTTATACAACAGTAATTAAGAAATAATACATTGGATCAAATAAATAAACAACAAGGCATAGTTATGCAGCTAATAAGATGATATTATTTTTTAAAAAAGCAACAAAATTTAGCACTTCAAATTTTCCAAAAATCTTAATTTTTTTTTTAACACTTATATGCACTGTTTATTGTTGCATAGTCAACAGAGTGAATAGGTCAGTTCCATTTATGGATATAAGACAGTAAAAATATATATTTGATGTTTGTTTTTTTCCCCGTGTTGTCACGTTTGGGAACTTTCGAGAATACTGGACTTTTTTGCGGATAGATTATGCCTATGCATAAATGAACTCATCCAATCTTCCCCAGGCATATCATCTTTAAAGCAACAATATTTTTGAAAGTGCACAGGTAGTTAATTTGTTCCTTCTTCATTTTTAATTATAAAATCAGAAATAGTTATTTTGATTTCTTTGCGAGTCAAAGAATATCCCATCTTATCACACTCCTTAGGTAAGCAGCCAATTCATTCTCATGTTCTGCAGGAATATGGGAAACTGTTCCTACATGTTTTACTACTGATGGATTCTTTAACTTCATTAAGTGAGAGTGTAAAGTTGAGAAGTGAATTTCAACAGCTATAGCAGCAGCTCTTGTACTAAAAACTTTCATTTTCAATCTTTGAAACAGCTTCCATTAATTTTGACTTCTAGAAGCTTAGTATCTTTTTTAGGTTTATAGTTTGTGTTAGACATTTTGTAAAAATTTAGCAATAAATTTATTTTCAGATCTGGTGATAGTGAGGTCCCTGGGTATTTTTCCAATTCCATACCATGATCTCAGGTTGATTCGAACCTGATCGGTGCGTGTTTAGTCATCTGCGGTTGGCAATTCTTTGAATGCAAATAAAACATTTTTTTTTTTTTTTACGCAACTGCGGTGACGGTTTGTTGACATGCCTTTTTGTCAGTTGGAGATGATAACGGGAGAATGATATACGTGCACGAGATCGGGTTATATTTTCTGGCAATATTTTTCATATTAGAGAAGTATCTTTTAAACTTATTTTATTGTTTTGATTACTCCAGTGAAGAGTATTATGATTTGGATTAACAATAAATCAGTTTTAAGGAAACCTGATCTCGTAACTGTGCCACCTCTATGAACTTTTCACTGTCAATTCTGCTAAAGGTGTTTAACACACTCTCGTCGATAACAGTTTGTCACCATACTTATCAGGCTAATTTAATAAGCTTAAAAATAATCACTTAAAAAAACCTGCAAACATAGAATCAAGATACAAGCAAGACAAATTAAAAATAATGCAAAAAAATCAGAATACTCTTTTTTTTTTTTTTGCTTACACTTAGAAAAAAAAAAACATTTTAGTTATAGCTAAAATAAATTTTATAGTGATTACAGTTAATAAATATGAACTGTCATTTATAAGAACTAAAATTTTATTTATTAGCTTTTTTTATGATATTTATGACAAGAAATGACAGAGATCAGGAATTACCCCATCTATAGGGGGCACCATTTGATGTAGTTCACTTTAATTCATTTTAATGTTTACAGTAAATGTGAAACAACTGATCGAAAGCTATCACTATTTTTAGATAAAATAAAAAGAAAGTAACATAAAATATTTATTATTAAGAAAGGGAGAAGGATCTTTGTAAAAATGTGCATATTTAGGAACCCATCTTTGAAATGGCAAGTATAATAAGCAGTTTAAAAGATGCTTAATTTGATAAACTAAACAGCAAATTATAATTGAGCAAATGTAGTTATATTTAAGTAAAATGTTCAAGGATTCCTGGCCATATCTCAAATTTCATAAAAAATTCTTTTTAAAAAAATAAAAATTAGGTGGTCATTATTTACCCCAGAAACATGGTGATCGTGAATTACCCTATAAAAAATTAACTATTTTAGTTAAAAAGAGATGATATAAAAAATGAATTTAACATATACTGAAAATAATTTATTGATTTGGTCTATCTGGCGCAATTTTCTCTTAATTTTTCAGTTGATGATTTGACAGCAACAAAGAAAATGTAAGCTAAAACCAATAATAAAATAAGGCTGACACAACTATTGCTTTATTGCTCCGATGCATAAACAATAACATAAACGTGCACTCATGTTTGCCTACCAGGTCAAACTACATCCAAAATGTACAAGTATAATGCACAACTCTCATCTCTTTCTGCTGTACACATTCCCTTTTTCCCTTAAAATATCACTCTGATTTACATCAAAATTTTTGCTGATGATTCACAATCCTTAAAGCACATGTTCAGCTTCAAAATATTATTTTAACACCAGATGCATCGAGAATAAAGGTACAGGGAGTACATAAATGAAGTGACACATTTCAAAAATTAATTTTAAAAAACTAAAAACGTTCGAACTACAGTTTTTGTTTTAAAATAAGAGCACACCTCAAAAAGTTTTTTTTCAGATAGGTAACACGGCATTATGGCGTTCTAAACTTGTTACAGCGAGAAAATTCCGCACACAATGGCTACCGTTCAGCAGACGCCGATGCGTGCTTTCTGGTTTATTTTTTTAGTTTTTCTTGAATATCACGAAAACTCTTCAGTTTTCACACTACATGTGAATTAGCAAATTAAACAGCATGAAATTCCCTACAAATACAAATTACTTTGCATTTTTCTTCCAGTTTTAATATTTTCTCATATAATGGCCCTAAACAAATTTTTGATTTTGTTGGGAATAAATTAAATATCTCCTCTTTTTATCAGAAGCATCAGCAAGACTATAATTTTCGAATCTTGTTGGCTCTAGTTGCTCAGCATTGCGATCGACGCTAACTGGAATGATATGCCGATTCGAATCACTGATTGGTCCCAATCAGCATGTCATTGAAGATGTAAATTTCTTAATCGCCACACATATATAAAGGTGCGATGCTAGTTTTCTCGCGGTTACTGTCTCACTGTGTTTTCTCTCGCTGGCCCTCTGGCTTTTACTTTCTCCTTCCGGAGAAGATGTCGAGATGTGTGTGTGTCACGACCTGTTATGATATGTGTTAAGTATTGTTTTTATTATTGTCTATCTTATGGTATGGCTACGAGTGGTATCCATGTTGTGCCGTAATAAATGTCAAGTTAAAATTTAAGCTGTCTCCATCGTCATTTGTGTGGATCTCTATCTTCATGAAAAATTAAATTTATCAATTTAGGTTAATTGTTCACAAGAGATTTCCAGTAATTAACGACCCCCTAGACCACCGAAATGTCATGTTACTTATCTGGAAAAAAAACTCTATGAGATGCGCTCTCATTTTTAAAAAAATTTGTAGTTCCAACATTTTTAGTTTTTTAAATTAATTTTTGAAATGTGTCACTTCCTTTTTGTAAACCCTGTATGCATCAAGAATAAGGGTATGCATCTAATGAGATACAAGGCGAGTCAAAATCAATATCCTGATTTCAAAGCTTTACTCTACAAAAGGTAGTTGCTATATTTATTTCAAAGATACATACTACAAGAGGCAATACATTGAAGTAGTTTTGAATGCAAGCACCACAAACGATTAATGTGAGCTCCCCATTACACAGTCTCAAGTCTGCGATACAGTTCTTGCCAGACCTTCTGCAGCATGTCTCTGTCTCTGTTGATGCTGGCTATAATAGCAGTGATATGGGCTCTCCAGTCAGTGATGATTGCAGGACATTAAGGCATATACACATGATCTATACTTATAAAAGGCAATGTTTGCGTGTGTATGTGTGATGCCTGCATTCAAAACTTGTGGCTTTGAAATCATGGCACTTATTTTGGCTCACCCTGTACATTGTGGTAACTATAACCATGAATAAAGCAGTTTGCATGAAATTAACCAGCGGGAGTAGTCTCCACTAAACTTTCTCGTACACTTTCTAAGTGGAGATTCGTCAAAATCTCGAGTTCGAATTTTTTTGACGATTACAATACTGAAATCAAATATCTGTTGCCACGTTTCAAAAAAATATTACTTTGAAGCAGGTGCGATAAAATAGGCAATGCAATGAATACTAAAGCGAAAATTCTGCTTTGGAATTGAATTCCTAAGAAAACAATTTACACTACCACAACTGTAACAATTGCAAAAGCGCGTAAATAAAAGATTTGCTGAAATAATGAGATTGGTTTGAATTTTATTTACAACAATAAACCAGCGGGAGTGGTCTCCCCTAAACTTTCTCGTATACTTTCTAAGTGGAGATTCGTCAAAATCTCGAGTTCGAATTTTTTTGACGATTACAATACTTTCTCTTTGTATACAGTAAACTCTCGATTATCCGGCATTCAAGTATCCGGAAAGCTCAACTAACCGGAAAAATTAGAAAATGAGTTTTTCTAAAAATTTTGCATCTGCGCGCCGTTCCATTCAGGAGGACAATTTATTTCTGGAATGCAACGTTCGTTCCGCACAGAGGGGCATAGAAAGAAGAAAAAAAAACAATATACAGTACTGTGATTTACACAGACTTGTTTTAGGGAGGAGGGGAGGTTCAAAAGCAAAAGTGAGAACCAAAAAAAATAATAATAAATAAAAGGTCCTCACCTTTCGCCGAAAAACAAGACCTAAAAAAGAAATCAACAACCAAAAAAAGGCAAAGGGACAGAATCGGTAGAAAAAAGCTCATGGGGGGGGGGTTACTCCAGATTGGCAAGTCTCTTTCTTTTCCTTTATTTATTTACTCTCCAAATACCAGCAGATGTTGATTCCGATTACATAATATCAAGTGCAGAAGAATTGGAGGCGTGAGTATTGCGCAACAACCCTTGCGATCTTCTAAAAGATAATTAATTTTGATATTCAATCTGGGATTTGTTTATGATCACTTAAAAGAGTTTTATTATGCTTGCTGAGTAGAATATTTTTCAGTTTCGTCGGCTATTTTTATATGTTTATATTTTTACAGTCTATATATTTACGGTAAAAATTCGGCTACAGATCATACTTTTTTTTAATTATGTTAAATTAAAATCTTCATAATATGTTTTATAAATACAATGTTATGGAAGATACAGAAGTATTCTTAAAAATTATATTTAATGCACATTTCAAAATGACAAAAGCAAATTATTTGGCCGATGAAATCTTAAAAAAAAAGTCTACATCCTCCCCCCCCCCCCCCATTTTTCTCGTCACACTCAACTATCCGGAATTTTCAGGTATCCGGAAATCGGAGTTTCCCGAGCATGCCGGTTAGTTAAGCTTTTACTGTACTTCGTATACAAGAAAGTAAAAAAGAAACAAAAAACATTTTATATACATAAAGAGTTGTAAAATACTACACATAATCACCTTCAGAAATAAAAGATGCCTTAAACAAGGGATGCAAGTTTGCCCATATTACTATATCAGCAAGGCCTACGGAATCCTAAAATAAAGGTAAAAATGTCAGAGAACTACACAAATTTTGGAAATATAAAAATCAAATGATCAGTTAAATATGATTTTATTGTGAAAAATATAATCAAGTAGTTTATCTCTTCTTCATAAATAAGAAAAGAAAATTAATTACAACTATATATGAAAAGAATCTCCATTTTTAAACTCCAATAACACAAGTGCAAGAATATGCATAACTTGCAACAATCCAGATCAATATATATTAAACTTTTATAGTAGCTAACAAAGTAATTTTATGTTGGAGCATAACTGTGTTTCACTTCAACAGTGAGCATAAGAAATGGCACTAAAATCAAAAACTCTCTTAATTTAAAATACATTTATTATATTGCAGCCACTGAAAATTTTTCTGAATTAAACCAGTAAAGCAAAGATTCTTAATCTATGGTTCCTAACCAAAATGGGGATAACTAGGAGATTAAAGTTTTGAAAAAACTAACAATGAGTGATTATGAAAAAATAATTTAGGAAGTCATCTCTGTTTGATTTGATTTTTCCTGACGCAAGATCCTCAAATGGAATAAGCTATGCCTGGAAGTCATCTTGATTCGAAATATTTCATTTACATTCAACAAACTTTTACTACATCGTTTTGTTTGTCATTTATTAACACTCAGTTTCCCTGTTTATTTTTCTTACTTATATATACATTAAAAATAAATTTTCATGTTCAACAGTCACAATATATTTTTCTGCTAAGATGGAACCATGACGGAAGAAAATTCAAGAAGCTCTACTATGATAGATAATTGGTTATTAAATAACATTTTCACTTCAACATCATTGAATTGCAAAAGTCTATATAAACTGTAATAAACAGTAGTTCCCATTCAATCTTCAAAATAATTCATTCAGTAGATTCAATCTGAAAGAAAATTGTTTATGAAGCTTTCCTTTAATTATAAAGAAAAAAAAACTCTTACTTTCCCAGAAAGATAATTCTGTTGAGCCAAAACTGCACTTAAATAACTCAAACTTTTCTTCAAGGGCAAAGATGCACCTTCTACTTTTGCTGCTTTTAATAAAGCAGATACCAAAGGCTGAAAAAGATAAATCATTATCGAAATTAAAGTCTAATTTGTTAGTATTACATATTATTACTCTTTATAACAAATAATTATTGTTAATATCAATTCATATTTCTCTCTCTTTGCATATATATAAGCTCGCATACTTTAAAAACATATGCATTCAAGAACAATTTTCATTAACTAAAATGTTGCAAAAATATCAACAACAAATTTAAATGCTTTACAATAATAAATCATGGAACAAATAAAAAAATTACCTTTAAAAAATCGTTACAAGACAGTTAAGAGATTATAACAGTTTATTATGGTAAAAGAAAGAAAAAATACAGCAGAGGGGAAATCTTTCATGTTCCAGTTTTTCTTCCTTTTATAAAATGGAATTTATTTAACCCTTCACAGGCCAATGTTCCGAATTGGGAACATCAAATTGAAAATTCACTTAAAAATAAAATACTGTTCATATTATTTTGAAAAAAATGTGAATGTTAAATGTTAATTAAATGTTATTAATGTCAAAAATTTTGTTTCAAATATAAAATGGGCAATGTACAGAAATTCCTAAAAATGGGCTCTTTTTTTACATTTTAATTTGATTGTAGCATAAAAATTAAAAAACAATCCAAAATTTCTAAAACTCCGTACTTATAGTTAAAAATGTCCACATTACTAATAACATATCTATATATTAATATGCGAAGAAAAAACTTTGTACCCCTTTTTAAGCACATTGCGCACACGGAGGAGTGCGAGAGTTGGCATAGTTAAAGTTCATATGGAGAAGGAGTGCAGAAAGATAAAATTTATGTATAATATGTGTTACAAATATATGAAATTAAATTAAACATTCATTGTTTATGTTCGTACACTGTAAAAAATTAGCAGAGTAAATGTGGAATGAATTTGGAGTGAATGCGGAGTCAATGATTTGTAATTGATTTAATCCCCCCCCCCACAGTGAAATCCACTCCAAGAGGGAGTTTATTTAGATTATTTATAAAAAAAAAACTCTTCGGAGTGAAATACAAAATGCAGATGATTTAAATCTGTCAATGTCAAACACATATTAGTCAGTGGTCAAACAGTCGCATAGAGAAGAGAATGCCTCTAAGGAATTTATATATAGTATGTATTACTAATACATTAAATTAAATAAAATAAAACAATCATTTATTACGTTCATACTGAATGTCAAACACATAAAAGTCTGTGGTCAACAGTCGGACATTTATTTTTTTAACCACCCGTTTTTTTTGTTTCAATAAAAAATAACCTCAATAACGTTCAAACTTAATGAATTACAGTCAAATTTCGACCGCTGGGCCACCTCTAGTAAAATTTAATTATATAAATAAGAAACGCATTTGTTATAATTCATTAAAGTCCATGTTCCCAATCGGGAACATTGGCCAGTCGTCATTATTCTGCGAAAGAGGTAATTTCTCTATTGTGAGTTTCAACTGAAAGAAAAATGGAAAGGACGATTCACTTACAGTTGCAGGAGAGGACATCTCCATCAGTTGTTAAAAGGGTAATTAATGCTTTAATTTAGGTGGAAAAATATTCATTTTTAGCTATAATTTGGGAGGAGGGAATTATAAAAGTGTCAGATAATCATTTATGTATAGCCAGAATGACAATTCTGAAGTGATTGTTTCTTCTAATTTATGTTTTCATCTTCCAATCCAGCTAATCGAAAGATATTCTTATGCACAGAAGAAAAAGGTATGCATGGGACAATGAAATTTGATTCATAAATTTTGTTTTGTAGTGGCTGGGGTTGGTCAGTTGCATAAATTGTGAGAAACTACAGTCACATCTTCACAAAAAGAAATTGTGGTACATATTTGCAAAATGTATTAAAAATAGTTGCTGTTTCTGGATAGCTATTGCATACAGTAACCCACAGGAAACGTAACCAACTCACTCATCTAGAGTTTCGTCGAAAATGTACAATTACGTTTTTACGAACTCGGGTGAAAAAGGATGGACCTGAAACACGACCAAAAGTTATAGGTTCTGTATTGCAGCAGAAGAGTGATGATTATTACCTTATTGCAACAACTCACATAAATATGCATAATGTGGAGAAAATACAAGATAACAGTCAAATGAATGCAAAAAGAGAGGATTGTGTTGCAACTACTTCCCAGAGTGCCATAGGATACAGTTATAAAATAAAATTTTCTGCATTTTTTTGCGGAAAATATATTTTTTATTCATTTATATTTATAAATTTTCAATTGAATTCATATCTGTGCTTAGTTATAAAAATAATTTTTACAATATTTTGCTTATTATTCAGTCTGATTATCAATGCTATGCATTTGCATGTCTAGTGTAATGAGATTAATCAGAAGTGGCCAATGTTCCCAATTGGGAACATTAAAAAAAAACTATATAAAAATTTTCAATTCATATTTTAATAATTGATATCATCAAACTAAAGCATTAGAAGGTGAAGTATGCAAAAAAATAATTAAAGATTATCCTGGATTTGAATTAGGTCTGTAAACGGTTAATGAATTGGAATCCATTCACACATTTTAGCACAGTTTTAATTTCTTCTGCCAATATTTCGTATGCTTTTTGAAGTAGATTTCAATATGAAGTTTTTTTTAAGAATGGTAACTGATTTCATCTTAAGAATTTCAGTACAATCATGTTAGCAGGGTCCCAAACATAAATCTGTTAATTCTTAGTGATAACTGTCATCACGAAATCTTAGTGATGAATGCTGGCATCAGCGGAATAACACCAATATTCACGCTTATTGGCATTTGGGGCCCCGGTGAGGGCATAGTACCAGTATTTCAATTTTGAAATACAATATTTATCAGTAAGAATATTTACTTTATTCCTAAATTCCATACATCATACACAAAAATTAATTATAGAAAGTCAAATAGATTTTATTTATAAAGAAAAGAAAATGTTTCTCTATTAACAAGAAAAACAATGTTAAAAAATGTTTCATATACAGTAAAACCTGTAATAAATGGAATCTAAAGGGACTAGAAAAATGTTCCGTTTTATACAGGACTTATTAGTATATGAGGATTTCGACGGGACCAAATATTTTTTCTGCTTAAGACAGGATTCCGTATCTTACAGTGTCTGTTTTAAGCAGGTTTTACTGTAATATCAAATGCAAATGAATTTTACAGATAAAGGCTCCTTATTTTTTTAAGCATTTTTTTAAAAAATTAAACCTAATAAGGTAAGTGCTCCAGTAGTGGGCCACGTACCAGTAGAGGGTCACTTGAATTTTTAAGTTGAAAAACAAGAAATTCCAACATTCCAATGAAATAAGAGATCTGCCTCTGGTAGGCTGAAACCCTTATTAACTAAATACCAAAGGCACAGCCTTTATTTCCTGTTTAGTTAGGAGCTAGAAAGTTTGTTGTTGAAGTCGGTCTCTGAGAGAAGCATTTTTAGCTCATTCTTAGTGATTTCCTTAAGAGGTAACTCTTCATTCAACTATTTTTTAGCATACATTCTATTTGTTTTTAAAATGAATTGTTATTGATATTATTTGATTATATAATGAATGTATTATAAACTATCTTTAAATGAAATAATATTGATAATTTATGGATAGTGAAGGGTGGCCCACTTTTGGATCAATGTTTTACTAAATGCTCCAGTAGTGGGCCTAGGGAGGCCAGTACTGGAGCACATGCTTTCTCTCAAATAATCTGTTTTGGTGATGTTTAATAAGAAGGTTATATCTTGTAAAGTCTTTTTATTTAATTAGATTTGCTTTATTTTTATCAAAACCAGTAGTGGGCCACATGGCCCACTTCTGATACATTAATGGTACACTAATGGAACATTCTGACCAATCACTTAAATAATAAATATTTTATAGTGCTTTTGATGAAAAGACTGATATTCAAGAATTAATTGGGCTCTGTAACGAGGCAGACAATAATAACTATCGCATTGCTGGACCATCAAAAAATATTCCATCACCATTTAAAAGGGCTCTTTTCTGGTTGTAGAGGGAAGATGATAAAAGAAAAATAGATTTATTCAACATAAAATATTGAGATTTAATATCCATAATGCCCCAAACAGAACTTAAAATGAAAGATCGATAATTAGCATATACTTTTAATAAAAAATTGGCTGTTAGAGAAAAAAATGTAAATCTCATGTGTCTAGAATCTATAAATAAAAGATTTCACCTATATCAAGCCATTTTTATTGCATTATTTATAGTGTATAATGTTAATGTATTGTTATTATTACTATATATAATGATTTTATTCTTTTTTCTTTGTCACAATTGACAAATCTGGGTGGCCCACTTTTGGTATGCCCACTACTGGTACATCAAAAGTTTGCTATGCCCACTTCTGGTGCATAGGAGTGATCTAAGTTTTTAATTTTTAAAAAATTATATTACAATTATTTTGATATTTCAGGTGATTATTATTTTAGATAAAAGTTTGAACAACCATAAAAAAATACAGATTAGTGAAACTTCTCAAAAGTTTAGATGATAATTGAGGAAATACCCTTAAGTGGCCCACTACTGGAGCATTTACCTTAAATTCATAAAAACTGGTAATATGTATGATAGAAACCCTTTAAAGTTAGACTTGATTAGAACTTTAAGAAAATAAAATATAGAGTACCTGCAGAACAGTAGACTCCCATTCTAGCCAAGAATCGGTAACAGGGCTTACAGCATTATTATTGAGGCTCTGTATATATCTGTAGTGGATCAAGAATGTATGAATTCTTAATACCAAAAATTATGCATACAGGAATCATCAAATATTAACAACAGTATGAAAAATATAATTATATAAGTTGGTACCATTTGGTAATATTGTTTTCATTTAAATATTTTACAAAAGAGCTTTATACAGTTATATTCATAAAACTGAAGCAATTTTTAAAATATATATGCATGGGATACATTTTAGATAGTCTGCAGATTAAATTGCTGACTGCAGAAACCACATGAGTCAATAATATCAAAATGCTGGGAGCTTAAAAAAAACCGATAATTTTTAAAATCAAAGATTAAATAGTTTTTCCCTAGATTTTATATACCAGGACTTGGGTGTTAGACACTTTGACTTTACTTGACTCTTTTCATTTCTTCACTTATTACATAAATACCCCTATAGAATGTAAAAACAGCGTGAATGCAATTTTGAAAAAAAAAAAGAAAATGACAGGAGGCTGCCTTTTTCAAACAGCCGCTGATGTTAAAGGTGTAGGACTACTTTACTCGCGTAACTCTTTTCCGATTTTCATTTTTTTTTTGTAACTACAGTTGTTACCCTTTATCTCTAAAATAAGACATTAGTTATTTTCTTAACATATGTAGTTACCGAGAAACAGAAGATCATGTCACCAATTCATGCGTATTTTTGCCCAACTTTGCGACTCAGTAGTCGCAGAACTACAATTCTGATGTTCATTTTTTTTGTAATTTCTGTTGTTACCCTTTATCTCTAAAATACGACAATTATGTTTTTAACATATGTAGTTACCGAGATATAGAGGATCTCCCATACAATGTTTTTCGTGGCGTTTTGGCGTGTGAATCAAATTCCTTCCTGAGACCCCAATGGGAGGAAAGTAGTCCTACGTTAAAAAGTCACTTATGGTTTCTGCAATCAACAATTTGATTATTTTTGTAAGAACAATATAAGAAAATACAAGTCGGCTTTTGAATGAATTTAAGAATTTGAAAACTTTTCCCATGAGTTAAATATTTAACAAATGAACTCTATGAAACTACTTCCATTATTTAAATAGCTGCAGCAAATCAACCAGAAAAATGCCTGAATGCAATATATATTTTAAAATCTACAATCAATTTTTGAATCGGAAGCTTCTTTCTGCCTCATGTTCTTATGTATTTTTTCAATGGAATAATGAACTATTATTAGCAAAATAAGAGACAGATTATTTTAATGAATATGCATTAAAACTACACAAAGTTATTTCAAAATATGCGCCTTCTTGAAGAAATTTTGAATCATGTATGGAAAGTATCGGTTTCTTGACTGAAGCAGGAGTTGGGGGAAGAAAAATACGGAACTGAAATTAAATACTTTTTAGAAAAGAAGATACTTCAACCATACATTAACTCGGTTTCTATTCACACCAGAACAAAATTGAAATTTACATCCAGCATGGTTGCATTGCTAAGGTACAGTGAAGTTGATCCCCAATATTGCAACAAAAACAATCAAGCTAAACAGGTTGTTTATAATTGCAGCCATCTTACTACTTGGCATGACATTGGTGACTTCATGATGTTTGGATCCATGGCTATATTACTGGAAAGTAGATTTTAACCCTAACATCACTTAACACAATATTATTACTTTTTAATGAAAAGAATACTTTACCAGTTCTACAAAAAAAATCTGCATGCAGATTAAAATAGCTCAAACCAATGGGACAGTGTTCTCGGTTGTCCAATTCTCAATTTGGTTATATGATAGAAGGATTATAGCGACATTGTAAGAAAAGATACAAAGTCCATTTCCAAAACTACCACACTACACTAATTTCAAGACATTTATCTCACAACTCAATATAACATAATACCAGGTCAGTATGCACAATGGATCTTAAGTGGAATCAAGTTTCATAACACCTCCTACACTTGCTATGACTTACATATGATGGATTTTCTCTTCAAAATTACGTAATTTAAGTCTTAAAATGTGGGCCACAACCCAAAATAGGGCCATAGAAAAAAAAATCATGAAAACTTAAGAGTCAGCAAAAATAATAAGGAAAATCAAGTTCGCTTAAAAGATGTCATAAAAATTTACTTAAATAACTATTTTTATTTCAATTTTATTTTTAATTAACATTCATTTAATCTACATTTCTTTATTTTCAAAATTTAGGATTGCAGCAAAGTAGTAATGATTTTTACTACCTAAAAAAAGGTAACACAGGAAAGAAATTGAGAAGTCCAGATAAGGTAACAATAATATCACAAAAAAAATTCTACTAAATAATAAAAGACAAACATACCGGCATGACGCATTGGATGAAAAGAAAGATGATCCATCGGACACTTCCAAAACAGGAAAAGTATTGGTCACTTTAGAATCTGTGATGGAAGATTTTTAAAAGTCAACACAATGAAATATTAATTTGCTTATCATATTATACATATAAAGGCTTTCAAACAACACTTTTGTATGCAATAATTTTGAAAATTTTAATAAACTGGTTACTTTTTGAGTGAAAATTTTAAGAAAGTTATATCAACATCCATTTTTATCTCAAAAAGATAGCATTGGATAGTAGCAGATACATTAGCTATATAAACTGAGACATTCGTATATATTAGATATCAAAGTTCTACCACATTCATATAGTGTAAAAAATTTTAATTCCTTAAAAATTAACACACATCAACTTAATATGATCCGAATAAAGTAAATACGATTATTTATGAAAAATAATATTTAAAAGTAATCTTTCATATTTTTTTATAAATAACCTAATCCAAAATATTTAGAAATTTCCTTCAGTTTTAATATTCCTCTGGAATGGACGATCAATTTTTTTCTGGCGGTTCCTTTTTTTTATAGGTGTTCAAACGATTGCTTAAATGTCAAAATACATCATACGTGAATGCAGAAATAACTGTAAAATAAAACTAATGCTCATGAAATCGAAATGCACTAATTTAAATCGATTTATAATATTATTAAGAAATCTTTCAAAAATTTTGCTGTCAAACGATTTTATTGAAAATATATTTCTTTACCAGATGATCGAATCACTTCAACTTTCGTTGAAAAGAATTCGGCAGTAGCAAGGATTTTCAATGATCCAATATTGCAGGAGGAATCGGTATATAATTTAAGCATTTTAAATAGATTTATACATAAAATTAATTATGAATCCACGTTTTGTTTCGTTTAAAAAGCACAACAGACCGCAAAAGAAAGTTAAAGTAACAGTTAATTGCCGAAACCGAAAGTATGATGCAAGAGTTGGATGCCTCTGAATGAGAAGACAGAGGAGAGAAGTCTCCTTTTCTGTGGTTCGCTAACTTCACAATGGTTAGAAAACCAGTTTAATTTAGTTACCCTACTTTGAATATGGACGAATTTTCTGTTTTGTTTATTTGGAATAATAAGGTATAACTTCCGTGCCCAGGACCGATTTCCGGTGTAATACTTCGTCAGAGGAAAACCGGAAATGGATCGATAACATGGAAAATCTGTGAACAGAAAATTAAAAAAAAACAGAAAAATCACACAGATACATATGTGATGAAGGATAAGTATGAGTTTTCTGTTTTGTTTACACATTAAAAACCTTGACTTTATTTGCATTACTTTTGGACTTCCGCTTTGAAGATTCCATTGCATTAGCATTACACCGGAATTACGTAGGTAAAGCATTTTAACGTAAGTAAGCAAAACAGAAAACTCGTCTATTCAATAAATTCCTTTTTATGCAGTTTATGATATCTTCAATAATTGATCTTTGAGCATTAGAAGAATATCAAGCATGTAAAAAAGAAACGTTTTTATTGAATGTTTAACTTTTTAAAATAAAAAAGGAAATTTTAATCCATAGTATTTTAACACAATACAAATCTTCGTATTAATTTTCAGATTTAACGGACAGAATTTGACTACTGTTCTTGGACCTTCCCCCTCCCCCCCCCCTTCCAACTTTCTATCTAATGTCAGCGGCTTTTTTTCCCCCTTCTAATACGCAGGTAACTAAAACGGTGTGTATATAAAATACAGTGCTACCTCCGAGTAAAGAACAGTCACAGAGAGAACTATCTTATTTTAATTTTTTAGCTTATAGCATGTCATTTAATGAAAAATTACGTACAATTTTAATTATATTTAGACAATTATCATTGCGCTATAAAAGAATATGAACAAATGCAAAGTATTTACTAAATTCCTTTTCAAACTAGTACTAATTCGTTTGTCTTACTTAAAATAATGACAACCTTAATTACATAGAAAATTAATTTAATTAACTAAAGTAATCAGTTAACAACGTTTGACATTTCTTTTTTGCATTGAAAACATATTTCTCAATATGAATATTTAAATCGTTTACCTTTGCAAGGCCCTCAGAATCCCCTTTCCACAGAAAAAACTTTTTAAGTTCTTCACTGTATCTCAGTGCTTCCGAAAAGTCTTTAATTTTACACACATCGTCTTCATTCACAGGGAGATCATTCTCATCATCGTCGGAAAGAGCAAATTGTTCGGTTGTGCTTTGAGGAATGAAATTTGTAACATTCAAGTCCTCTTCCTCAATCCACAAATCCTTGTAAATTTCAATGTAATCTTCAACTCGGACATTTGAATCGATATGTGTCAGTAATTCATTAAGCTCTTTTTCGTTTTCATCTGTTGCACTATCAGGTACCACATCGCTCGCACTTGCAAATCCGGCCTTTTTAAAACATTTTGGGACGCTCCTAGATTCCACCTTTTTAACAGCTGACTTGATCCATGAAACTGCACCCAAAACGGATACTGATATGGCTAACTCTTCACTAGATTTACAAGAAGAAATCTGTGACAGAACATGTCTGAGAAGAAGCTTTTTGTACCCTACTTTAAAGCTGCAGATAATACCCTGATCAAGAAGCTGTGACATAGGAGTGGTGTTAGGTGGGAAAAAGACTAACTTGAAGCTTTTTAATTTTAAATCGTCGGGATGAGAAGTAGCATTGTCCAGGAACCAGTGGCGAATCCAGGGGGGGGGCTATCGTGCTACAGCCCCCCCCAGAGCCAAGCCAGAAGTCTTGACTTTATTTAACATCATTACAACTGTTTTTTTCTTAATTTCTCTCTTTAAAAAATAATAAAAACGTTTCAACACTGCTTTCTAGCTTGAAAGGCTCGAAAATGTTGCTACTTTTGTAGTCATTCCACTTGTACTTGTAGCTTTGACGCTGTCGAAGACATTTTTTGGCTAGTTATTTCATTGTAATTTTTTATTAAATTATCGAAAGTATTGTATTGTTTTTTATGATTCTTATTATCAGGTGAGTAAAGTCTGTAAAGTAAAAGAGTTTTAGTTTACTTTAGCCTTGAAGTTTGACATTCATCACGACGATTCAAAGTTTTTATGACCTCAGCCCCTCCCCCCCCCCCCCCGACCGGAATCCTAGATTCGCCACTGCCAGGAACAGAAGTATTTTTCTTGCTTGCCTCTTCATTCTTTTGCCCAAGTCTACTAACCAATCACTCATTATTTCAGTCGTCATCCATGCTTCTTGTTAGAATTCCAGGAAACGTTAAGTTTCCGTACGTCAAGTTTTTGTAACATCTTGGTTTTCTAGCTTTTCCGATGACAAGTGAAGTTTCAAACTCTCACAGAATGTTGCAACACAACAAAATGGTGAGACGTTCTTTGGAAATTTTGCCGCCACTACATTTAACTCCCTTGAAACACAAGGTTTTGTCTGGAAGGATGCGATAAAATAGACCAGTCTCGTCAACACTGAATGTGTTTTTGTCACCATATCCTTGGCACACTGATTTTAATTTTTCAATCCAATCTGTAACATGATTTGGGTCTACGGATTTCTCTTCACCACAAATAGATTTGAAAGAAATATTGTGACGTGTCCGGAATTTTTCTAGCCATCCATTTGATGGTTTAAACGTGTCCAATCCTAAAGTTCGACCGACTTCTCTGGCTTTTTCTTGAAGCAAAACACCGTTTATAGGAATGTTCTTTGCACGAGCAGAGCGGAACCATTTTATCACCACTTCGTCGATTTCGCTTGTTTCAGTTTTACGAAGCTTCAAATTTTTCGAATTTTCGTTTGAATTCACCATCCACATTTTTCTAATCTCATCTTTGTCCTTCAAAAATTCAATTATCTGAGTTTTTCCAACTCTAAAACGTTCAGAAATACAACGCACACTCAGCTTTTCTTTTTCAGCAACTTCAAGAACATCAATTTTTACTTTCTCGTATACGAAGTATACAAAGAGGAAGTATTGTAATCGTCAAAAAATTCGAACTCGAGATTTTGACGAATCTCCCCGTTTTAGACCTCCCTGAGTCTGAAAAACACAATTTTGGAATTATGTCTGTCTGTATGTCTGTGAACACGATAACTCGAAAACTATTAGAGATAAACGGATGAAATTTGGTATGTGGTCTTTAAACATTATTTGTAGGTTTCTATCAAGTTTTGGACAAAATCTGTCAACGGGAAGTCTGTCTGTCTGTATGTCCGAAGTCATGTGAACACTATAACTCAAAAACTTGAATAGCTAGATGGATAAAATTTGGTACACAGTTTTATCGTCATGAATGTAGGTCCGTATAAAATTTTGGACCAAATCCGTCAAAGGGTTGACTGTCTGTCGGTCTGTATAATTTACTATTGAAACCAATCCGTTATCCCCACGCGCATGCGTATTAGAAGCAATCTTCTGTGCAGGCGAAAGGAGAATTACGTCAGTTTGTCCTTGAGACGGCAAGAGTGAAACCTAGAAGTGCGCGATAGATATCCGTTTTAATCGGTAGGCATCACTTTGAATTGGATTCCTTACCTAGAAATTTTTCAATCACTATAATGAAAAGCCTTCTGATAGTCATTGGATTCTGGATAACAGTAGGTTCGAATTTTTTTAGCCACGCAGGGGAAGGAGAAATGGCATCTTTTTGGGGAAGTATACGAGAAAGTTTAGGGGAGAACACTCCCGCTGGTTTCTTTCAGTGCCAATCTCTTCCTTTTTGACGCCATTATAATTCGCACTAAATTTAGCCAATAGGTTTATAGGATATCTTTACCAGGTATTGACATTTACAAAGCAACTGCAGCCTCAGATTCCTGCATTGAATCATGGGACACATACATGCCCAGATAGCACGTAAGTTTGCAGCAAGTTTGATTTTGACTTGTTATGGCAAAATTTGACGCGTCAAACTTGAATCGAACTTGTAGCAAGTTCGATGTGACAAATAGCGCCACCTCTTTGCAAATCAAACTTGCTGCAATTTTGCAAAACAAGCTTCCTGCAAAGATAGCACAATAAAGAGATAATTATCTTTGTCTCTGTTTTAAAAAACATCCGATTTTTAATAGCATCTCCTAGACCGTAATTCTTTTTTATTAATTCAATAAATCAATGATAATTTGTGAAAAAGATAACTTTTTTATAAAAAAATTTTTTGAAACATTTTCCATCTTTTTACTAAATATATCACTCTCACTTTAAAGAAAACTATATCGCCTTTTTCTTAATGTTGAAATTTTAACGTTTATAAACAAAATTAAATCTAAAAAACAGTCAGTGTTTGTTGAACAATAATAACTAGACATTTTGTCCCATTTTAAAGTAATTACTTTTGAACTCTAATTTCATAATTTATTTTACTAGCAAAACGTAGTTATTAGCAAAAATCGCTCTCTCTTTGACTTCAAATCATATTCTCAACTCAAAAAATTAATGAAATCCAGAAAATAGTTAAAAATAAATCGTATACGAATCGAATCGAACGATGTATTAGCGAAATCTATCTTCTCCTCTCAGAGTTCGACTGGCTCAACGGTTAGCGTCTCCGCTTCGGAACCGGGAGGTCGCGAGTTTTATCCTGGGTTGTGTTTCGTACTCTGTTTTTGCTTAAATTTGCACGGCAAGTTTGCTGCAAGTTCGTTTCATGGTGACTTCGGAGCTTTCGTTAACTTACTGCAAGCTTGCACTCTTGTCATGACAAATTTGTGGCAAACTCGCACTCTTGTCATGACAAATTTGTAGCAAGCTTGCTGCAAACTAAAATTGCTATCTGGGTGGAGGCAGGCTGGGGGATCCGTAGGCGGTGGGTGGAAGTGTGTGCAGCAAACCCGCCAGAATGTAGATCCGCGAGGCACTAACAAAGGGATTTTTGCGGTCCCCTTAAGGATTCCCCAGTCTGCCTCCATTCGCGCTCGTCACGTGTAGAACACCCGTATGACCTTCTCGATTCCAAGAAAGACGGGGAAATAAATGAAGGGTAAATCCCATTGTGAAGATGATAACCTTTGATCAGCCCTATGAATCACTTTGGAGATAAGAAAGGGAGAAGACAAAGTTCTTTGTAAATATACTACAAACAAGATGTGTTGCCAAAAACGTCACGGAGTCGGACCTATACATTGAGAGGATAGCAATGGAAGATATTTGTTCATACTATAGTAATTTTTCTATTCAAAAACCGACTGAAATCTTTCAAAATAGCAAATGTCTAGAAATCCTGGGAGACCTACCCTCCATCTTATATCTTGCACCATGGCTAAAAAATAGACGTGAGGACATCATCATTACTCGCATTTCAACCCGAATGATCATCACCCCAGCTCTCTTGCACAGATTTGGACTTCACAACAACCCCTTTTGCTCAGTGTGCAATCAAGAAAACACTATCGAACATATTCTTTTAAACTGCAAGAAGTATTTGCCCCACAGAAGGATCTTCTGCTTGAAACTCAATCTGAATCTCCAATTTTTTTTCTCATACAAAGTCTTTGTTCATACGATTTGCTCTTCTAAGCGCCGTCTTCAGGTTTCTCTTCAGTAGCTGAAACTCTTTCACATCTACTAACTGTGACTCCCGGATATTAGATGACAGCATTTTCCGCTATATATCCCAAACAAAACCCAACTTCACGAAAACCCACCTTGTCGGAATTTTCGCTAAAAGAACCGAAAAAAAATTGTACAGTTAAAATAGCTGTCCGCTATTTGGAGTGGATAACATGGAATATCCTATTTTAAGGTATCCGACTGGTTTAAAATCGTCGTTTTTGATGAAATTATCAAAAAGTTTTTATGCCTTAATTGTGTAGCCTGTTTAATCACACAGCTTTCTAAAACTGTCTCTCTTTTTATTCTACGTGGATTACAAATGGAGTTACAGCTGTTTTATTACCGAACTGTAAACATTATTTTATGTTGGATGAAAACTTCAAATGCGTTTTCTGAGAAATGATATTTTTGAGGAAAACCCTCGACCGTAACAATGATTTCTGAAAAGGTTATTCAAGTATTGATATGAAATTTTCTGAGATTGTTTTCTGTAATATGCTTGATGTTTTCCTCTAAAAACTAAGGTCAATTTTAAAATCAAGTATTATTTTTAAGTGCTTAAATATAAACGAAAAGCATTTTTTATGAAAAATTACCAGTTTAGTAACTACGTTCAGCTATATCTCAAAACTATTTTGAAGTACAAGAAATATTTTAGAGCATAACACAGAAAACTGTCATAAAAATGTACTCCTACCAGGATTTATGTATATTTAGAATATGATTTTGTCTATGGCTGTTAGCGTAAGGCAAATATTTTAGTCATTTTTCTTCAAATTTCTCAGGTTTTTTTAAAAAAATATTATTTTGAAAGCCTAATTTTACAATATTTTCATAGTTTTAAAACATATGCAGTTGAAAAATAACATTAAAAAATATATAAGTTATTTTTCAAAAAAATGTCTCCGAACACAGTCGGATACCTTAAGGGACTGGGACTCGCAATAATCTCCGCTAATTAGAGGTGTCGGCTATTCGGGAGTGTCCGTTAAGGTATCCGGACACGTTGAAAAGTCGATTTTCGACCAAAATTCCAAATTTTTAATTTTTGATGTTTTCGATAGTTCGTTCATTTACATTTCTAAAACATATTTACTTTTGTCGGTACGTTAATTAGAAGATGAGATATTAATTGTTTTATAACAAACCGAAAACCGGGAGTGGGCGTTTAATTAACCAAAAGTTGTCATTTAATGGGACAGAAACCTGTCAAAAATTCCTTTAAACTGCATTTTTTCAAGTTAATATGATGTCAGTATATTTTTAGGAAATTTTTTTATAGTTTAGATACTTAATTTGATCGCGTGGAAAAACTAAAATTTGATTTTTCTCAAAATTAGATTTTATGCATATTTTTCAAACTTCAAATATGATAACTCAAGATATTATCATTCGATTGTTCTGAAATTTTGTGAACACTTTCTTCAAATGTTTCTCTAGTGAATGTACTAGAATAATGTATATTGTAACAATATTTTTTTTAATTATGGTCTTTTATTTGAAAATTGACATAGAAAATTTGCTGAAAAGCTTGTGATGATTGTTCGATTAGCTCTAAAATTTTTATTTATCCAAAGAATGTTAAGATTCTAGTACAAGCACTTGTCCATAGCATGTAGTTTATTTTAGTGTTAGTTTTATTTGAATTATTACAAAAGTTTAACCTGTAGCATGTTTGAAATTTTGGGGAATTTCCTCTAAAAAGCAGCAGAAATTTAAGATTTTTGTAAATTTGTAATAATTTATACTCAAAAATCATACTCTAATATTAATCTTTATTAAATTCGAATCTTAAAAACATAATTTGGTGTTTCTATTTCACAATTTTAAAAAAAAAGTGCTCCGAACGTGTTCGGATACCTTTTAACATCTTCAGGATCCATATGTGGTATAGCGGTCATCAACTTAAAATTTTAAACATATCAACTTTCATGGTACCGTTTACAGCAAATAACTTCACATATGACAACTTTATATACTAAACTTTAAGCTTAATTACAAGCAATCTAATTTTATGTCGCAAAATTAATGAATTTAGTCGTTCATAATCTTTCTGTGATAGCAGTCGGTGATAAAAGAAAAAAAATTATATATATATATATATATATATATATAAACAAAACCAGAAACAAATACAATAACAGTTAAGAAAATTCTCAAAATGAAGAAGTGCAATTTCAAAAGAAGTAAACTTTAGGAAAAGGACAAAATATGATAAACATAGAATCTGAAAAAGATTTAAACCTTAAAGGAGGTAACACTGTATTTTACATTAGCGGTATACAACAAATTTCAAGGGTAATATACTATTTTAAACATTATTCATGATACAATTCTCGATTTGACAGACTTCCACTTTTAGGAGCTCCCTTCCGAATAGAGAAATTGGGGGTTTACTGTAGTGCAGCATCTCTCGTGATCGAATGTCACACTGGACCTGCGGAATCGCTATGTGTTTACTGACCCCAGAAATTTTTTCTCGCTCTTTTCTTAGAATATGAAGTTCTGTCATTTCGCGCTGAAGGCAGACTTCCAGATGTCAAAGTCTACTAATCACGGATTATAAAATATCGCACATTGAGCAAACTTTCACGTAGAAGTCACGACGCCTTCGTGAAAACTTTGATTTTGCTGGTGCGGAAAAAAAAATATACGACGGTAGGCTGTCTCTGCGAAACGGCCGCTGGGATTGAGGGGCGTAGATTTACTTACCTCACTCAACTGTGACTAAAGTTGCTCTATGTGACTAAAGTAGCTCTATGTGACTTTCACCTATGACCTATGCTCTATGACCTTTCTCTGTTAAATGAAACCAAAACCAACTCAACTCAATTAAATCGACGGAAAAGACAGCTCAATTAAATCAACAATT
The DNA here is from genome assembly GCA_013235015.1 of Araneus ventricosus. Taxonomy (NCBI): domain Eukaryota; kingdom Metazoa; phylum Arthropoda; class Arachnida; order Araneae; family Araneidae; genus Araneus; species Araneus ventricosus. The sequence goes on along the minus strand of BGPR01001815.1, from coordinate 128,788 downwards.
GTTAATAATAATTAATTAAGGCAGTTAATTAATCGATTACTCAACTGTGACTAAAATAGCTCTATGTGACTTTGACCTATGCTCTATGACCTTTCCTTGTTAAATGAATTAATCTGAAATTAATTAATTATTAATCTGTTAAAATACAGTTAATATACCGCTCACAACAGATGCGTGCACGCGCATCGGTCGCTGTGACGTCATCAAAATTCTTCGTGATTTTCACCAACTTTGCAGCTCGACTGTGACTAAACCGTAATTACAAATTCAAAAATTATTTTTGCAATCTTCAATGTCAACCTTTCTCTGTTAAATGAAACTAAAACCAACTCTCTATGTTATTTGCTTACGGAGCTATAAGCGTTTAAAAATACCACGAAAAGCGTCATAATATTTTCCTTTCGCGACACACCATTAAAACACTATGAAGAGACGTAAGTCTAAGTCTAAAGGAGACACCCTGCATTGTTTTGCCGTCGTTCATCGCATATTAAAACAAAAGATACCAATTATCAGGAAATAATGTCTAGTAAAAGGTTGCACGTTTAAAATTTTCATATACATATTTATAATTGTGCTGATTTCAAAATTTGCAATGGAAACACATTTTCCCCAATAAATTTCAAAACTACATCAAAATTTATACTCGAATTCAAAATTTCATCATCCAGGCCTTTTTTGTATTGAAATTATAAACAAATCAAATTTTGAATATCTAATGTTAAAGTAAAATTTCGAATTTTTATTGCAATCTTAAGAAATAATATAACTATTGACCTAGAATTGTTTTATGTTATAGTACGCATTATTCTACACATTTTACAGTTTTATTTTTTATTTTAAAATAATTTTGAGCACATGAAATATTTTATCAAAATTGATGTTTAAAAAGTTTTGAATAACAACACTTATAAATTTTAACAGCTATCGAAGCAGATGGCCATTTGATAAGCTTTTGGAAAATTTCAGCATATTCGCACCAGTAGTTTCAAAGTTGCATTAAATTTTCTATTTTCGCTGTAAAACGATACACTTAACGGGCCGTCATATATTTCGAAAACGTTTTCATTATTAAATATTATTAATACACCACTTTGTTTTATAAAACTTATAGAAACGTTTATATAAAATTAAAATTTTATAAATTACAGTGGTGTCTTATTTCAATCAAATCATTAATATATGAAGAGTTAGATAATACCAATACCCTATCGACTTTTCAAAGAAACACAGAAAATAAATGGAAAACAGTGAAAGTCAGAATAAATGTCAACAAGTTATTAATTTTAATACACATACTAACATTTCATTAATACAACAAATGTCCTCTTTTATTCGATTACTTCCACTCATGCAAAAAAGTTTATGTAAATACTGATGCATTATAAAAATTTTAATACATTGTGATCAAAAATTATTTATGCGAAACTGAAATAATTTTCCGAACACGTTCGGAGCACTTTTTTTTTAAATTGTGAAATAGATACACCAAAATATGTTTTTTAGATTCGAATTTAATAAAGATTAATATTAGAGTATGATTTTTGAGTATAAATTATTAGAAATTTACAAAAATCTTGAATTTCTGCTGCTTTTTAGAGGAAATTCCCCAAAACTTCAAACATGCTAGAGGTCAAACTTTTGTAATAATTCAAATAAAACTAATACTAAAATAAACTACATACTTTGGACTAGTGCTTGTACAAGAATTTTAACATTCTTTGAATAAATAAAATTTTTAGAGATAATCGAACAATCATTATAAGATTTTCAGCAAATTTTTCATGTCATTTTTCAGATAAAAGACCATAATTAAAAAAATATTGTTACAATATACATTATTCTAGTACATTCACTAGAGACACATTTGAAGAAAGTGTTAACAAAATTTCAGAACAGTCGAATGGTAATATCTTGAGTTATCATGTTTGAAGTGTGAAAATTATGCATAACATCTAGTTTTGAGAAAAATCAAATTTTAGTTTTGCCACGCGTTTAAATTAAGTATCTAAACTTTAAAAAAAAATTCCTAAAAATATACTAACATCATATTAACTTGAAAAAATGCAGATTAAAAGAATTTTTGACAGGACTCTGTCCTTTAAATGACAACTTCCGGTTAATTAAACGCCCACTTCCGGTTTTCGGTTTGTTATAAAACAATTAATATCTCATCTTCTAATTAACGTACCGACAAAAGTAAATATGTTTTAGAAAGGTAAATGAATGAACTATCCAAAACATTAAAAATTAAAAAATGGGAATTTTGGCCGAAAATCGACTTTTCAACGTGTTCGGATACCTTAAGCGTATTTTTGTCCAACTTGGAGACTCAGTAGTCGCTGAACTACAATTCCGTTTTTCAATTTTTAAAAAAAATTCTGTTGTTATCTTTATCTCTAAAATAAGACATTAGTTATGTTTTTAACAGATGCAGTTACCGAGATATAGAGGATCGCGTCTCCAATTCATACGTATTTTTGCCCAACTTTGAGACTCAGTAGTCGCTGAACTATAATTCCGATTTTCAATTTTTTTTTTAACTTCTGTTGTTGCCCTTTATCTCTAAAATAAGACATTAGTTATGTTTCTAACATATGTAGTTACCGAGATATAGAGAATCTCCCATACAACGGTTTTTGTGGCGTTCTGGCGTGTGAATCAAATTCCTTCCTGAGACCTCAATGGGAGGAACGTAGTGCTACGTTAAAAAATTGACATATCTGTAAATAAACTTGTTCGAGAAAGGAGGAAACAAAATCAATATGGCGACTTAATTTGCCATTTCGAAACGTGGCAATTGCGCCCGGTTTCTAGCAATCTGTATTTCATATTGCTGAGAGATTTATCTAATTTCGAATGAAATATCTTTCCTTCTTAAATGCTTTTCTTGTGTTACATGTTATTCGGAGAATTCCCCGATTCTTGAACTGAATTAGAATGAAACTGCGCTCTAGTATATCGTGCAATGCGTTTCTTCTTAGCCATATTTTAAAAATAATGTATTATACTTTATACTAGCCGTTGTACCCGCGGCTTCGCACGCGTTTATCTGTTCTATACATACATGGATCCACTGAATATGTAAAATGCAATCTGTGATATGGAAATAAAATTCAAATTACCTCAAACATAAATTCAGCGCATACGCAAAGCACAGCTCCTGCTATTTTGCTCATGCGCGGATGAAACGCAAAGAACAGATCCTGCTGTTTTACGCATGCGCGGATTGAGGATGATATTTTACGCATGCGCGGATCGACAAAGATAAATTCCGCGCATACGCAAGCACAGGTACTGCTACTTTGCGCATGCGCGGATCGTGGTAGGAAAAATTGTAAATTTGTATTTTACTCAATACTAGCCGTTGTACATGCGTCTCCGCACCCGCTTATCTGTTCTATACATACATGAGGCATAAAGAGATTTTGAAATCAGTCGCAAATCTTTAAAATAGCCGTTAAAAATGAGATGTAAACAAACATAAATTCAGCGCATACGCAAAGCACAGCTCCTGCTATTTCGTGCATGCGCAGATGAAACGCAAAGCACAGATCCTTCTGTTTTACGCTTGCACGTATCGAGGGTGGTATTTTAAGCATGCTCGGATGTAGGTTGGATTGGATTTAATTATTTAATTCCCTTTTTGATTTTGAAAAGTGTCGATAAAAGCCCTACAGAATGGTACAAATATCTCCAATAAACATTTTGTATTTCTCGACTTATAAATGTCCACACATACAGACGCTTTAAGGGGAGATTTAAACAGACATGAATTCCGCGCAGACGCAAAACAGAGATGCTGCTACTTTGCGCATGCGCGGGTCGTGGTAGGAAAATAATTATTAAAATCGCAATTATTAAACTCCCTTTTTGATTTCGATATGTGTTTAATACACTGAAACCGTCCTCGATCAATGCCCTACAAAATGAACCAAATATCTCCAATATCAGTTTAGTATTTCTCGAGTTTTAAGCGTTCACACATACAAACGCTTTTCAGGGGATTTCATTTTATACTATGTATAGATGAGGTTACCTGTACCCGTTTTAAATAATTACAGGGGAGGGGATTGAAGATCTGCAGGATGAATGGACAAGCTATAACTGTTAGCATAATACTTTTCTATGATAAGGAAGAACAAAGGTATAACGAGGAGGGAAAACTAAAAAGAAATGAAAGAACATCAGTTGCTGTTGTCAATACATAGCAGCAGATGGTTTGGTAATACAATGTGTCCGTAAAGTCATGGTGCAGTTATGAACGCTTGTTGTGGCGAACAGAGGACAAGGTTGAAACTTGCGCTACATTGGACAGTATCCCAAAGAGTGTCTGGAGTGCAACGGTGTGCGCGCGCAGGTGATGACGCAACACCACGCACTGTGCGGAGCCGACTGTGACGTCAAACATCTACCTTAACATGTTGCAATTGTATGCAGTTCCACAATTTCCAGAAGGTGTCATCTTTCAACAGGACGGCGCTCCTCCACACTACGGCAACATTGTTCGTGAGTTTCTGGATACAACATTCCTCCAGCGGTGGATAGGCAGGGGTGCTGTCATGGCATGGCCACCACGATCCCCGGACATAACACCATTAGACTTTTACTTGTGGGGTTATGTGAAGCAACATGTGTACAGTGAATATATCAACGGCGTTAATCATTTAAAACAGAGAATCACGGACGTTATTCACTCTGTTACACCAGACGTCCTTACCCGTGCGTGGGAAGAACTGGACTATCGTTTAGATGTGTGTAGGGCAACAAATGGAGGCCACATCGAATGCGCTGAACAGGTATGCAAACCTGGAGAGTGTTCCTTTTGTTTGGTGAAGACGTCACCTGTCTATCTTGTATCGTTGCTTTCCTGTGACCGGTCAAAAGTGCACCATGACTTTAAGGACACACTGTATTTGTAGTAGGATGGCCGTATCCCAAGTGTCGTAATTGGGTGAGAAACGAGGAAAACTGGAAGGTAAAGCATTCTTTTTTTGAAGGAAAAAGAATTATAAGAACTAAAAACATTCTAGATTTTAGGATCAGTCTCCATCTGTGAATAATTAAGATAAAATATTGAGGTTTCAAAACATGTTGAAGAATTTAGAAACAACTTTTAACGCAGCGGTGGGAATATAATGATGAATTCCGCACGTTTCCTTGCCAAAAAACCTTTTAACTTATCTTCGAACGTAGAGGAAGGGTATAACTCTCTGAAGTGCAAAAAGAACATTCAGAGCAAACGTCATTAAAACACGGAGGGAAAAACCCAAATTGGAAAAATATTACTCTCATTAAAAAGCGGACATGACCTAAACTTGAAAAAAAAGTCTCCCGTTTGTACCTCAGAAGATTTTGTCGTTTAGCAACTTTTTCAATTATCAGTTCCTTCCACTGAAAACGGAATCTAGAAATTTATAAATGATCCAAGGCCTTTATTTTTTTTTCTGGCTTAAATAGGACAGTGATTGTTTTTGTTTCGACCAAAACAATGAAATATTCGACCGATGATGTTCTCACTTGAGAAGAGTTATTCTGAATCATAGGTTCTCATCATTTGAGTAGTTAAGACAGCAATTTTAATACCAGTTTGAATAAAGTGACCTGATATTTTAACTCCAATCCGGAATATTCTAGAGCCTGGGTGTGCTATCTGGGACGCAGGTCTGGGGAAGATGGAGATTGGACAGAATCCAAAAAAATACATTAATTAATAAAGTATAATATTTAGAAAATATCGAACAATAAAATCATTAATTATTAATAAAATTAAAAAGGCAGAAGGTGATAAAGGAGCATGGATAATACATTTTGTTGTCAAGCTAGTTTTTCTACCCTTCAGGTTGATTCGTGCAAATTGGTTTTAAAGGGACGATTTTCAGCAGCTAATTTTTCAAAACTTAAATCGTTAATCTATATATTTAAAACAATTTGGTAAAAAATTCTTCTCCGAGTCCGCCAGCCTCAACCGCCCGACCGATTTTGACAATTTTTGTTTCATATGAAGGCTTATGACGTCTAGATATGTCATCAAGGGTCGCCTGCCCCACCCCACCCCTATTTTCGAACGAAATCGAAAAAACTCTTTCCCACTGTACATTCTCTATGGGGAAAAATCTTTGGACAGTTTGCCAGCAACAACCACCCGACGGATTTCGACATTGTTTTTTTAATTGAAAGGTTATGACGTCTAGATATGTCATCAAGGGTCGCCTGCCCCACCCCACCCCTATTTTCGAACGAAATCGAAAAAACTCTTTCCCACTGTACATTCTCTATGGGGAAAAATCTTTGGACAGTTTGCCAGCAACAACCACCCGACGGATTTCGACATTGTTTTTTTAATTGAAAGGTTATGAAGTTTAGATAAGTCATAATGGGTCGCCTGCCCCCCACCCCCATTTTTGAACGAAATAGAAAAAAAAACTTCTCCACCATACATTCTCTATATGCTTTTTCGATTTCATTCGAAAATGGGGGTTGGTGGGGGGTGCAGACGACCTTTGATGACATATCTAGACGTCATGAGCTTCATTCATGCGAAAAAATGAACACAAAAGTTCAAAATAATTTTTCTGATTACAATAAAATGCATGGTTCGAATAAAAGCGTGGGCGCCTTTACCTTCTAGGAATATTCCATTTTCTTAAGGAAATATGCACAACCAGCGGGAGTGGTCTCCCCTAAACTTTCTCGTATACTTCTCGAAAAAGCTGCTGTTTCCCCTCCCCCCGCGTGGATAAAAAAATTCGAACCTATTGTAACCCAGGATCCAATGTCTATCAGAAAATATTGAAGTAAAAAATCAAATTCGAAGAGATGCGTTCCGATTAAATGAATACCGATTTCTACTCTTTCTTGGCTCAAGGGCAATCCTTCCGCGTGCACAGATTGCTACCAAGTACGCGTGCGCATGGAGAATCGGATGAAAAAAAAGAGCCAAGCAGGAGTCAATAAATATCGTGCACAGAAGATTGCGTTCAATACGCATGTGCGTGGAGATGCGGACTCGTTGGAGATGCGCTTATACAGACCGACAGACAGTCAACCTTTTGACGGATTTGGCCCAAAATTTGATACGGACCTACATTCATGACGATAAAACTGTGTACCAAATTTTATCCATCTAGCTATTCAAGTTTTTGAGTTATAGCGTTCGCATGACCTCGGACAGACAGACAGACAGACTTCCCGTTGACGGATTTTGTGCAAAATTTGATAGAAAACTACAAATTATGTGTCAAGTTCACATACCAAATCTCATCCCCGTAGCTCTAATAGTTTTCGAGTTATCGTGTTCACAGACAGACATGATTCCAAAATTGTGTTTTTCGGACTCAGGGAGGTCTAAAACGTGGAGATTCGTCAAAATCTCGAGTTCGAATTTTTTGACGATTACAATACTATCTTCGTATACGAGAAAGTAAAAAGGTGCTATATAAGCGGAAAAAATCGTTTTCTTGCATTCCCCCCTCCCCCTTGTCTTACGGTAACTGTTGTTGGGGAAAGTAAGTGACAATATTTGTTGAAAAAAACGTAGGGGGGCATATGAAAAAATATGATCCCGAGGTCTCATATGACCTCACTTCTCTCCGCCAGGAAATATCACATTATTCGAAACTATCCGTGCAACGCCGGACCACACAGCTAGTTTAACATAAACACTGTTTAGAAACACACTTTTACTGGTGAATTTTTGATAATAAGTGGATATTTTCATCTCATTATTTTCTACTTTTTTGTCCTTTATTTATAACTAGCAGTACGCGCACGGCATTTCCCGTGGAATCAGGACTTCAAGAAAATGGGGAGAAAAAAAAAAAACGCCCACAATGACATGAAAAAATTCTGAAAACAAAACAAAAGATACACATTATTGATTTTTCCGCTTATTTTTCTTCGCGATAATGACATTTCAGCTGTAGAAAAACAATACAGAATACGTTAATCCGAAACAATATTTAAAAAATTGCAACGTGAAAATAATTATTATACGGCAAGCAAAATATGCGAGACATAAACCATCTTAAGATACTGCCGAAAATAATAATCGCAGTCATTCAGTTGAAGGTTATGACGTATCCTGCGCTCTGCACCGTCAGCCAATGAAATTCCCCAGCAACGTTCCAGAAAAGTGTCGCGGGAGGGAGCTCGGTAGAGAAAAATATCTTTCAACTGACCAGGAAAAATTAATTTTAAAAAAATGGGAAGATATTTTAACCGTTCTTGTTTTAAATACGACAGAACTGTTCCAGTTATAAGCTGAAAAAAATTGAAAATAATAGTGTTATTAGAATGTCGGATACAGCAAATTTAAAACCAAAAATAAAATTTCGATTGCAAAACTGACTATTTTTTAAAATTTTCTCAAAATTCAGTAAATTACGTTAGAAATTCAAAACTAACTTCATTAGAACGGAAATCATGTGCTCTTTTCGATAGTGTGTCTATTCGTACAATTATTCAAAATCATTCTATTGAGAAATTAGTGCGAAAAATCAACCAAAACAACACAAAACATTAAATAAAAAATTGTCTACATTAAATTTTAAAATTGCGGCTTCGAGGTGCACTTAGTCACTATTACTTCTACCTGTGTACCAAATTTCAAGGTTGTAAGTGCGACAGATTCATCTGGACATCGCACGCAGGCACGCACCACACAAACATTGCCTTTTATAAGTATAGATTCATTATTATAAGCATAATAGAATATTAAAATTATTTTTTCTCAAGTTGTTCACCAAGAGATGCCTCTCGAATGGAATTAAAATTGAATGAAAGGAACTGAATAACTAAAATTTAAGTTCTGGAAATATTATTAGTGTGTTATCAACCAAACCACTAAAATGCACAACATTTTAAAACTCAAGCACATGAGGAAGTGGGTGAAAAGTCGATTACAAAGTTTCATTTTCACAAACATGAAACAAATCAAGTTGAATAAAAAAAATGACAGGAGGCTGTCTTTTTCAAACAGCCGCTGATGTGAAAGGCGTAGGACTACTTGACTCGCGTGATTCTTTTCCGATTTTCAATTTTTTTTTGTAACTTCTGTTGTTACCCTTTAACTCTAACATAAGACATTAGTTATGTTTTTAACATATGTAGTTACCGAGATATAGAGGAACGCGTCACCAATTCATGCGTATTTTTGCCCAACTTTACGACTCAGTAATCGCTGAACTACAATTCCGATT
>BGPR01001815.1:74932-104379 GCA_013235015.1 Araneus ventricosus | reverse complement strand
ACAAGAAGGGAAAACTTTGTTGCCACTAACAAATGTAAGTGATTTAGTGTGTCCCTGAATTAGTCTGTAATCCAGTTCAACATTACACCAGCATACCTGCCACCAGTGGCGAATCCGGGGGGGGGGCTATGGGGCTGCAGCCCCCCCTCCCAGCTAAACCTGAATTCTTGATATTATTTAAAATCACTACAACTGTTTGTTTTTAATTTCCCTTTAAAAAAATGAATAAATAGAAATGTGTCAACATTGCTTTCTGGCTTGACAATTTTCCTACTTATCTAGTCATTCCACTTGTACTTGTAGCATTGATGCGGTCAAAAACATAGCTAGCTAGCATTTTTGGCTAGTTATTTCATTGTATTTTTTATTAAATTATCGAAAGTATTGTAATGTTCTTTATGATTCTTATTGTCAGCTGAGTAAAGTCTGTAAAGTTTGTTTTGGTTTGCATAAGCCATGAGGTTTGACATCCGTTACGACGATACATATATTTTTATCTCAGCTGCCCGCCCCCCCCCCCCGACCCGAATCCTGGATTCGCCACTGTACCGTTGCCAGTGATGCCATATATCAAAACTGTACCTACTGTTCATGTAAAGGGAAGACCGCCAAGCTATATTATTTATTGCCCTAACCTTTGTGGCGAGTTTTTGGATTATAAGAACTCCCATGGGAGCAGGGCCCCCGAGGAAAAATAATGGTATGCTTCCCATTCATAAAACCAATTATCCACAAATGGTAAATAAACAAGACCCAGTGACTATAAGACAGTGGCACTTTATTTCTCGCTGAGCTGCGTGTTGTGACTTGAAATCTGGCCTTTCTCAGCCTTCCCCTTGTAAATTATGACTCTGGTAACTAATCAATGTAACTCTTTCTTCCAGTGAAATTCTGCATTGTTATGAAAATCTGACTTCTATCCATCTATTATTTTGATTAATATGGTGAGAATGAGTTTTATATTCAATAAATAAATAGAAAAATATAGTTCAACTTGTATCGGGCTCAATTTGTCATGGATAAAAATAAAACTCTTGAAAATAAGTAAAAATAATTTTCATTATCCTGTGCCCAGAGGGATTTTACCTCTCCTTCTTCCCTCTCAAATGGGCTTGCATGGGAGCAGCAGGATTCCTCATAGGAGATAATGGTCAATGAAGAGATGGGATCCAGTGGACATCTATAGCAATGTAAGTAGACAACTGTTTAAGCTTAGTTACAATGCTGAATAGCATAGCTGTGCAAGAATCCAGACGATTCTAAGGTCAATGTCTAAGATGAATATATCAAGGCCCCTCCAAAAAGACATTTGGTAAAATAGTAAATTCTAGGGTTTTCTTTCATGGCAGCTCAAGATAAGCCTTCTAGCTACAGAGCTGTTTTCATGAGTAAAGGGCACAGAGCTTTCATTCTGATATTGTCTGTTAGAAATATTAGCAGTTATTTTATCGCCTAGGATATTACCATTAGTATTTATTATTGAGTTTGTCTCCTCTAATTGATCTTGCTCTTTCCATTGCTTTTAACCAGGTTTGTATTGGTGTTCTTGCAAACATCATGCCACAGAGTGGCGACAGAACCTGGAAATCAGGGAAAAGCTGGGGAATTTTATCGATCTGGAAAAGTCAGGGAAATTCGTAAAAATATCTAAAAATCAGGGAAAATGAATAGTTAGTTACCTAAGTTATTATCTATAAATTAGTATCTTATGTCTAGCATTATTTGTAATAATAAATGGAATTAAAAAAAACTTGTCATTTATAAAAGCATAAGTTTTTGATTAGAACAATTAATTTCTTATGATTTGTTACAGAATAAAGATTTGAAGTAATATTTTGGCAGTTTCTTTTGTTTAAATCTTTGCTAAAATATATATTATTAGGTATGTATAATTATACTATTTTTATATTTATGCTGCAACATGTTATTCTGGTACCCATGCAAAGAGTACTAATTAGTTATTGAACTGTTTTAAAGTTTTGAGCAAAGATTATAATAACCTTTACTGTTAATATAATTTAAGTTGTGTTACAAAGAGTAGTTTTAATGTTTCTTAGAATTCTTATGCAGTTTTAGAAGCAAAGTATTTTGTTAAAAGTTTCAGTATTTTTTAGAAATGTAATATACTGTTTTAATAGATTTTTTTAGGATGTTCATTTCATTTTTTAAAAATTAAATTTCATAAAAGCATTTTTTTTTTCATATTAAATAACTGGTTAAAGTGTTTTTAATAATGTGTATTGCACACATACAGTGATTCTGAGTAGGGAGAAAGCCAGGAAACTGATATAATTAGTAGTCGTAAGTCAGGGAAATTTTTTTCACAGTTTCTGTAGCCACCCTGTTCCATCTTTTTTCTTTAGTCAAGCCTACTGGCATTTAATCTGCATTTGTAATGCATAATCCAGATTTCAAAACAGTTTTAATTAAAGAATTGTTATGTAAGAATTCAGAAATGTAATGCCTAACACTACCTACTAGGAATAGCATACTTAGCTGACAGCTTTCTCAATGAAAAGCCAACATTTAGATGTTAGACATGCAAGCATGAAAAAATTGCAACCTTTTAAGCGAATTTGTATGCTCCAGCAACCAATACTCCCACCTTTGTAAGCTATTATATATGATGAATTGTTTTGAAATAGTTCTTCAAATGTTTGCATGCACATACATAAGAAAACTGTCTTATTTCCTTAAATTTCATTTTTTTAGAAATTTTAGAGATGCCATTTGATGGCTTTACTTCAAAATCCCCCTTAAAGAATTTTATAGTGTAAAATTTATCTCGACAAAGTTCTTGTAGGATAATTTGAAGAGGATCTGCAATATGTACATTTAAAAAGAAAACTTTTTCCCCCACTTGTTATGTATGTACATAAGCTTCCAAAATTTTAATTGCATATTATTTTCTGGTAAATCAGCAGCTTATTCATATTTTATACTTTTCTTTTGAAAAATTTCTGCAAGAAGTTTCTTAAGTATTATGAATAGGTACATTGTCAGGTCATAACATGATTTATTACAAATTGATTTGTTTGGTAATGTACTGAAGATAGTTGGCCTCTTGCTCATATGACTTTTAAAGTAGGTTAAACTAGGGATAGCATGTTTAGTCAACTCTTGGTGTAATATTTTTTATGTATTTTAGTCAAAAGGTTCTTCTTGATGCTCTTAAAAATATTGATGTTAGACTGGAACTAATTGTTCTGTACCTGGGGTAAGAAACCTTTTTGCACTGAAAGGCGAAATTGAATTTCGGCAGCTGGGCAAAAGGGCACACGAGGAGAATCTTGAAGGTTATTGTTCTGTAATTATTTATTATATTACAGACAATTACATTATTTCAATGCAAATTGAAATAACTGGTAAAGCCACATAAGAAACTCAAGAAGCCATGTGTAGCCTTGAGGCTGCATGCTCCCCCACCCCTATTCTATACAGTAGATCCTCTGTAATCGGAAATTTCGGATAATCCGTAAATCTTTTTTATTTTCTGAAAATATTTTATTAAAAAAAGAAAAATAACTATGAATCAGAAACAAAGCTAATGTATATTTCTAACCTTAAAAGAAACATTTGAACTAGTATTTAAGAATGAATGCAGCAATTAGTTGAAACAAATCATTCATCTTCTTTTTGACGTAAGGAACTGAAACTGCTCGATGATGCGAATCGCAGACAGCTCTTTCCGTACTCTTTTCACAGAGTATCCATAGTCAATACTCTATGGTATTTGGTATATTAAGAGTATTTTACTGGATAATCCGAATTTCCCAGAATCAGAACAGAGGCTAGCCCCAATTAGTTTGGATTACCGAGGCTCAACTATATTTTTTCAATAGAAACCATTCATTCAAAGCAGGCAGGTTTATTTTTGGTTAGTGTACAAAAACAATTATACCATCCTAATGGTTTCTTCCAAAATAAATCTGTTGCTCGCATCTCATTTTTTACAGTGTTCCATTACTTTAAAATAGTTTAAATTATTAAGTTTTATCATAGTTGAAGATATTGGAATTTATTCTCATTACAAAAGATTGTTTGAAGGGTAAACAAACAATACTATAAATTTTTTTAAAAATTGTTCATAGATTTATTTTGGTGTTCTCAAATGGTCCCCCACTAAGTTTTCCACTTAATTATTTCCCACTAAGTTTTAAAAATTGAATATTGTTAAGTCTCTTATTTTAAATTGTATTTTTAGGCTAAGTTATTTGAAAAAGATCGATAAACTTGCTTTTAAGATAAGACATTGTGTTGTAACTTATCAGAAATGTTAAAATTTTCACACTTCTACCTTTCTCAGAAGTCCTTTTCCTCTCTTACATTCATGTCTTTTCCATTCTGTTAAAAAGAATTTTTAAAAGGCATTATCCAGGAAACTTCCTGCTTCCCATTGTTTTAAGTTAAATCCCATTTGTAATCAAATTTTGTTTATGTTGAAGGACATTTGTCTCAATGTGCAATAAATGTTTCCTTGAATGAATTTTTTGTTTTCCTACATCATCTCAAAATACTGAATTGAAAAATCAGAAGCTTCTGTCTTTTAACATTCTGTATTAAATAATAATTTTTTTTATCCTCTTGTCATATCATTTCAACTAACTGAAAAAATATATTAAGTTAAATAACGATTTCAATATATTCATTACTCAAATATCTAAATTGCTGCAATAAAGATGCTTTATTAATCCAGCGATGTCTATATTACAATTATGGCATAAATTGAAAAAATGTCTAAGTATACTAGTTCTTTAAGATAATATGTGGTTATTTTATTCTTTATTTTTATACTAACATGTTGAGCTGAAGTCTTGCATTTCAGAAATATTACTCTCATATCTAGAATACTTTATCCTTAGATGCTTATTTGGTAGAAGAATATTACTTTTGAAATTCTTAAGATTATTGCAATCCCTTGAGGTGCTCTGAAACTTTGATAGCAACAATGAAATTTTGTCCGTTTTGAAGCAATTAGAATCAGAATGGACAAACATATAATTTTTGCTAAGCAGAGCTATAGTGGACAAATATATTTAAAAACACTGAAACTGAACCATTTGCTTCCACAAATATTTCTTTTTAGAATAGGAGAGCTGAAACTCTTTTGATCCATTCTGGTTTTGAAAGAAAACATGTTTTCTATTTTAATACAATATCTAATTCAGTTCAGTGAAAATTGTGGGTTGGTCCAGTCGGGTACTTTGTGCCACATTAATGTTAAACATTTATTATTTTTGTGCAATTTTCAATTCAATTGGTGCTTGTGTATTAGCTGAAAGTAATCAGTTGGATAACTGTATGTGAATTTGCAATGTCATGCAGATTTTTCTTCTTTTTTATGGATTCTTGTGGTATCATTTGTCACCGTTTGCTATAAAAATTCACATTTGTAACATAATGAATTTTCATAATTAAAATTTTGCATTACTTTTACAGTTCTAAAATTCTGTAGCATTCCAATATATATATTAATATGAATTTCGAATGTTTATAAAAAGGCTCATATCCAGATTGCTTCATAATTGATGTTGTAATAGTTGATTACATGTGAACTTAGAGATATAATTGTGGAGCATGTGATTTATATTTTCTGTTAGTCTCTTTAGAATATTTTCCTATTGTTCCATATTAAAATGTAATATCAGAATGATTTAGATGTTTAATTGGCATAAAAAACAAATTGTAGAACAAGTAGGAATTGGGGAAAAATGAGAGCATTGGATATAAAAAAAAAAGCTTCACAAAGCATTGTTCTATATGTTTTTAATTTTCCACCAAAATATTATCACTGTAAAATCATGTCCATGTAGATGGTTTGGACACAAATATACACTTTTTATAATGTTTTCTAATTTTTTTATACTCTCATTTTGTATGTGGTACAACTTTTTGAAATCTCAGTTTTACTTCATATTTTTTTTAAACTAGTCATAACATATTTTTTTAAAAATCCATGTTCATAAAATTAATTCTTTTATGAAGATGGCAAGATTGTGCAGGAGAAAAGTTATTGCAACTAACTAGTTAAATTTGTAATAATTATATGCATATTGTAAGGTAAAACTGGAAAACCTTGCCATTAACCCTCATAGTAGCCAATTATGCTGATCGATGTTCAGTTCCGCACTGTCAGCTGTGTTCATGCAATCAAGTCCTTACATTCCAAAAAATTTTTTCTAGTTTATCTTTAAGGAAATGGATTATCTAGTTTGGAACTTTTTAGTTTAGCTCCTTGATTAACCCATGAACACCAGCATCCTATTTATAGGACAGTTACGTTTCACTTCCGTGGCTAAACCATATGTATTCCATTGATTCTTTTTTTGCTTTGTTTATGAAGTCAATAGGAATTACCAAACCCCTAAACAGTTTTCAACAGGCATATACCACTATTTAGTCATCATTTTGAAGTCATCATTTTAATTTTTTAAAATTTTTCCTTTGATTTATTTTTAGGTAATGCAAGAAATTCGAAAGTGATTTTTATATTTTACTATATTTTAAAAATCTTTAATATTTATTTTAAAAAGTTTTTATAAATGATTTTCTACTGATTTTTAAAAAAAAATTATCTGAATTAAATTTTATTTCACAGTTAAATTATTCTTTTTTTAAAAATAATTTATTAGAAATTTATTAAAATCTATGCTTTAAATTAATTTGGGTTTTCATTGTTATATATGTTCATTATGATTGTATTAGTTTTTTTTTAAAGTTGTATTAGTTAAAGTTGTAAAGTTTATTGGTATTTTTTTATCAACTAATCAGTGATCTAAGATAATTAAAAAAACTAGTAAGTAAAAATATTTATCTTCTAGAGAGCTGTTATTTTTCTCCATTGCCACAAATATAGCATACAAAAAAAAGTTGGCTTTTTGAAGTTCACCACATCAACATTTTTATGGATCACTTATAGTCTCATTATTATTTAGATTAAGCTTTTATTGAAGGCAAATATGAATGCCAATCATTTCTTATTATTAAAACTGGTTGGCATTTATAATTCCCTTAGATTACAATTGTTCCAAAAATTGATTATAATGCTTTTTTCATATTAAGAATTTATATAGATCCTTAATAAATTTAGTTTTTTTTGCCTGTTACCTCAAGAGATATTGTGTTATTTATTAATAATACTTCTACTTGCAAATTGACAAATAAGCTATTCACATGCCATTGAAGAATGACGCTTGTATCAGGTGGCATAGTTGGCAACAAATGATAGAGGAGTATAAGATATAAATGTGATGTGCATTTTGAGCACATATGAATTCAATTTGGAGTTTTCTCCTCTTTAAGTACCTGTTAAGTTTAATAAAAAAGGTGGGTATAGAAATTTTGGACTTGTGCAGTTGGGACATTGGGGGTGATAATGGGAAGCAAGTACCAGCTGTTTCACATTTATACCTGAGGCTGGATGTGGTATAGAATTCTGGCAAAAGAATATTTTCAAATCATAAAACTGTAGTGGAATGTAAGTCAGTGGTGCTTCTTTGATAATTGACTTTTTATTCGAAATCAAGATCTATATATTCCTTTTATGTTTGTACTCGTAAGTATGAGAATGTCCCCATTTCTCAAGACTAGTCATGAAAAATGGGGACATCAACCGAGATCATTTCGCTAGCAAACCAAATAGTGTAGTTCAGTGTTAAAAATTTATTTTTTGCGATGCATTCTGTTGGCATAGTGACAAGAAGGGAGAAAAGATGTCCAGGGTCATTCTTGGCTGGGGAGGATGGCGGCAAAATACTAGTGCATTTATGCCATTTTTAAAAGACAAATATGACGAACGTATGAAAAAAATAATGTCATGCAGTGGTCCATTTTGCCCTGCTGAGTCAATGATGATGGCTGGGGTGAAAATATCATGGCACTTTTACCCTTGGTATGCCATTGAGTGCATTAAGCCTCAGCTCAGTTGCATTACAGAATTTATGGATAATTATTTTGTTGAATGGTTTTTCCAGTGACTTAGTTAGACCCTTAGAAATGCTCACTTGTGTTGAGCATTTCTAAAGGCTCTAGCAACAATTCTACATTTCTTAGTAACTGAGATCCAACTTTACATATCAATTGTAACTGTGTACCCCTTCCAAAGAATTTCATAATTAAAATCAAAATATCTTGTGTTACACAAATGTACTGACCAGTTGTGAAGTTTTATTTTGTATTATTACAATGAGTGCATTTTTTCCTATTTTGGCTATGACACTTTATATATGTTTATGACACTTTCAATTTAACAATGTACTTAATTACAACAATGCTTTTTAATTTTCAAGAAACAAGATACTCTTTATTCAGATTCTCGTCTCTTAGTACCTGCATTTTGTGTCTAATAAAAAAAAAGATAGCCTAAGAAATATGCCTGAAGCATAGCATTCCCTTTCTTTCCCCTGAGCTGGTTATATTTGGCTTAATAAGCGAAACAAAGGCACTAATATTTTGTCTTCACATTGCCTTCTAGATTGGCATCAAGGACATCTGTAACCCTTTCCCCCTAATGTTACACTGTTGAAAAGAGGATATATAAACTTTGTATTAGAATATGTTAGTATCATCCTTTAAGACCAAGTTCTTTGCTTTGACATTATAATCATTCTGTACTTATTATCTATATTGAAAATAATAAAGCTTAAAAATACAGTGATTATTTACAACAGCAAAAATTACCATTTCATTTATTCGTGCCTCACAACTAATTTGTTACTTTTTTTCAGTCCATTATTTTCTTCACTTCTATTGATTGCTGTGACAAAGCTGAATGTTTAAAAGGTATGTAAATTAC
This sequence comes from Araneus ventricosus, assembly GCA_013235015.1. Classification (NCBI taxonomy): domain Eukaryota; kingdom Metazoa; phylum Arthropoda; class Arachnida; order Araneae; family Araneidae; genus Araneus; species Araneus ventricosus. The sequence goes on along the minus strand of BGPR01001815.1, from coordinate 95,585 downwards.
TTTAATAAGTAAAAAAAACATCTGAATTTTTTCAGTTGCTACTAAAACTTGTAATAAAGATTGAACAAATGGCTCTTTTCAGCTATATTGAAGATATTCAGTCATATTTCTAATTTTTTGTAATAGTTTAACTTTTGTAGCTTGATGTTCAATCAATTCTTTTCTGAAGCATTTAAAAATTTGAGAGGGGAAAAACACTAATGATGCATAAAAAATGTATGGCTTAATATTTTCTTTCAATTTAATTCCATTAAAATAAATTTATTTTGGTGTTATATTCTTAAGTGTTAAAAGTATATTTTTCAGTATGAGATAGTTAAAAATTATATATTTCACACCTCAGTTTAAAATGATAAGATCTGTTTGTTGAACAATCAAAATTTTAAATTATTCAGAAAGAAATAAAGTAACACATCTTTAAAATATTAATTTCTCATAATAAAGTAACATATTGAATTTCTATGATTTTCTATCATCTTTGCCCAAGACAGGAAATGAATATTTTTATGTATATGGTTCTCTTTTTAAGAAAACTGCAATTTTATTTAGTTTAGCAATTAATGCTTGAATGGCATGCTTAATTTCAGTGATGACAGCACTGAAATTGTTTAGTTTATATAAATTTTAGCTGTCAGTTTCAAGTAATAAACTACGTTTTTTAAATTCTATGAATGATGCAGCAATGTTCTTAGCATCATATATAAAGACTTTTTTATATTTATATATTTTCTCTTTCATAATTATCTAGTCCATCATCATAGATGAAAATGTATTTTGAAACACAAAATTTTAGTCTGATTAATTCTGTAAAACTATAGTGGTTTTAGTTGGCATTGTACTTATCTAAAAAAATTAATTGAAAATATCTTATTGAGAATTCTTAAGTTGAAAAGTAAATGCTATTTGAGCTAATCTTGGATGAAAATACAACATGTTTGTATTGTTGAAGTGCCATTCATGAGCATTTCAAATTATCCAGTACTAACACAAGAGTTGAGTTTATATGTATATCAAAATTCTTTCACCCTTTGAGTAACAATGGTATATCTCCCTAAAAGCTCAAAAATGACTTATTTTGACAAAAATATTACATCACAATCTATTTCATGTAATGTACTATAGGATTTAAAATAAATGGAATATCTCTTTCATGCTATATAAAGTTTCACTGTTATGGGTGGTTCTTGTCTATTAATTACAGAATGAATAAAACAAGGACTTATATTTCCAGTCTGTGGAATGAATGCTGATTTGCTAAAAAAAAAATGTGAATAATAAATTAAACTTATCCGAGACCTGTTATGCTTATTTGCATTGTAAAAGAATGTCAAATACTCCAGGGATGTGTGTCACTATCTCACCTTTTAATTGCAACATGCTCTTGATTCTTTTTTTTTATGATTAAAAAAAATAGTCTAGTTGGAATATAACATTTCTTAAGTTGCATTTAATTCATGAGGACTCAACAGAGTTACTGATATATGTATTTTTTCTTTGCCTTGTTCCACTTCTAATGAAAACTTGCTTTTCATAATGATGTATTAGTTAAGAAAATAAACTGAAATATGGAGTTTACTACATTAAATCTTTTATAATATCAAATCAGCTTTTATTTCAGATAATCAATTCTTGTCAATAAAATTCATACTTAAAAGTTTTGGATTTTATTGTATTATGTGAAAATTATTGTAATAAAAAAACCAAAGAATTATTTGCTTTATATGTTTATAAAGTTTACAATTTGCTCATTACTAGGCAAATAAATGAGTGTATTTTTATGTGAGGATTAAAGAACAAATAATGCATTAATAATAATATTTAATCTAATAATTTTTTAAAATTATGAATTTAAATTATCATTTTTAAGGCAGTATAATGTGCATAGTAGTAGTTGAAATGAATTGTTCATTTGGTACTGTTATTAAAATGTATATAATGTGGTCTCTTGCTTTTTGTGAAAAAGCAATAAATTTTTTTAGGAAAAGGTAACTCAGTTTTTCAAATGGGGGAAAAAAAATCATTACTTTTTAAAAAGATGTTTCTCGCATCATTTTGTTTCAGTTTTCAAAGTTGTGTTTATAAATATAAAAAAGTAATGTGACATGAATATTTGTATACATGTAATTTAAAATGGTAATGTATATTGCTAACCACAAGTCATTATATGAAGGAAGAAATACATGTAATGACAGTTTTTGCCGAATTCCGATTGCTGCTAACCGTGCATAAGTTCTAAAATCAAATGTTTATGAATTCTCGGCGATACGGAAACCTCCGGTTCAACATGAATTGAAGATTGATTTGATAGAATTGCTAGGCCGCTTTGAACTGTATATGAAACACAGTACTTATTCTGATTATATATTGGTACATTTAATTGCGTAATAACAGTTTGTGGAGAGTAGATTTTGCACGTAAATCGTATAGTTAAAAACGAAATTACTGTAAGATTTTAAATACTTAAAACAGCAATTTGCATGTTCAAGGTGAAAATCGTGTACAGAACAATCTGTCCACGGATTCCTTCTTCTGTCCAAGATTCTAAGTGCCTTTATTGGATAAAAAAAAAGTTTCTGCTGAGTTAGCCTGATTAAATTTACTCTTGTGCAAGCTACAGTAGAAATAAATTTTCATTAGAAATAAATGTTCTTAATGAAATAGTTTAAAGACCAGATCTATTCTTCCAGATTGGACATTGGCAGGCTTCAACTCGGAGCTAACGTAGCGATTGCATTTCAGCTGTGTTCATGGACATAAACAAAATCTTCATGGTTTCTAATTGTTTTAAAACAGTAACTACAACTAAATGTTAATTTAACCTTACCATACCATTGCAAGGTTCAAAAAGGTAAGACACGTGGCGTCCGTTTGGTAAGTCGAGAGAACCCCGTTAGCGGCATTGGACGAGTCGACCACACAGCTGGAAAATCAATCCCATAATTCTTGTGGCATCTGATCGCGTCGTTCTTAATGACCGCGCAAGCAGTATCTACTTGGATACTTGTTTTGTTCTTTTTAGTTAAAAGTCTAAATCATAATTTTCATGGGTCAACGTTCCAGACTGGTAAGCATATTACTTTTTACAAGCTGAAAACATCTCTTGTACACTTACCTCCTTTCGCCCATAACTCACCATGCAAGAAGTCGTGGTCTCTTTGTTCTTGAAATCCTTTTTTTTTTTGTGTACGTGATATTTCTTTATCACTATTTTTTTCTTTTGACTTCATAAAAATAATTGGTAACCCGCACATTTCTTTTGGCAAATTGCATTTTCTGGAATGCGAGGTACCATCTTTCGAACTACTGACAGTTGCATAACCTTAAGTTTAAATTTCAAGAACGGTCGTCCCCAGAATGCCAAGTTAATGAAAATTATAGAATATTAAGTCTACTTTATTCATATTAAGTTTACTTTATTCACAAGATAACTTTAAACATGTTAACCGATACATTTCAGTATAAGTACATTGTTTAAAAATATATTTTGCAGTTTTATAAAAATATTTTAAATAAATAATTTTAAACGTTAGTATAAAATGCTTACAAACTACGATTTCTATTTTTAGAATTGGATGAACTCGAGAGGAAACCTTTCTTCATGTCACGTATCAATTCAGTAAAGTTCTTAAATTTAATCGGAAATAAGTACGTGAATATACCAGAAAATGTTAGGTGTGGGCACACGAGATATTCTTATCGTTCGCTGCAAAATCGGGGCGGGGGTACGGGAAGTTAGTTGGTTCCCAACTAAACGATTAAATAACGCGAAAAAACGGCTTACTTACTCAAAAAAGTGCAGAAACAAAGCAAAGTTAGAACAACATATCAATGATAATCGCGTCGCTTACGTCAACATTTCTTATTTAGCAGAAGAAAAGGACGGGATCGCGTCATTGAAGTGACGCTACGATGTGACCGTTTCACTCATTCGCATTCCGCGATATTCATCCACGAAGCTAGGACTACTTTCCCGCTTCGCACTTTCCCATTCCCCCTTGGCTGTTTCAGTTCGGGAGGTTCTTGTTGATTTTCTTTCTCGTGCTCGCACCACTCCCCCTCTCCACTCCTCTTTCGCGTTGGAATTAAATAAAGAAACTTGGATCTTCACGTAATTTAAGTGATTTTCAAATAAATAGCAGACATCGAAAAGACATTCCGTGGTGCTCTATTTCAAGTATCCCCCATTTTTCTATGCAAAGCCGAAGTATCCGTTGTTGCAGCTTTTCCTGATTTCCGTGTTTCAGGTTAACGGAATTAATAGAAAAACTGTCTTATTACTAAAATAAAATACCGAGTTTTAAAAAAAAATTGTTTCAATAAACACATTAAAAGGGTTTATAAACTACTGCGTAATTTTTTTTTTTGAAACTGTCTTAATTTTTTCAATTTCTAAATCTTTTCAATGCACCAATTACTTTATACATTTATGTATGGAAATTAGAAATTTTGATCTTTCCTCATCAGTGTTATTTTTTTTTAAACAATGCGTTCCCGTCTTATTATTTTTTTTTTTAATTCCGTATCATCAGTAGTGTGCATATACATTTTAACTACATTTCTTACGTACTCATTCTTAAAAATGTATGATTTACAATTTCTGTCTTCTTTTATATAGAACTGTTTTTTAAATTTCGTTTTGTACTTGGGTTTTTAACGTATCTGCGCGTCATACGATCTCATTTTCTTCTTTGATTCGATATTTATTTATTTTTTTAACTAGTATGTGTGTGATGGGATTGCAGGTGTTCAGAGTTTTAAACAGTTTAATAAGGTCGAATGTGTTTTCATAAAAAGACGCTTGTTAGATTTATGTTTCGAGGTGTCCCACGCGGATATTCTTATCTGAAAAATTATTTTACCCATTTTGCATCCAAAGGGCAACTAATTTTTCATGACACATGTATAGAATTTTGATGTGAAAAAATTGTATGTATAAAATATGAATAATCCACAGTAATATCTGTTTGCTTACCGACAATTTTTTATATACATCTGAGGTCTTCCAAATTGAACGTTGGTGCTATGCAAATTGGGATCTACTTAAAAGAGGTGATAAAAAGAGGCATTATTTCCTTGCACAGGTGCTATGTAGTGAGTATTATTGGAAGAACGCCCAGGAATTCGAACTAAATGGAGCTGAACTTTGCTCGGATTCCGGGAAATTCGGTAAAATACTCGATATACCAAATGCAGTAGAGTATTGACTCTGGGTGCTTTGTGAAGGTGTACGGAAAGAGTAGGCGGCAATTCGCACGGTTCAGTGGCAAACAAGTTGAGGGTAAAAAGAAGATGTCTGAGTTTGTTTCTACTAACGAAGGTGCTGAATTCATTCTTGAAAAACAATTCGAATACTTCTTTTAAGTTAGGAATAAACATTAGCTTTGTTTCTGATTAGTAATTGTTATTTTTCCTTCATTTTTCAGTAAAAAAAATTTCAGAAAATCTTTTTTTAAATTTTCTGAAAATTTTAGCTGAAAATAATTGAATATGGTTAGATTATTTGAATCATTTTAACTCAACACATAACAATCTTCTTTTCGTATACTTATAGTTAATTCTTCATTTATCTTTTTTTATTTTTCTGTGTGCACTTATACTTGATTTGCAAGATTTTTTTTGTAATTGTAATGGGGATGAGGGGTTTTTACCGGGAGGCGATAAAGAAAAGGATCTCCAAGAAAGTTTGGAGGTTAGACAAGAGTTTTCGAACGAATTTTTAATTCTTGGCTTCCAAAATTATAACATTATTTAAGTATACGAGGTTTGATCAAAAGGTATCTGGACTGGTGTCCTACTCTCATGGCTAAAACAAGCAGAGTGAAGATGCTTGGCAGATATTGATCTTGAATTCTCCCACTCATATGCCGAATGCTGCAAGGTCGTAGTTCTCTCTCACTCTATAAGTACTGTTCAGCAACGGTTTCCGAGACTACCACTTTTGGGCGATTTTACACAGGAAAGGGGTGTCAGACAATGAAGCATATGAGCGCATTTCGGGAATCTTTGTTAGATCACACTCAGTAAAATGTAAACATCACCCTTCCATTCTTCACTTTCCCCCTATTTTGATAAAAATAACTCCGCCCGGCGCATGCGCAAACTCGCGGAAGATTTCCGAATCCGTTGCTAAACAATAGAGCTTTGCAAAATGTGCTGTTGTCGCATTTTTATGGTAGAGAAGGTTGAGCTTGCACAAGGTTGAAGAAGGTTTATGGGGAAGATTATATGAGCCGCACCAAGAGTTTATGAGTTGGTCAAATGGTTCCAACATGCCCGTGAAAATATCGAAAGCGACGACATTTACAAATGTCAGAACATTAAAGATATGCGTCCAGCTGTGCATGAAAGTCATCGAATCTCCGTCCATGTGTTATCTGAAGAGTGCAGCATTAGTTATGGTTCAGATTAGTCCATTTTGACTGAAAATTTGGTATGAGATGTGTATTTACCAAGTTTGTGTCGGAAATGCTCTCTGCAGAGCAAAATGAAGACTGGCTTTCAGCTGAGCTCGATCGCCTTAAATGTGTTGAAAATAAGGGACACTTTTTGAAAGTGATTGTAATGGCGGTTATTGCGAAGATAACCGGTTTTCGGTTATTCAGGGGTTTTTTTCACTTCCGGTTTAACCTGGCGGTTATAACCGCTCAAAATAACCGTGTTTTTAAAAATAAAAAACAAACGCCGTTTGTAGGCAAAATTTTTTAATAATATTGTTTTTATAGGAAATAAATCCATTGGCCAATATTTATATGTTCTTAAACTCAGTAATCCGCCAACCAACAAACGCCTCGAGGAAGCGGTTGTTGTTGTTGATTGACCTCAGATGATGAAATTTAAAACTTCATAACTAGGTAAATTTTAGTGTAATCGAACTTAAAATCGAGCATATCTTCCGATCCGTTTTTTTACCCGGTTATTGGATTTTAAAAATATAATCGGGACAAAAAAAAGGAGAAAAAAAAAAAAAAAAACGGCTTTCGATTAAAACCGGTATGTTTTTCCCATCCCTAATTGTAATAGGGGATGAATGGTAGGTTTTGTGACTATGATTCAAGGAGAGCGATCGCAGTTTTTAACATAACTTTCTCCGCCATAGTAGTACACACATTTTTCAAAACTCTGCAGCACAGACGTGTCGGAAACTACGACATTGTAACTTTTGGCGCATGCGTAGAAGGGTTCAAGGTCAGTTGCTGTCAAACGTCTTCACTCTGCTTGTTTGAACTTTGAGGGTAGGTCACCAGTCCTAATATTTTTTTTATCACCCCTCTTGTATAGGTAACTGATTTTTAACTATTCTCGTATTAAAAAAATGATCGTATGAATTTCGGGAAGACTTTTTTACTTTCTCATATACAAAGAGAAAGTATTGTAATCGTCAAAAAATTCGAACTCGAGATTTTGACGACTCTCCAGGTTTTAGACCTCCCTGAGTCCGAAAAACACAATTTTGGAATTATGTCTGTCTGTGAACACGTTAACTCCAAAACTGTTAGAGCTACGGGGATGAAATTTGATATGTGATTTTCACACATCATCAAACACGCGCTTCGGAAATTATGGCAACCCCCTAAAACGAAACTTCGTTCTGACATTCTCCAGATGGACTCATGTGATTAACCAGAGGTATGCTGAAGTCTTGTGTGATATCTGTAGTTAGATTTCGTACTCAAAAACGTTAATAAAGTTGTGATACCTCAGCGCGTGTAAAAATTGCGAACATACGCAATTTTTTTTTGCAAAATATTAAGTTTTGGGCAATTCATAAATTTTATATGTTTCATTGTAAATCACGATTCATAATTTTTTTTTCAAAATAACCAGGGCTTGGGTAAATACTCCAAAAATATTTACCTACCCACTGGGTGTTTACCCACCCCATATTACTAGTCGTATGCGAGAAAGTTTCGAGGAGGCCACTCCCGTCGGTTTCATCATTGGTTTTAATTGAATATCAAGCAAATGGCCCTTCGCCCTGCCATGTTACAGCATAAACAGCGTAGTTGAATTACTGACTTTATATCATTTCGAAAAATAATTTCATTAGTAGAATTTTTTGTAGTCAAGTTCCCAAATGAGTTAGATACAAAAACATTACTTGCTCAGGATAATCAAGCAGCAAATTATATTATTTATTTGATAAAAATTGAATTATTTTAGTCAAAAATTAGAATTAATTGAACTGTGTATTTCTTATAACTATTATAATTCAGAATTCCGTTAATATATATATATATATATATATATATATATATATACATTTTTTTCTGTGATAGATGAGCGAGGATCGTGATGGCGAATTATTGTTTTTTGAGGTGACTCATTGTCCTCAGGAAGACAGGTGTGTCTTTTTTTAAGAACATTACTTTAATAATAATTTTTATGGAAAGAAACTTGTAATTCCCCTCTAAGAGACTATGCGTATAAAAGGCAATGTTTGCGTGTGCGTGTGCGATGTCCAGACGAATCTATCGCAAGACAGCCATGAAATTTGGCACACAGGTAAACGTAATGGTGACTCAATGCACCTTGAAGCCCGAATTTCAAAATTGAATCTAGAAAATTTTTTATTTAATCCTTTGTGTTGTTTTGTTTCATTTTTGGCACGTTTACGGCTGTAGTATCTTTTCTAATGATTGTTGAAAAACAATCAATGCACCATCGGATAGAACAAACAATTTTCGTTCTAATGAAGTTTGTTTTGAATTTCCAACATAATTTACTGAATTTTGAAAAAATTTTAAATAATAGTCACTTTTATGGTACTTTTTGATAAGGATTTCTTCAAATTCTCGCATCTGACGTTCTAACAACTCTATAATTTTCAATTTGTTTTCTTCCAGTTTATAACTAGAACGCTTCTGTCAGATTTAAAATATGAACGGTTAATATATCTTATTCCGTTTTTTTTAAATTAATTTTTCCCTGATCAGTTCAAACAGTTTTTTTTGCACGCGAGATTTGACAGCGCGAGTTTCTCCGGACGATCCCAGAATGCATTGTTGGTTCCTCGCAGGAGGTGACGTAATATGCTTTCAATCCCAGCATGCATTTCTACAATCCAATTCCTTCCGGTGACATCATTACATTCGCGTCATTGTCGAGAGGAAAAATAAGCGGGAAAATCAATAATGTTTATTTTTGTTTTGATTTTGTTTTCAAAACTTTTTCTTGTCATTGTGGGCATTTTTGTCCCCATTTTGTCGAAGTCCTGATTCCACGTGCAACGCCGTGCGCGTAATTCATAAATTTGAAATTGGAAGAGATAAATATTCTTACAAAGCTCTTCAGAAAATTAAGTTAGTATATTTCGTTATGGTCCTTAATCTTTCAGTATTACGAATGGCATATGGGTATATAGTTGGTGGATTGTTTTTAAATTTGTACATTTTCCTTGTACAATATTCAGACATTTGATTTAACCGCTGCTGGATGTAGTGGAAACTTCATGCTATCATATTTGCGTAAATTAATTGTATGCAGGTCCAAATCCAATCCGGTAGAACTAACCGCTTCGTGATCAAATTGTTTACATTTATTTATTTTCTCTCATAAGCGCCCTCTCACTTCGGATAACATTCTTGACCAACGCGCCCTTGTACACTGCACGTTTCGAGGGTGTGCCCTTACTGAGTTAGTTGATCGATTAAATGCTAAAAATACAGCGAGGTCTCGGATCTTCAAAGATGAATGAATGAATGATGTTAATCCTAACGGAACCTCAGCTTTCGCGTGCTAGTTGGTCGGTGTCTTCCTGTTTTGATGTTGAGTATTGTAAATAAACTGTGTAGAGCGGATAATTTTTCCGAGTAAGAAGCAATTTGGGCAATGCTATGCTATCAATGAGGAAGTTTTGTTTTATAAGGCACAGGGACATTGGTCGGCGTTCTGTCAGGAGCACCTTAAGGTATCCGACTGCTTTAAAATCGTCGTTTTTGATGAAATTATCGAAAACATTTTGACTTAATTTTGTAGCCTGTTGAACCAGCTTTCTAAAACTGTCTCACTTTTTACTCTACGTGAATTACAAATGGAGTTATGCTGTTTTATTACCGAACTGTAAGCATTATTCTATGTTGCACGAAAACTTTAAATGCATTTTCTGAGAAATGATATTTTTGAGGAAAACTGTGGACCGTAACAATGATTTCTCAAAATGTTATTCAAGAATTGATATGAAATTTTCCGAGATTGTTTTCTGCAATATGCTTGATGTTTTTCTGTAAAAACTAAGGTCAGTTTTAAAATCAAGTAATATTTTTAACTGTTTAAATATAAACGAAAAGCATTTTTTTATGAAAAATTACCAGTTTAGTAACTATGTTTCTGCTATATCTCAGAACTATTTTGAAACACAAGAAATATTTTAGAGCATAGCACGGGTAACTGTCATAAAAATGTACTCCAACAAGGATTTATGTATATTTAGAATATGATTTTGTCTATGACTGTTAGCGTAAGGCAAATATTTTAGTCATTTTTCTTCAAATTTCTCAGTTTTTTAAAAAAAGTATTATTTTGAAAGACTAATTTTGCAATATTTTCATAGTTTTAAAACATATGCAGTTGAAAAATAACATTAAAGAATATATACAAGTTATTTTTCAAAAAAATGTCTCCCAACACAGTCGGATACCTTAAAAGGAAGGGGGATTGAACCTTGTAATGATTTTTTTTAATGAATCGGACCACATTTGACTCTTTTTCAGTGAATTTTTTTCTCAGAAAATTTTCACACAATTTTTAAATGGCTTCAGCTCCTAACAAATCTGCTAAATACTTAAAACTTAATGCTGAAACAACTTTCCTGTGTGACATTTACATTTAAGAAGAATATGAATGATAAGTCTTTACGAAATTTTGTTTCCATATTTCTACCTGTGAATTTAAATCTAGAATATATGAATTTCTTAATGAAATCCATGAACTGTGTTAAAAATGGTTATAAAACCTCGTTGCATTGTCAAATATTTTGCGTCGTTAGTTTGTGACTTATTTGCGTCATCCACGCACTGAAAGACACACTAACTCTCTCTCTATAACAGGGGTTCCCAACCTTTATTTCCTCGCGTGCCCCTTGATTAATCTTTATACTTTCGCGTACCCCCTACTGTCATTCCTCCCCCCAACCAACCATCAATCTAGGCAAAGAAGTTTTTTTTTATCAATAATGCTAAGGGGTTTAGAGTCAAATGACTCGAATTATTAATATTTGCAGGACTTATTTCTTATCCTACGTTTTATTGCATTTTTACAATAGTATTAGTTCAACGCCCAAACCAATGAAACCAGTATTGTAATAATTTCGCATTGACTTATAAGGACAACTAAAAATTAAACTCTGTAATAATTAACTATTCAAGTGGTATAGATATTAAATAGCAAGTATTAACTTGAGGAAAAAACAATATTTAACTTTTTAAATTCCTTGTTACTTTCTCGTATGCGAAATATACAAAGAGAAAGTATTGTAATCGTCAAATAATTCGAACTCGAGATTTTGACGAATCTCCACGTTTTAGACCTCCCTGAGTCCGAAAAACACAATTTTGGAATTATGTCTGTCTGTGAACACGATAACTCGAAAACTATTAGAGCTACGGGGATGAAATTTGGTATGTGGTCTTTAAACATAATTTGTAGGTTTCTATCAAATTTTGGACAAAATCCGTCAAAGGGAAGTCTTGTCTGTCAGTATGTCCGCGGTCATGCGAACGCTATAACTCAAAAACTTGAATAGCAAGATGGATAAAATTTCATACAGTTTTATCGTCATAAATGTAGGTCCGTATAAAATTTTGGGCCAAATCCGTCAACGGATTGACTGTCTGTCGGTCTGTATAATCGCATACTTGTATCTCATATGCCCTTTGGCTTAGATAAATAAAACTCGATATCGCGGATTCTAACTTTAATTATATATCTGTAACCGATTTTCATCTCAATCGGTTGAAAAACAGGTGTTCAAATTGCATATTTAATTCAAAATGCACATTACGACTGTGTGTTGGCGAGCGTTTCGCTTATTTTACTCAAGTGAGTATGGTTGGCGTTTGACCTTGGCGGAAATTGAAGCGAGCCGCAAACACGCGCTTCGGAAATTATGGCAATCCCCAAAACGAAACTTTTTGATATTCTCCAGATGGACTCCTGTGATTAACCAGAGGTGTAGTGAAATGTTGTGCGATATATGTAGTAAGATTTCGTACTCAAAAACGTTAAATAAAGTTGCGGTACCTCAGCGTGCGTAAAAATTGCGAACATACGCAATTTTTTTGCAAAATATTAAGTTTTTTGGAATTTATAAATTTTATATGTTTCATTGTAAATCACCATTCATAAATTTTTTTTCAAAATAACCAGGCCTTGGGTAAATACCTCAAAAATATTACCTACCAACTGGGTATTTACCCACCCCACAATACTAGTCGTATACGAGAAAGTTTCGGGGAGGTCACTCCCGCGTGTTTGGTGTTGATCTCTAATTCTGTACTTTAGTTTCTAATATTTGTCATGTTTAATTGGCTGCTGCAGTTTTTACTCGTTATATGTGACGTTATTATATGATGAACAAACTTGCCATAAGAAAAAGGAATTCCCTTTTCCGAATCGAGTAACTTTCCTGATTAATACCCAGATTGCTTGTGGCTCTTGGTAGGTGGAAATGTAAGTGCTAGGAATGGGTTTACTATTGCCTCTGATATTATACATTTAAGAATAATATTTGGTCTAACCTGTTCTTTATTTTAAGAGAACGATAACAAACTATTAAATTTGAAGACATCGTTTCCCATACATCTGCTTTTATGTTGAAAGCATAACATTTGTCGTGTTTCATACTAGTTACGCTACTTTGGTGTCCTTGCTTATGCTGACATTATTCTTTTATTCGACATATAAAGACTTAAACAAGATACAAAGACTTTATAAGACTTTTAACAAGATCTCTGGTGAACTGGACATTTATCATATGTCTCCTACTGTTTTTAAATCAAATTGTTTTCAACTTTTAAATGCATGACCTGATTTCTTTTTCTTTTCTTACACTTGACTACTATACATATTAAGATTTTTATACGTTGATCTAGTGTCTGTGTGTGTTTGAGTTTTTGACACTTGCTTTTTTAATGGTTTTTTGATTTGGTGTTCTAAATTTAAAAAAAAAAATGCGTGATTTTTTTTTTTTATAATTTTAATGTGACGGTGTGCAACATGGACTTTTGGAGCCTCAGTGTATTTTTAGTGCTTTTGTAATTGCGTGTTTTCATTTTAAAACATCTATGTGTTTACATTTTTATAATTGATGAGGTTTTGAGCTTTGAACTGTTGTATTCTCTGCAGTTACATTTTTTTCCTTTGTGTTTTAATTCACTTTGTGGCTTGTGTTTTTTGTATGTTTTTGATCATGCACTCTGTAAATGGAGTCGTCTCTGTAGTGTGCTCTCTTTTAATTAATAGTTAAAAAAAATAAATAAAAATGCTGGATGACCTCCCGCTATTGCATTATATAGGTATATGGTGGCGAATAGTGTACAGCAAGATGAGCAATATTTGCCCAAGAGCCTAGGATTACAATCCACACCTTGTCCAAAATCACAACATGCCACTCCACTGCACAGAAACCAACAAGTACTTATTGTCCGACTGTTAGGACTACCATTTGCCTGAATGCGTAACGGAAGTTTTGTTCCATGTGCCTAAGCACGAGCTGTCTAATCTTTTGTAGTATTCTACTCAACACACAACGTGATATTTGTTTTATTCAAGTGATCAAAGAGCCAGGACGATTTCGAATTTTGAATGTTTCTGAATTTCGTAATTGCCGTAGATTTTTATTTTAGTTTCGTGCAAGATGAGGCCCCAAAGCATTTGCCGTGTACCGTCATCAGACACTTTTAAAACACGGAACATTTCCGGTGGTAGATGAGACATGATAATCATGTAGCTTAGTCTCCGCTCTCCCTGGACCCGAACCTCCTGGATTTCTTTAGGATATAAATGAAGCAGTCAGCGCTGGAGACGCTATCGCTTGAATCGCGTAATGGTATCAGTCACTAATTGTGTGACCAAAATATGCCAATAAAACTCTTAAGCCGTCCATTCACTTCACAGACAGACCATATTTAGGAACGCGAGATTGAAAAGGCGATAAAAATCTATGAAAATGATTGGAAAAATTGAGAACATACGCAATTCTTTTTGCAAAACATTAAGTTTTTGGGGATACATGAATTTGATATGTTTCATTGTAAATCACCATTCATATTTTTTTCTCAAAATAACCAGGCCTTGGGTAAATACCCCAAAAATATTTACCTACCCACTGGGTGTTTACCGACCCCACATTACTGGTCGTATACGAGAAAGTTTCGGGGAGGCCACTCCCGCTGGTTTCATTCATTGCGCTGCTTTGAATTGAGAAGTATTTCCATTCTCCTACTCATGGAATCATTTTCATGTGATTTTGAAAATAAGGATGGATTTAAAAGGTAATCATCCTTTTTGAATAAATGAGTTTGCGAACGTATTGCGTTATTAGGAAACTGAAATTAGTAAACAAAACATAATAGCGTGGTAAAAATATTATGCTGCACATTATGGTAAATGAATGGTGAAATAGCGTTTTCATCTTGTATTTATCTTCCAAATTGTATTTCTCAAATAAAAAAAAGGCTTGCTGTGGAAATGAAGAAATTCCATTGCGCTTTCCTTTTGCGGCTTGTTTATTAGACCGGAAATTTCACTTCCGGTGGGCATGCATCAATAAAATCGACACGATAGCGATAAATGATTCTGCAAATATGCTATAAAATTAAAAGGGAAGCTTGAAGTGTGTTGTGATGATTTCAATCGATCTGAATCAACGGTACCCTTGGTAACTTGATACAGAAATTCGTAGTACTGAGGCTAAATATAGGGATGCATAATCCACGATATTTTTAATAACAAATATTTTTGCTATTGTTATTTTTAAATATCTGTTCTAAATAAATGCGATTTAAAGCACACTTTTAATTTTCAAGTTCTTATTAAAGTGCGTGTAAAGTGTTTTGAAAAAAATTAAATAAAAAATTGTCATTTGTTTTTTACCCTTTCTGCAAAATTTGGTGTTTTTAGTTCTATATGCTGTCAATAGATGGCCGCCTGTAGCGAAAACTACTTAAAAAAAATTTCCTATCAATTAAGTTAACCACAAATATTCCCATCAAGCGCGAAACCAACATCAATACAGTTCTGTATTCAGAATCCCCTTTGCAGTGAATCACAAATCCGATCATTTTCCGTTCCGATCGCAGTTAACTAAGCTTCTCTGTGAATATTTGTTTCGAACGATTATTGCTACTTTCTATCGTCATACAAGAGCTGTAATCATTCTAAAAAGGATATCACAACAAGAATGACGACTCACAGGAAATTAAACTGCGATAGGAGGGAACCGTGGTGATCGCAAAAAGAATATTGAATCTTCTTTGAAACATTTTATGTACATTTTTTTACCAATGATTGAATCGCACCTTTTTGACAGTGGTATTCATCACTGGTATTTGTGATTTTTTGATATTGCGTAATAGATAACCGTTCATAAAATATTCGGCATCCCTAGCTAAATCTAGAATCTGTATGAATTGTCATGAGAAGAAAGCGTTAGATATGTCAATCCCTACATGCGAATAACAAACGTCTGCGGTACAAGACAATTAAGGCAGATCTCGTGATTTTGGGACGTAGGACGAAGAGGGTACCTTTGAGCGGGCATCTCACTTTCAAAATTTTTGTTTAGCACCAGCTTGACGAAATCTGAGTTATGGCCATATTAAACATGAATCATATTGTCAAATACAATGTAGGCCACTCTCTCTTGTTTTCTACTCTTGTTATTACTGACTTTCAAGGTGTAGATACCACATTTTCCTTCTAATAGCTTGCATGAAAGAGAGTGAGAAATAAGGCTATTTTTTTCTTAGCCTGGGTTGTTCATCAAATTCTATGCACTTTATACGATGAATAGAACGCACAAAATTCATATTTGTTAGTTCGCATTTCCGAAATCGTGACGTCACAAGACATGGACAAAAGGAGAAAATGTTATTTTTCTAGCAAAAAATGCCCCTATTATACTTTTTCCTGTAGCAGTAATTCAAACAGCAGGTGTATAGATCTTTCCGCCAACATTGCAGGAATTTTGATGACGTATTCCTGTTGCTGGTACTGGCGCACCAAACGTCTACGCTAAAACGTGTATACGAAGTAAAATTCAAACAAGGGTTTAAATATATATTGTAGGTGATGGAGAGCACTTTGAACACCGAAAATAAAGGTATTTTGAGATAACTAATTGTTTTTTATTCTTTCTAACCCGTTTTTTGACGTGACAATTTCGGAAATCGCGAACAAACAAATGTGCATTTTAACCGTTCTGTATTTCGTATTAATGCGCACAAGGTATCTTTTTGTACTAAATCGATTGTGCTCTAACTTTGTAACGGATATTTCCCCTCTATTTTATAGCGCTTTCGAGATAGGTTCGAGATATAACTCCAGAGTTTGCCACCAGGTGGCGTTCATAGCACATCGACTTTTTACTACACCTAGACACTACTTTCATGACTAAAGTTGCCGTCGTTGTGAAGTTAGAAGTGGGCAACCTGTATTATAGTTGTGGAACTTGAATGGAAAATACTTCATTACAGTTGCCTTTGCGATGATTGTACAGTAGAGTCTCCCTACAACGAAGTCTCCCTACAGCGAATTTCTCCCTATAACGAAATTTTTAATCGGAATGTTAAATAACATTCAAAATATTCTCCATATAACGAAGTGGTTGTCTCCCCATAACGAATTTTTTCAGACCTTTATCTTTTCGATTTTTGTCATTTTTGAAGAAAGTTGCTAATTTCTGTGCAAACAAATCGCTCGCACGTGCCTGTTTCTGGAACCACTCGCATTGTTCATTCCAGCGATAACACATAACAATAGAATGCTATGTGAAGGGTAATGCAGTTGTGGGGACCTGGATTTCTACAGAGGGAGCAACATTTCTCTGGGTCAAGATTCCAAGAATCGGGGTGGAGTGGGGGTGGAAACAACAAATGGATGAGACAATATGCATTTTATGTTTATCCGTACTAGTCATATTATTCCCTAAATTGGTGAATTGTCTCCACTTTTGAGCATTTTATTTATACAATAAAAATTAGTATAATTTTAAAAAATTTATAATAAATATTACTTCATTTTTAATTGAAAGTCATAATTAAATATTTTTGAACTTATCGCACTTACTAAGAGGCTTGTAACATTTATTTAAATAACTGCAAAAATCGCTAATCTCCATATAACGAAATTTTCTCTATAGCGAATTTTTCAACTGGAACCAAGCGATTTCGTTATAGGGAGATTCCACTGTATTAACATTGTTCCCACGGCCTTTCGCTTGGCAGAATTTCGAGTACCTTGAGGTCGTCCTTATGAACGCGTGGTCGGTTCAATTCCGTTCCCACGGCGCACGTGACTTTGCTAATCTAAAATCAGTACAACGTTGCCGTTTGTTCAGTTTCATTGTTCTGTAATTTTTAATTTTTTTTTTTGGAAATAATTTTGATAAAATGGAAGACGTTCACGAAGCCATGGGAACATGAAGCTTCGCAAAGTTTTTTTCGCGTATGGTTCGGACGAATGTACCGTGCACAGTATTTTGTGAATATAATTTTTAGCTATTTAACATAAATGTAGAGCAGGATGAACAGTAAAGAGCTAGCTTGAATGGTACAGAGGTGATGCGTATAGTGAGTTTTGATGTAAATGAAATTTAAATGGGAACTGAAATTAATCTGATAAAATATATGAAGGTTAGAAGATACCGTCTCGGGCTGGTTGTAACATTCCGTCACGCCTAGGGTTTGGTGATACTGTATCAACTTGATACTTTGTATCAGGTACGTAAAAGGATCAGATACATCTAAATGATACAGACCAAACGTATCAGGTACTCGGTTTCAGTTCTCGGACTCGAATAATAACGATAAGTAGTCACTTCCGTCGCGTTCCTTTTCGGTCGGCTGATACGAAGTATCAACATGATACAAGTATCATATGATACAAAATATCAGATTGATACAATTCCGGGTTGTGGATGCTTCGCGTTTTCGGTAGAAGTATGATGATCAAGTGCATGTGGCCTTGGTTTTGAAGTCATGACGGCTGGGGAGGTGGAAAGGAGAGAAATAGTTAAGTGTATCGGAAGGCGAGATTCCCGAGCTGGGATTAGTATGTGTGGGATTAATATGTAATGCATTAATTTTGTGAAAAAGATACGATAGGATTTCAACATCATATACGCGTGTAGGAACATCTCGATCGAGAATGATCCTCGAAGTAGGTTGGTACTTCCTTATTAAAGAACAATTAAAAAAGAGGCAAGAAGAGAGGTACAATTTTCTGTATTAAAAAAACTAGTCAAAAAACATTTTTGCATGATTGTGATATCCGTTCCATGAGAACTCATTTTTTCGATAGTGATGCTGACTTAAATTACAGTGGTTGAAAAACATTCTCACGAACAACTTATCAGGAACCCGACTTCGACTCCTAATGCGTTTCATATGTGATGAGAACAATCTCATTGTAGAGGATAATAATTGAGCACTCATCCACCCAGACTGACACACACTTCCGGCTACTTATGACTTCCCCCCCCCCTCTACGCATTTTTTTTCTATTTTGTATTGCTTTCTATGTTGTTCTGTCCAGTGTATGTTTCTTTTTCATTTTTATTTGTTTTTGTACCCGTTACTTGTTTTTGTTCTTAAAAAATAAAATTCACCTCCATCCATCCAAACCGGAAAGGAGCCAAATGGCTCTAAACACGGGATGCAGGTGGTGTAATGTAATGTAAAGTGATACTGATCTTAAATGTCAAAAAACAAGATTATCTTCTCATAAAGTAAAAAAAAAAATTAGTTTTTTAAAACTATAATTGTTGAATTATTTTTATCTCTCTTTAACTCTTTTGTTGTTGTACCTTGTATGTTCTAAATGTTATACTTTTGTTAATATACCTACTGCCCTCTTTTCTTAATTAAAGAGAAATTTCATGTTTTTTGTTTTAAGTTGTTTATATTAAACTCTATATGTTAATAGACGTTTAACTTTAAAAACTATTATCTCCATCTCCTCCAAAATTGCTCGTTATCTTTAGCTTTAGTTGCTAATTTTAATTTTGTACATTATTTCGTAAAGCATTTTTAAAAAGTAATGACTTTTCTAAAACTTAAAAGACTGATAGCAACAGTTTCATTTTTATTTTGTTTCTAAATATTTCATCGTATATTTATATTTTAAGGTATCAATATTTTCTGTTTAATTATATTTTTTAAATCGTTATATTCTGAAAATTCTATTCTTGTTCAGCATTTAATTTTTATGTTCAATTTATTTTACTAATAATAATTCTGTTGTTTGAGTTGCTTATTTGTTTCGACTAAAGAAATGCTTAAAGCAAAATGTATTTATTTAATCGTAGAAAATCCCATCAATCTTACATATTTAATAAACATTGCGAGAAAAGGTTAAAAAATGCGTTAGAAATAATTTTATTCCAGGTAATGATAAGAAATAATACATATAGGTAGTTGAAACACACATAACACATGCTAGCATCGCCAGGGCAGAAATCTCGATTGCCGACTACCCAGTTCGGTTATCGGTTGTATCAGATATAAAAGTATCAGTATCAACTTGTACCTGATTCAGCAAAACATGGCGTTAACCCAACTGTCACCCCGCCCCCCTTCTCCTTTTATTAACTTACCATTGGATTTCTCTTCTTTGTCCATCGCATTTATATGTAATTGAGTGGTTTTTTCACAGCATATTGTTAAATGTGAATTTTGATTTTCAAAAAATTCTTGCTTCTGCTGAATGAATAGTAACATTTCCCCGCTAAATTCATCATACCAGAGCACAAATAGGCCTACCCTACGGGTGTTAAATTTCTCCAATTGGGGTTCCCCGCGTGAAATAGCAAAACTTCACGGGACGGGATGAAATCGGATTTTCTATAAACGATGATGTAATTGTATTCCTTGTGTGAATAATATGTTAATTTGTTTTTGACAATTAACCACAATGTTAAATAGAAGGCGTGGAAAATATTTATTCGAGTTTAACCCATGGTCTGCCTCATCACAAGAGGGCGCTCTCCACCGTATGAGAATTAATCTCGAACTATGGTTGGGAGCGTCTGTTTTTGTATGGTTTGAGTAGGCTTGAAATAATGTTGTTCATTTTCAGGTCGATTTGACGGCCATAGGTAGGGGCCGTTCAAATATTACGTAAGCACCCAAGGGGGGGGAAGGGGGTTTGCGATTTGCTTATTTTTGCTGACAAGGGGAGAGGGGGAGTATGAGTGATGCTTACGTAAGAAATTGAAATCACTTTATTTCCGAAAATCTCTTGTAACTTGCACAAATAATTAAATTTGAAAAAAAAGTTAAATTTGGCAAAAGAAAAATAAACTTGATTTTTGTAAGCTTAAACTTGAAATTGTAAGGAAATTAAACTTACATTTGTTAGAGTTTTTATTTGAATTAAGTCCTAAAATTTTTAAAATTAGATTATTACTGTTATGCGTTTTGTAAAAAAAAAAAAGAAC
>BGPR01001815.1:0-39932 GCA_013235015.1 Araneus ventricosus | reverse complement strand
CCCGAGGAAAAATAATGGTATGCTTCCCATTCATAAAACCAATTATCTACAAATGGTAAATAAACAAGACCCAGTGACTATAAGACAGTGGCACTTTATTTTTCGCTGAGCTGCGTGTTGTGACTTGAAATCTGGCCTTTCTCGGCCTTCCCCTTGTAAATTATGACTCTGGTAACTAATCAATGTAACTCTTTCTTCCAGTGAAATTCTGCATTGTTATGAAAATCTGACTTCTATCCATCTATTATTTTGATTAATATGACGAGAACAAGTTTTATATTCAATAAATAAATAGAAAAATATAGTTCAACTTGTATCGGGCTCAATTTGTCACGGATAAAAATAAAACTCTTGAAAATAAGTAAAAATAATTTTCATTATCCCGTGCCCAGAGGGCTTTACCTCTCCTTCTTCCCTCTCAAATGGGCTTGCATGGGAGCAGCAGGATTCCTCATAGGAGATGATGGTCAATGAAGAGATGGGATCCAGTGGACATCTATAGCAATGTAAGTAGACAACTGTTTAAGCTTAGTTACAATGCTGAATAGCATAGCTGTGCAAGAATCCAGACGATTCTAAGGTCGATGTCTAAGACGAATATATCAAGGCCCCTCCAAAAAGAGACATTTGATAAAATACTAAATTCTAGGGTTTTCTTTCATGACAGCTCAAAATAAGCCTTCTAGCCACAGAGCTGTTTTCAGGAGTAAAGGGCGCAGAACTTTCATTCTGATATTGTCTGTTAGAAATATTAGCAGTTATTTTATCACCTAGGATATTACCATTAGTATTTATTATTGAGTTTGACTCCTCTAATTGATCTTGCTCTTTCCATTGCTTTTAACCAGGTTTGTATTGGCGTTCTTGCAAACATGATACCACAGGGAACCTAGAAATCAGGGGAAAGTTGGAGAATTTTATCGATCTGGAAAAGTCAGGGAAATTCGTAAAAATATCTAAAAATCAGGGAAAATTAATAGTTACTTAAGTTATTATCTATTAATTAGTATCTTATGTCTAACATTATTTGTAATAATAAATGGAATTAAAAAAACTTGTCATTTATAAAAGCAGAAGTTTTTGATTAGAACAATTAATTTCTTATGATTTGTTACAGAATAAAGATTTGAAGTAATATTTTGGCAGTTTCTCTTGTTTATATCTTTGCTAAAATATATATTATTAGGTACATATAATTAGACTATTTTTATATTTATGCTGCAACATGTTATTCTGGTACCCATGTAAAGAGCACTAATTAGTTATTGAACTGTTTTAAAGTTTTGAGCAAAGATTATAATAACCTTTACTGGTAATATAATTTAACTTGTGTTGCAAAGAGTAGTTTTAATGTTTCTTAGAATTCTTATGCAGTTTTAGAAGCAAAGTATTTTGTTAAAAGTTTCAGTATTTTTTAGAAATGTAATATACTGTTTTAATAGATTTTTTAGGACGTTCATTTCATTTAAAAAAAAAATTAAATTTCATAAAAGCATTTATTTTTTTTTTCATATTATATAACTGGTTAAAGTGTTTTTAATAATGTGTATTGTACACATACAGTGATTCTGAGTAGGGAGAAAGGCAGGAAACTAATATAATTAGTAGTCGTAAATCAGGGAAATGTTGCAAGTTTAGTCAGGGAAATTTTTTTCACAGTTTCTGTAGCCACCCTGTTCCATCTTTTTTCTTTAGTCAAGCCTGCTGGCATTTAATCTGCATTTGTAATGCATAATTCAGATTTCAAAGCAGTTTTAATTAAAGAATTGTTATGTAAGAATTCAGAAATGTAATGCTTAACACTGCCCACTAGGAATAGCATACTTAGCTGACAGCTTTCTTAAAGAAAAGCCAACATTTAGATGTTAGACATGCAGGCATGAAAAAATTGCAGCCTTTTATGCAAAGTTGTATGCTCCAGCAACCATTACTCCCTCCTTTGTAAGCTATTATATATGATGAACTGTTTTGAAATAGTTCTGAACTTATGTATGTTTGCATGCACATACATAAGAAAACTGTCTTATTTCCTTAAATTTCATTTTTTTTAGAAATTTTAGAGATGCCATTTGATGGCTTTACTTCAAATTCCCCCTCAAAGAATTTTATAGTGTAAAATTTATCTCAACAAAGTTCTTGTAGGATAATTTGAAGAGGATCTGCAATATGTACATTTAAAAAGAAAACTTTTCCCCCCACTTGTTATGTATATACATAAGCTTCCAAAATTTTAATTGCTTATTATTTTCTGGTAAATCAGCAGCTCCTTCATATTTTATACTTTTCTTTTGAAAAATTTGTGCAAGAAGTTTCTTAAGTATTATGAATAGGTACATTGTCAGGTCATAACATGATTTATTACATATTGATTTGTTTGATAATGTACTGAAGATAGTAGGCCTCTTGCTCATATGACTTTTAAAGTAGGTTAAACTAGGGATAGCATGTTTAGTCAACTCTTGGTGTAATATTTTTTATGTATTTTAGTCAGAAGGTTCTTCTTGATGCTCTTAAAAATATTGATGTTAGACTGGAACTAATTGTTCTATACCAGGGGTAAGGAACCTTTTTGCACTGAAAGGCGCCGTTGAATTTCGGCAGCTGGGCAAAAGGGCGCACGAGCAGAATCTTGAGGGTTATTGTTCTGTAATTATTTATTATATTACAGACAATTACATTATTTCAATGCAAATTGAAATAACTGGTAAAGCCACATAAGAAACCATGTGTAGCCTTGAGGCTGCATGTTCCCCCACCCCTATTCTATACAGTAGACCCTCTGTAATCGGAAATTTCGGATAATCTATAAATTTTTTTATTTTCTGAAAATATTTTATTAAAAAAAGAAAAATAACTATGAGTCAGAAGCAAAGCTAATGTATATTTCTAACCTTAAAAGAAACATTTGAACTAGTATTTACGAATGAATACAGCACCTTAATTAGTTGAAACAAAATAATTCATCCTCTTTTTGATGTAAGGAACTGAAACTACTCGACGGTGCGAATCGCAGAGAGCTTTTTCCGTACTCTTTTCACAGAGTACCCATAGTCAATACTCTATGGTATTTGGTATATTAAGAGTATTTTACTGGATAATCAGAACAGAGGTTAGCCCCAATTAGTTTGGATTCCCGATTCTCAACTGTATTTTTTCAATAGAAACCATTCATTCAAAGCAGGCAGGTTTATTTTTGGTTAGTGTACAAAAACAATTATGCCATCCTAAAGGTTTCTTCCAAAATAAATCTGTTGCTCGCATCTCATTTTTTACTGTGTTCCACTACTTTATAATAGTTTAAATTATAAAGTTTTATCATAGTTGAACATATTGGAATTTATTCTCATTACAAAAGATTGTTTGAAGGGTAAACCAACAATACTATAAAATTTTTTTAAAATTGTTCATAGATTTATTTTGGTGTTCTCAAATGGCCAGAATATTATTTCCCACTAAGTTTTAAAAATTGAATATTGTTAAGTCTCTTATTTTAAATTGTATTTTTAGGCTAAGTTATTTGCAAAAGATTGATAAACTTGCTTTTAAGATAAGACATTGTGTTGTAACTTATCAGAAATGTTAAAATTTTCACACTTCTACCTTTCTCAGAAGTCCTTTTCCTCTCTTATATTCATGTCTTTTCCATTCTGTTAAAAAGAATTTTTAAAAAGCATTATCTAGGAAACTTCCTGCTTCCCATTGTTTTAAGTTAAATCCCATTTGTAATTTAATTTTGTGTTGAAGGACATATGTCTCAATGTGCAATAAATGTTTCCTTGAATGAATTTTTTGTTTTCCTACATCTTCTCAAAATACAGAATTGAAAAATCAGAAGCTTCTGTCTTTTAACATTCTGTATTAAATAATAATTTTTTTTATCCTCTTGTCATATCATTTCAACTAACTGAAAACATATTAAGTTAAATAACGATTTCAATATATTCATTACTCAAATATCTAAATTGCTGTAATAAAGATGCTTTATTAATGCAGCGCGATGTCTATATTACAATTATGGCATAAGTTGAAAAAATGTCCAAGTATACTAGTTCTTTAAGATAATATGTGGTTATTTTATTCTTTATTTTTATACTAACATATTGAGCTGAAGGCTTGCATTTCAGAAATATTACTCTCGTATCTAGAATACTTTATCCTTAGATGCTTATTTGGGTGAAGAATATTACTTTTGAAATTCTTAAGATTATTGCAATGCCCTTGAGATGCTCTGAAACTTTTGATAGCAACAATGCAATTTGTCCATTTTGAAGCAATTATAATCAGAATGGACAGCATATAATTTTTGTTAAGCAGAGCTATAGTGGACAAATACATTTAAAAACACTGAAACCGAACCATTTGCTTTCACAAATATTTCTTTTTAGAATAGGAGAGCTGAAACTCTTTTGATCCATTCTGGTTTTGAAAGAAAACATGTTTTCTATTTTAATACAATATCTAATTCAGTTCAATGAAAATTGTGGGTTGGTCCAGTCGGGTACTTCGTGCCACATTACTGTTAAAAATTTATTACTTTTGTGCAATTTTCAATTCAATTGGTGCTTGTGTATTAGCTGAAAGTAGTTAGTTGGTTAACTGTATGCGAATTTGCAATGTCATGCAGATTTTTCTTCTCTTTCATGGATTCTTGTGGTATCATTTCTGTTACCGTTTGCTATAAAAATTCACATTTGTAACATAATGAAATTTCATAATTAAAACTTTGCATTACATTTACAGTTCTAAAATTCTGTAATATTCCAATATATAAATATGAATTTCGAATGTTTATAAAAAAGATTCATATCCAGATTGCATCATATTTTAAGTTATAATAGTTGATTACATGTGAACTTAAGATATATAATTGTGGAGCAAGTGATTTATATTTTCTGTTAGTCTCTTTAGAATATTTTCCTATTGTTCCATATTAAAATGTAATATCAGAATGATTTAGATGTTTAATTGGCATAAAAAGCAAATTGGAGAACAAGCAGTAATTTGGGGGGAAAATGTGAGCTGGATATAAAAAAAAAAAGGCTTCACAAAGCATTGTTCTATAATGTTTTTAATTTTCAACCAAAATATTATTACTGTAAAATCATGTCCATTTAGATTGTTTGGACACAAATATGTACTTTTTACATTGTTCTCTAATTTTTTTACACTCTCATTTTGTATGTGGTACAACTTTTAAAAATCTGTG
Source organism: Araneus ventricosus (assembly GCA_013235015.1). Taxonomy (NCBI): domain Eukaryota; kingdom Metazoa; phylum Arthropoda; class Arachnida; order Araneae; family Araneidae; genus Araneus; species Araneus ventricosus. The sequence continues at coordinate 34,726 of BGPR01001815.1, read as the reverse complement.
TTTTACTTCATATTTTTTAAAAGTAGTCGTAACATATTTTTTTTTTAAATCCATGTTCAATAAAATTAATTCTTTTATGAAGATGGAAAGATTGTGCAGGAGAAAAGTCATTGCAACTAACTAGTTAAATTTGTAATAATTATATATATACTGTAAGGTAAAACTGAAAAACCTTGCCATGAACCCTTGTAGTGGCCAATTATACTGATCTGATGTTCAGTTCTGCACTGTCAGCTGTGTTCATGCAATCAAGTCCTTGCATTCCAAAATTTTTTTTCTAGTATATCTTTAAGGAAATGGATTATCTAGTTTGAAATTTTTTGGTTTAGCTCCTTGATTAACCCCAGCATCCTATTTATAGGACAGTTACGTTTCACTTCCGTGGCTAAACCATATGTATTCCATTGTTTCTTTTTTTTGCTTTGTTTATGAAGTCAGTAGGTATTACCAAACCCTTAAATGGTTTTCAACAGGCATATACCACTATTTAGCCAGATTTTGAAGTCGAAATGTCATCATTTTAATTTTTAAAAATTTTTCCTTCGATTTATTTTTGAGGTAATGCAAGGGATTAGAAAGTCATTTTTATATTTTACTATATTTTAAAAATCTTTAATATCTATTTAAAAAAGTTTTTATAAATGATTTTCTACTGATTTTTTTAAAAAAATTCTGAATTCAATTTTATTTTACTACTAAATTATTATTGGTGTTTTAAAAATAATTTATTAAAATCTATGCTTTAAATTAATTTGGGCATTAATGGGTTAATTAAAGGGGTTTTCATTGTTATATATGTTCATTATGAGTGTATTATTTTTTTTAAAGTTTTATATTAGTATTTTTTTATCAACTAATCAGTGATCTAAGATAATTAAAAAAACTAGTAAGGAAAAATATTTATCTTCTAGAGAACTGTTATTTTTCTCCATTGCAACAAATATAGCATACAAAAAAAAATTCACCACATCAACATTTTTATGGATCACTTATCGTCTCATTATTATTTAGATTCAGCTTTTATTGAAGGCAAATATGAATGCCAACTGTTTCTGATTATTAAAACTGGTTGGCATTTATAATTCCCTTAGATTACAATTGTTCCAGAAATTGATTCTAATGCTTTTTTCATATTAAGAATTTATGTAGATTCTTAATAAATTTAGTTTTACTTTAGTTTTTTTGCCTGTTACCTCAAGATATTGTGTTATTTATTAATAATGCTCCTTCTTGCAAATTGACAAATAAGCTATTCACATGCCATTGAAGAGTGATGCTTGTATCAGGTGGCATAATTGGCAACAAATCATAGATGAGTACAAGATATGAATATGATGTGCATTTTGAGCACATATGAATTCAATTTGGAGTTTGCTCCTCTTGAAGTACCTGTTAAGTTTAATAAAAAATGTGGGTATAGAAATTTTGGATTTGTGCAGTTAGGACAGTGGGGTGATAATGGGAAGCAAGTACCAGCTGTTTCACATTTATACCCGAGGCTGGATATGGTATAGAATTCAGGCAAAAGAATATTTTCAAATCATAAAGCTGTAATTCAAGTCAGTGGTGCTTCTTTGATAATTGTCCGTTTATTTGAAATCAAGACCTATATGTTCCTTTTATGTTTGTACTCATAGCTATGATGATGTCTCCATTTCTCATGACTAGTCATGAAAAATGGGGACATAATCTGAGAATAATTCGCTAGCAAACCAAATAGTGTAGTTCAGTGTTAAAAATTTATTTTTTTGCAATGCATTCTGTTGGCATAGTGACAAGAAGGGAGAAAAGATGTCCAGGGTCATTCTTGGCTGGGGAGGATGGCGGCAAAATACTAGTGCATTTATGCCATTTTTAAAAGTCAAATATGACGAACGTATGAAAAAATGATGCCATGCCGTGGTCCATTTTGCCTTGCTGAGCCAATGATGATGGCTGGGGTGAAATTATCATGGCACTTGACCCTTAGTATGCCATTGAGTGCATTAAGCCTCAGCCCAGTTGCATTACAGAATTTATGGATAATTATTTTGTTGAATGGTTTTTCCAGTGACTTAGTTAGACCCTTAGAAATGCTCACTTGTGTTGAGCATTTCTAAGGGCTCTAGGAACAATTCTACATTTCTTAGTAATTGAGATCCAACTTTACATATCAATTGCAACTGTGTACCCCTTCCAAGGAATTTCATAATTAATATCAAAATATCTTTTGTGTTACACAAATGTACTGACCAGTTCTGAAGTTTTATTTTGTATTATTACAATGAGTGCATTTTTTCCTATTTTGGCTAAAACTAATTATTGCCAGTAAATTTCTTCTTTCCCCAGGGAATTCTAATTTGCTATATTTGCTTACATATGTTTATGACACTTTCAATTTAACAATGTACTTAATTACAACAATGCTTTTTAATTTTCGAGAAACAAGAGACTCTTGATTCAGATTCTCGTCTCTTAGTATCTGCCTTTTATGTCTAATAAAAAGAAAGATAGTGGTGTAGAAAGGGCAAGTGATGCCTGAAGCATAGCATTCCCTTTCTTTCCCGTGAGCTGGTTATATTTGGCTTAATAAGTGAAACAATGGCACTAATATTTTGTCTTCACACTGCCTTCTAGATTGGCATCAAGGACATCTGTAACCCTTTCCCCCTAATATTACACTGTTGAAAAGAGGATATATAAACTTTGTATTAGAATATGTTAGTGTCATCCTTTAAGACCAAGTTCTTTGCTTTGACATTATAATCATTCTGTACTTATTATCTATATTGAAAATAATAAAGCTTAAAAATACAGTGATTATTTACAACAGCACAAATCACCGTTTCATTTATTCATGCCTCACAACTAATTTGTTACTTTTTTTTCAGTCCATTATTTCCTTCACTTCTATTGATTGCTGTGACAAAGCTGAATGTTTAAAAGGTATGTAAATTACTTTAATAAGTAAAAAAAACCATCTGAATCTTTCAGTTGCTACTAAAACTTGTAATGAAGATTGAACAAATGGCTCTTTTCAACTATATTGAAAATATTCAGTCATGATTCATATTTCTAATTTTTTGTAATAGTTTAACTTTTGTAGCTTGATGTTCAATCAATTCTTTTCTGAAGCATTTGAAAATTTGAGAGGGGAAAAACACTAATGATGCATAAAAAATGTATGGCATAATATTTTCTTTCAATTGAATTCTATTAAAATAAATTTATTTTAGTGCTATATTCTTAGTTGTTAAAAGTATATTTTTCAGTATGAGATAGTTAAAAATTATATATTTCACACCTCAGTTTAAAATGATAAGATCTGTTTGTTGAACAATCAAAATTTTAAACTATCCAGAAAGAAATAAAGTAACACATCTTTAAAATATTAATTTCTCATAATAAAGTAACATATTGAATTTCTATGATTTTCTATCCTCTTTGCCCAAGACAGGAAATGAATTTTTTTATGTATATGGTTCTCTTTGTAAGAAAACTGCAATTTTATTTAGTTTAGCAATTAATACTTGAATGGCATGCTTAATTTCAATGATGACAGCACTGAAATTGTTTAGTTTATATAAATTTTAGCTGTCAGTTTCAAGTAATAAACTATGTTTTTTAAATTCTATGAATGATGCAGCAATGTTCTTAGCATCATATATAAAGACTTTTTTTATATATATTTTCTCTTTCATAATTATCTAATTCATCATCATAGATGAAAATGCATTTTGAAACACAAAATTTTAGTCTGATTAATTCTGTAAAACTATAGTGGTTTTAGTTGGCATTGTACTTATCTAAAAAAGTTAATTGAAAATATCTTATTGAGAGCTCTTAAGTTGAAAAGTAAATGCTATTTGAGCTAATCTTAGATGAAAATACAACATGTTTGTATTGTGGAAGTGCCATTCATGAGCATTTCAAATTACCCAGTACTAACACAAGAGTTGAGTTTATATGTATATCAAAATTCTTTCACCCTTTGAGTAACAATGGTATATTTCCCTAAAAGCTCAAAAATGACTATTTTGACAAAAATATTACATCACATTCTATTTCATGTAATGTACTATAGGATTAAAAATAAATGGAATATCTCTTTCATGCTATATAAAGTTTCACTGTTATGGGTGGTTCTTGTCTATTAATTACGGAATGAATAAAACAAGGATTTATATTTCCAGTCTGTAGAATGAATGCTGATTTGCTAAAAAAAATGTGAATAATAAATTAAACTTATCTGAGACCTGTTATGCTTATTTGCATTGTGAAAGAATATGTCAAATGCTCCAGGGATGTGTGTCACTATCTCACCTTTTAATTACAACATGCTCTTGATTCTTTTTTTTTATGATTAAAAAAAATAGTCTAGTTGGAATATAACATTTCTTAAGTTGCATTTAATTCATGAGGACTCAACAGAGTTACTGATATATGTATTTTTTCTTTGCCTTGTTCCTCTTCTAATGAAAACTTGCTTTTCATAATGATGTATTAGTTAAGAAAAAAAACTGAAATATGGAGTTTACTACATTAAATCTTTTATAATATCAAATCAGCTTTTATTTCAGATAATCAATTCTTGTCAATAAAATTCATACTTAAAAGTCTTGGATTTTATTGTATTATGTTAAAATTATTGTAAAAGAAAACCAAAGAATTATTTGCTTTAGATGTTTATAAAGTTTACAATTTGCTCACTACTAGGCCAATAAATGAGTGTATTTTTATGTGAGAATTAAAGAACAAATAATGCATTAATAATAATATTTAATCTAATAATTTTTTTAAATTATGAATTTAAATTATCATTTTTAAGGTTGTATGATGTGCATAGTAGTAGTTGAAATGAATTGTTCATTTGGTACAATTATTAAAATATATACAATGTGGTCTTTTGCTTTTGGAAAAAGCAATAATTTTTTTTTTTTAGGAAAATGTAACTCAATTTTTCACAGGGGGAAAAAAATCATTACTTTTTAAAAAGATGTTTCTCACATCATTTTGTTTCAGTTTTCAAAGTTGTGTTTATAAATATAAAGTAATGTTATATGAATATTTGCATACATGTAATTTATATTGCTAGCCACAAGTCATTATATGAAGAAGAAATGCATGTAATGACAGTTTTTGCCGAATTCCCATTGCTGCTAACCGTGCATAAGTTCCAAATCAAATGTTTATAAATTCTCGGCGACACGGAGACCTCCGGTTTAACATGAATTGAAGATTGATTTGATAGAATTGCTAGGCAGCTTTGAACTGTATATGAAACACAGTACTTATTCTGATTATATATTGGTACATTTAATTGCCTAATAAAAGTTTGTGGAGAGTGGATTTTGCACGTAAATCGTATAGTTAAAAACGAAATTACTGTAAGATTTTAAATACTTAAAACAGCAATTTGCATGTTCAAGATGAAAATCGTGTACAGAACAATCTGTCCACGGATTCCTTCTTCTGTCCAAGATTCTAAGTGCCTTTATTGGATAAAACAAAAAGTTTCTGTTGAGTTAGCCTGATTAAATTTACTCTTGTTCAAGCTACAGTAGAAATAAATTTTCATTAGAAATAAATGTTCTTAATGAAATAGTTTAAAGACCAGATCTATTCTTCCAATTGGACATTGGCAGGCTTCAACTCGGAGCTAACGTAGCGATTACTTTTCAGTTGTGTTCATGGACATAAACAAAATCTTCATGGTTTCTAATTGTTTTAAAACAGTAACTACAACTAAATGTTAATTTAACCTTACCATACCATTGCAAGGTTCAAAAAGGTAAGACACGTGGCGTCCGTTTGGTAAGTCGAGAGAACCCCGTTAGCGGCATTGGACGAGTCGACCACACAGCTGGAAAATCAATCCCATAATTCTTGTGGCATCTGATCGCGTCGTTCTTAATGACCGCGCAAGCAGTATCTACTTGGATATATGAATTTTTGTTTTGTTCTTTTTAGTTAAAAGTCTAAATCATAATTTTCATGGGTCAACGTTCCAGACTGGTAAGCATATTACTTTTTACAAGCTGAAAACATCTCTTGTACACTTACCTCCTTTCGCCCATAACTCACCATGCAAGAAGTCGTGGTCTCTTTGTTCTTGAAATCCTTTTTTTTGTGTACGTGATATTTCTTTATCACTATTTTTTTCTTTTGACTTCATAAAAATAATTGGTAACCCGCACATTTCTTTTGGCAAATTGCATTTTCTGGAATGCGAGGTACCATCTTTCGAACTATTGACAGTTGCATAACCTTAAGTTTAAATTTCAAGAACAGTCGTCCCCAGAATGCCAAGATAATGAAAATTATAGAATATTAAGTCTACTTTATTCATATTAAGTCTACTTTATTCACAAGATGATAACTTTAAACATGTTAACCGATACATTCCAGTATAAGTACATTGTTTAAAAATATATTTTGCAGTTTTATAAAAATATTTTAAATACATAATTTTAAACGTTAGTATAAAATGCTTACAAACTACGATTTCTATTTTTAGAATTGGATGAACTCGAGAGGAAACCTTTCTTCATGTCACGTATCAATTCAGTAAAGTTCTTAAATTTAATCGGAAATAAGTACGTGAATATACCAGAAAATGTTAGGTGTGGGCACACGAGATATTCTTATCGTTCGCTGCGAAATCGGGGCGGGGGTACGGGAAGTTAGTTGGTTCCCAACTAAACGATTAAATAACGCGAAAAAACGGCTTACTTACTCAAAAAAGTGCAGAAACAAAGCAAAGTTAGAACAACATATCAATGATAATCGCGTCGCTTACGTCAACATTTCTTATTTAGCAGAAGAAAAGGACGGGATCGCGTCATTGAAGTGACGCTACGATGTGACCGTTTCACTCATTCGCATTCCGCGATATTCATCCACGAAGCTAGGACTACTTTCCCGCTTCGCACTTTCCCATTCCCCCTTGGCTGTTTCAGCTCGGGAGGTTCTTGTTGATTTTCTTTCTCGTGCTCGCACCACTCCCCCTCTCCACTCCTCTTCCGCGTTGGAATTAAATAAAGAAACTTGGATCTTCACGTAATTTAAGTGATTTTCAAATAAACAATCAGACATCGAAAAGACATTCCGTGGTGCTCTATTCCAAGAATTCCCCATTTTTCTATGCAAAACCGAAGTATCCGTTGTTTTCGTAATTTCCGTGTTTCAGGTTAACGGAATTAATAGAACCGAGTTTTAAAAAAAGATAAAATTTGTTTAAATGAACACATTAAAAGGGTTTATAAACTACTGTGTAATTTTTTTTTGAAACTGTCTTAATTTTTTCAATTTCTAAATCTTTTCAATGCACCAATTACTTTATATATTTATCTATGGAAATTAGAAATTTTGATCTTTCCTCATCAGTGGTATTTTTTTTAAAACAATGCGTTCCCGTTTTATTTATTTATTTTTTTAATTCCGTATCATCAGTAGTGTGTATATATATTTTAACTACATTCCTTACGTACTCATTCTTAAAAATGTATGATTTACAATTTCTGTCTTCTTTTATATAAAACTGTTTTTTAAATTTCGTTTTGTCCTTGGGTTTTTAACGTATTTGCGCGTCATACAATCTCATTTTCTTCTTTGATTCAATATTTATTTATTTTTTAAACTAGCATGTGTGTGATGGGATTGCAGGTGTTCAGAGTTTTAAACAGTTTAATAAGGTCGAATGTGTTTTCATAAAAAGACGCTTGTTAGATTTATGTTTCGAGGTGTCCCACGCGGATATTCTTGCCTGAAAAATTATTTTACCCGTTTTGCATCCATAAGGTAACTAATTTTTCATGATACATGTATAGAATTTTGATGTGAAAAAATTTTGTGTATAAAATATGAATCCACAGTAATATCCGTTTGCTTACCGACAATTTTTTATATACATCTGAGGTCTTCCAGATGAACGTTGGTGGTATGCAAATTGGGATCTATATAAAAGAGGTGATAAAAAGAGGAAAATTTCCTTGCACAGGTGCTATCTAGTGAGGATTGTTGGAAGAAAGCCTAGGAATCAGAACTAAATGGAGCTGACCTTTGCTCGGATTCCGGGGAAATCGGATTATCCGGGAAATTCGGTAAAATACTCGATATACCAAATGCAGTATAGTATTGACTCTGGGTGCTCTGTGAAGGTGTACGGAAAGAGTAGGCGGCAATTTGCACGGTTCAGTGGCAAACAAGTTGAGAGTAAAAAGATGTCTGAGTTTGTTTCTACTAACAAAGGTGTTAATTCACTCTTGAAGACAAATTCGAATACTTCTTTTAAGTTAGGAATAAACATTAGCTTTGTTTCTGATTAGTAATTGTTTTTTTTCCTTCATTTTTCAGTAAAAAAAATTTACAGAAAATCTTTTGTTTTTGATTTTCTGAAAATTTTAGCTTAAAATAATTGAATATGGTTAGATTACTTGAATCATTTTAACTCAACAAATAACGATCTTCTTTTCGTATACTTATAGTTAATTCTTCATTTGTCTTTTTTTATTTTTCTGTGTGCACTTACACTTGATTTGCAAGATTTTGTAATGGTTATGAGGGTTTTTTACCGGGAGGCGATAAAGAAAAGGCTCTCCAAGAAAGTTTGAAGGTTAGACAAGAGTTTTCGAACGAATTTTTAATTCTTGGCTTCCAAAATTATAACATTATCTAAGTGTACGAGGTTTGATCAAAAGGTATCGGGACTGGTGTCCTACCCTCATGGCTAAAACAAGCAGAGTGAAGATGCGTGGCAGATATTGACCTTGAATCCTCCCACTCATATGCCGAATGCTGCAAGGTCGTAGTTCCCTCCCACTTCTGTAAAGTACTGTTCAGCAACGGATTGCGAGACTACCACTTTTGGGCGATTTTACACAGGAAAGGGGTGTCAGACAGTGAATCATATGAGCGCATTTCCGGAGTTCTTTGTTAAATCACGCCCAGTAAAACGTAAACATCACCCTTCCATTCTTCACTTTCCCCCTATTTTGATAAAAATAACTCCGCCCGACGCATGCTCAAACTCGCGGAGGGTTTCCGAATCCGTTGCTAAACAATAGAGCTTTGGAAAATGTGCTCTTGTCGCATTTTTATGGTAGAGAAGGTTGAGCTTGCGCAAGGTTGAAGAAAGTTTATGGGGAAGATTATATGAGCCGCACCAAGAGTTTATGAGTTGTTCAAATGGTTCCAACATGCCCGTGAAAATATCGAAAGCCGACGACATTTACAAATGTCAGAACCTTAAAGATATGCGTCCAGCTGTGCATGAAAATCATAGAATCTCCGTCCATGTGTTATCTGAAGAGTGCAGCATTAGCTATGGTTCAGATCAGTCCATTTTGACTGAAAATTTGGTATGAGATGTGTATTTACCAAGTTTGTGTCGGAAATGCTCTCTGCAGAACAAAATGAAGACTGGCTTTCAGCTGAGCTCGATCGCCTTGAATGTGTTGAAAATAAGGAACACTTTTTGAAAGTGATTGTAATGGCGGTTATTGCGAAGATAACCGGTTTTCGGTTATTCAGGTTTTTTTTCACCTTCCGGTTTAACCTGGCGGTTATAACAGCTCAAAATAACCGTGTTTTTTAAAATAAAAAACAAACGCCGTTTGTAGGCAAAATTTTTTAATAATATTGTTTTTATAGGAAATCAATCCATTGGCTAATATTTGTATGTTCTTAAAGACTCTTTCAGTAATCCGCCAACCAACAAACGCCTCGAGGAAGCGGTTGTTGGTGTTGATTGACCTAAGATGATGAAATTCAAAGCTTATTAACTTGGTAAATTTTAGTGTAATCGAACTTAAAATCGAGCATATCTTCCGATCCGTTTTTTTTTTTTTTTTTTTACCCGGTTTTTGGTTTTTAAAAATGTAATCGGGGGAAAAAAAAAAAAAAAACACGGTTAACCAAAAAAGAAAAAAAAGTCCTGCAATTAAAACCGGTATGTTTTTCCCATCCCTAATTGTAATAGGGGGTGTATGGTTGGTTTTGTGACTGATTCAAGGAGATCGAACATTCTAAGAGAGCGATCGCAGTTTTTAACATAACTTGCTCCGCCATAACTAGTGCAACGAACAGCTTAGTACATACATTTTTCAAAACTCTGAAGCACAGACGTGTCGGAAACTACGACATTGTAACTTTTGGCGCATGCGTAGAAGGGTTCAAGGTCAGTACCTGTCCAACGTCTTCACTCTGCTTGTTTTAACTTTGAGGGTAGGTCACCAATCCTAATATTTTTTTTATCACCCCTCTTGTATAGGTAACTGATTTTTAACTATTCTCGTATTAAAAAAAAATGATCGTATGAATTTCTCGAAGACTTTTTTTACTTTCTCATATACGAAGTATACAAAGAGAAAGTATTGTAATCGTCAAAAAATTCGAACTCGAGATTTTGACGAATCTCCGCGTTTCAGACCTCCCTGAGTCCGAAAAACACAATTTAGGAATTATGTCTGACGGAACACGATAACTCGAAAACTATTAGAGCTACGGGGATGAAATTTGGTATGTGATCTTCACACATCATCAAATACGCGCTTCGGAAATTATGGCAACCCCCTAAAACGAAACTTCGTTCTGACATTCTCCAGATGGACGCCTGTGATTAAGCAGAGGTGTAGTGAAATGTAGTGCGATATCTATAGTAAGAATTCGTACTCAAAAACGATAAATAAAGTTGTGGTACCTCAGCGCGCGTAAAAATTGCGAACATACGCAATTTTTTTGCAAAATATTAAGTTTTTTGGAATTCATAAATTTTATATGTTTCATTGTAAATCATGATTCATAATTTTTTTTCTCAAAATAACCAGGGCTTGGGTAAATACTCCAAAAATATTTACGGGTGTTTACCCACCCCACATTACTGGTCGTATGCGATCAAGTTTCGGGGGGGGGAGCCACTCCCGCTGGTTTCATGATTGGTTTTAATTGAATATCAAGCAAATGGCCCTTCACCCTGCCATGTTACAGCATGGACAGCGTAGTGAATTACTGATTTTATATCATTTCGAAAAATAATTTCATTAGTAGAATTGTTTGTAGTAAAGTTCCCAAATGAGTTAGATACAAAAATATTACTTAATCAGGATAATCGAGCAGCAAATTATATTATTTATTTGATATAAATTGAATTATTTTAGTCAAAAATTAGAATTAATCGAACTGTGTATTTCTTATAACTATTATAATTCAGAATTACGTTAAAAAAATATATACATTTTTTTCTGTGATAGATGAGCGAGGATCGTGATGGCGAATTATTGTTTTTTTGAGGTGACTCATTGTCCTCAGGAAGACAGGTGTGTCTTTTTTTTAGAACATTCTTTTAATAATAATTTTTATGGAAAGAAACTTATAATTCCCCTCTAAGAATCTATGCTTATAAAAGGCAATGTTTGCGTGTGTGTGCGATGTCCAGACGAATCTATCGCACTTACAGCCATGAAATTTGGCACACAGGTGGACGTAATGGTGACTCAATGCACCTCGAAGCCCGAATTTTAAAATTTAATCTAGAAAATTTCTTATTTAATGCTTTGTGTTGTTTTGGGTCATTTTTGGCACGTTTACGGCTGTAGTATCTTTTATAATGATTGTTGAAAAACAGTCGATGCACCATCTAATAGCACAAAAAATTTTCGTTCTAATGAAGTTTGTTTTGAATTTCCAACATAATTTACTGAATTTTGAAAAAAAAATTTAATAATAGTTACTTTTATGGTATTTTTTGATAAGGATTTCTTCCAATTCTCGCATCTGACGTTCTAACAACTCTATAATTTTCAATTTTTTTTTTTTTTTTCAGTTTATAACTGGAACGCTTCTGTCAGATTTAAAACATGAACGGTTAAAATATCTTATTCCGTTTTTTTAAAAATTAATTTTTCCCTGATCAGTTCAAACAGTTTTTTTTGCGTGCGAGATTTGACAGCGCGAGTTTCTCCGGACGATCCCAGAATGCATTATTAGTTCCCCGCAAGAGGTGACGTAATATGCTTTCAATCCCAGAATGCATTTCTACAATCCGGTGACGTCATTACATTCGCGTCATTGTCGAGAGGAAAAATAAGTGGGAAAGAGTCAATAATGTGTATTTTCGTTTTGATTTTGTTTTCAAAACTTTTTTCGTGTCATTGTGGGCATTTTTGTCCGCATTTTGTCGAAGTCGTGATTCCACGGGCAAAGCCGTGCGCGTAATTCATAAATTTGAAATTGGAAGAGATAAATGTTCTTACAAGCTCTTCAGAAAATTAAGTTAGTATATTTTGTTATTATTCTTGTACTTATTCTTCCAGTATTATGAACGGCATATGGGTATATAGTTGGTGGATTGTTTTTAAATTTGTACATTTTCCTTTTACAATATTCAGGCACTTGATTTATCCGCTGCTGGATGTAGTGGAAACTTCATGCTATCGTTTTGCGTAAATTAACTGTATGCAGGTCCAAATCTGTTTCAGTACTAACCGCTTCGTGATCAAATTGTTTACATTTATTTATTTTCTCTCATAAGCGCCCTCTCACTTCGGATAACATTCTTGACCAACGCGCCCTTGTACACTGCACGTTTCGAGGGTGTGCCCTTACTGAGTTAGTTGATCGATTAAATGCTAAAAATAAGCGAGGTCTCGGATCTTCAAAGATGAATGAATGAATGAATGATGTTAATCCTAACGGAACCTCAGCTTTCGCGTGCTAGTTTATTCGGTGTCTTCCTGTTTTGATGGTTGAGTATTGTAAGTAAACTGTGTAGAGCGGATAATTTTTCCGAGTAAGAAGCAATTTGGGCAATGCTATGCTATCAATGAGGAAGTTTTGTTTTATAAGGCACAGGGACATTGGTCGGCGTTCTGTCAGGAGCAGCTTAAGGTATCCGACTGCTTTAAAATCGTCGTTTTTGATGAAATTATCAAAAACTTTTTATGACTTAATTTTGTAGCCTGTTGAACCAGCTTTCTAAAACTGTCTCACTTTTTACTCTATGTGAATTACAAATGGAGTTAAGCTGTTTTATTACCGAACTGTAAGCATTATTTTATGTTGCACGAAAACTTTAAATGCATTTTCTGAGAAATGATATTTTTGAGGAAAACTGTCGACCGTAACAATGATTTCTCAAAATGTTATTCAAGAATTGATATGAAATTTTCTGAGATTGTTTTCTGTAATATCCTTGATGTTCTCCTCTATAAACTAAGGTCAATTTTAAAATCAAGTAATATTTTTAACTGTTTAAATATAAACGAAAAGCATTTTTTTATGAAAAATTACCAGTTTAGTAACTATGTTCAGCTATATCTCAGAACTATTTTGAAACACACGAAATATTGTAGAGCATAACACAGATAACTGTCATAAAAATGTACTCCTACAAGGATTTATGTATATTTCGAATGTGATTTTGTCTATGGCTGTTAGCGTAAGGCAAATATTTTAGTCATTATTCTTCAAATTTCTCTGATTTTTAAAAAAAGTATTATTTTGAAAGACTAATTTTGCAATATTTTCATAGTTTTAAAACATATGCAGTTGAAAAATAACAGTAAAAAATATATATAAGTTATTTTTCAAAAAAATGTCTCGGAACACAGTCGGATACCTTAAAAGGAAGGGGGATTGAACCTTGTAATGATTTTTTTAATGAATCGGATCACATTTGACTCTTTTTCAGTGATTTTTTTTCTCAGAAAATTTTCACACAATTTTTAAATGGCTTCAGCTCCTAACAAATCGGCTAAATACCTAAAACTTTTAATGCTGAAACAACTTTCCTGTGCGACATTTACTTTTAAGAAGAATATGAATGATAATTCTTTACGAAATTTTGTTTCCATATTTCTACCTGTGAATTTAAATCTAGAATATATGAATTTCTTAATGAAATCCGTGAACTGTGTTAAAATGGTTATAAAACCTCTTTGCATTGTCAAATATTTCGCGTCGTTAGTTTGTTACTGATTTGCATCATCCACGCACTGAAAGACACGCTCTCTCTCTCTCTGTATAGCAGGGTTCCCAACCTTTATTCCCTCGCGTACCCCTTGATTAATCTTTATACTTTCGCGTACCCCCTACTGTCATTCCTCCCCCCGCACCAACCATCAATCTAGGCAAAGAAGTTTTTTTTTTATATCAATAATGCTAAGGGGTTAAGAGTGAAATGACTCGAATTAATAATATTTGCTGGACTTATTTCTTATCCTACGTTTTATTGCATTTTTACAATAGTATTAGTTCAACGCCCAAACCAATGAAACCAGTATTGTAATAATTTCGCATTGACTTATAAGGACAGCTAAAAATTAAACTCCGTAATAATTAACTATTCAAGTGGTATAGATATTAAATAGCAAATATTAACTTGAGGAAAAAAAAATTAACTTTATAAATTCCTTGTGTCTTCTTGCTTCCGCCATTATCAACTTTGATTTCGCGTACGCCAATCAGTCCTTCGTACACCTAGGGGTACGCGTACCACAGGTTGGGAACCTCTGCTATATAGGGACGAACTTTGGATAAACAGAACAAAATTGCGGAGAAGAATGGTAGAGGACGGTGGTTTGGAATTGATTTGTCACATTTCGTGCTTTTTTACTTTCTCGTATACAAAGTATTGTAATCGTCAAAAAATTCGAACTCGAGATTTTGACGAATCTTCCCGTTTTAGACCTCCCTGAGCCCGAAAAACACAATTTGGGAATTATGTCTGTCTGTGAACACGGTAACTCGAAAACTATTAGAGCTACGGGGATGAAATTTGGTATGTGGTCTTTAAACATAATTTGTAGGTTTCTAGCAAATTTTGGACAAAATCCGTAAGCGGGGAAGCCTGTCTGTCTGTATGTCCGCGGTCATGCGAACGCTATAACTCAAAAACTTGAATAGCTAGATGGATAAAATTTCATACAGTTTTATGGTCATAAATGTAGGTCCGTATAAAATTTTGGGCCAAATCCGTCAACGGGTTGACTGTCTGTCGGTCTGTATAATCGCATACTTGTATCTCGTAAGCCCTTTGACTTAGATAAATAAAACTAGATATCGCGGATGCTAACATTAATTATATATCTATGCCCAATTTTCATCTCAATCGGTTGAAAAACAGGTGTTCAAATTGCATATTTAGTTCAAAATGCACATTACGACTGTGTGTTAGCGAGCGTTTCGCTCACACGCAGTCGTAATGTGCATTTTTTTCAAGAATAATTTTACTCAAGTGAGTATGGTTGGCGTTTGACCTTGGCGGAAATTGAAGCGAGCCCCAAACACGCGCTTCGGAAATTATGGCAATCCCCAAAACGAAACTTCTTTTTGATATTCTCCAGATGTACTCCTGTGATTAACCAGAGGTGTAGTACACACAAAGATTACATAACCAGATTGAGTCCCAGTGCTATGCACTTTTACTCTATTTGAACAACATTGATTGCCTTAGACTCAGAACATTTTAATTAAACAAAAAACAAGACACACACAAAAACGAAAAGAACAAAAGAGGGGAAGGGTGCACACCACGAGTTGAAATGATGAACAAATAAAATGGAAATGAAAAATAAAATGGAAGTGATGAAAAAGTAATGTGCGAGGGAAAAATGAAGTTAAGGTGGTTTGAGGGGGAGTGACCACTTAGCCGTAGTATATGGTTACCTGTAGCGACCGGTGAATTCCGTGAAATCAGTTTGGTCTGCTATAAGGTTGTTGGGATGGTCGACGATTCCTGAGAAAAATTTTCTTGACAGTTTTTGAATATGGTCATCAATAGATTCGATTTGGAGGTCGGAGTGGATGACAGAGTTTCGAATGAACCAAGGAGCATTAACTATGATCCTGAGAAGTTTATTTTGAAGTATTTGAACTTTTTTCCTGTTGGATGGGGCTGCAAGTCCCCAGATAGGTGCGGCATAGGTGAGTATTGGCCTAAGAACTTGTTTAAAGAGAATTATCTTATTTTCAAGGGAGAGACTGGAATTTCTACCAATGAGTGGAAGACAAAGATAAATTTTAGCCCAGAATTTTTCTTTTAAGTAGCTGATGTGCTGCCTGAAAGTGAGTTTGTTATCAATAATGAGCCCGAGGTACTTACCTTCTGTCACCCACTCAATAGTTTCGTCAAAAAGTTCCAAATTAGCAGGATTGAAGTTGGAGTAACCTTTACGGAAAATGATGGCCTTGGTTTTATCTGTGTTAACAGCAATTCTCCACTTAGTTAGCCATTCTTCCAGCGAGACAAGGAAAGATTGGAGAGTACGTAATATATATTTGATTGTTGTGCCTTGAGCGAGGACTGCAGAGTCGTCTGCGAAGAGGCAGGTGATGGTTCTGGGGTGTGAAGGGAAATCTGAAGTGAAGATGGAGTAAAGAATAGGACTGATAGGTGTAGTGAAATGTTGTGCGATATATATAGTAAGATTTCGTACTCAAAAACGTTAAATAAAGTTGTGGTACTTCAGCGTGCGTAAAAATTGCGAACATACGCAATTTTTTTGCAAAATATTAAGTTTTTTGGAATTCATAAATTTTATATGTTTCATTGTGAATCACCATTCATAATTTTTTTTCAAAATAACCAGACTTTGGGTAAATACCCCAAAAATATTTACCTACCAACTGGGTATTTACCCACCCCACATTACTAGTCGTAGGCGAGAAAGTTTCGGGGAGGTCACTCCCGCTGATTTGGTGTTGATCTCTAATTCTGTACTTTAGTTTCTAATATTTGTCATGTTTAATTGGCTGCTGCAGTTTTTACTCGTTATATGTGACGTTATTATATGATGAACAAACTTGTCATAAGAAAAAGGAATTCCCTTTTCCGAATCGAGTAACTTTCCTGATTAATACCCAGATTGCTTGTGGCTCTTGGTAGGTGGAAATGCAAGTGCTAGGAATGGGTTTACTATTGCCTCTGATATTATACATTTAAGAATATTATTTGGTCTAACCACATCTTTATTTTAAGAGAACGATGACAAACTATTAAATTTGAAGATATCGTTTCCCATACATCTGCTTTTATGTTGAAAGCATAACATTTGTCATGTTTCATACTAGTTACGCTACTTTGGTGTCCTTGCTTATGCTGACATTATTCTTTTATCCGACATATAAAGACTTTAACAAGATATAAAGACTTTATAAGACTTTTAACAATATCTCTGGTGAACTGGACATTTATCATATGTCTCCTACTGTTTTTAAATCAAATTGTTTTCAACTTTTAAATGCATGACCTGATTTCTTTTTCTTTTCTTACACTTGACTACTATACATATTAAGATTTTTATGCGTTGATCTAGTGTTTGAGTTTTTGATACTTGCTTTTTTAATGGTTTTTTTGATTTGGTGTTCTAAATTAAAAAAAAAAAAGTGTGATTTTTTTTTTTTTAATAATTTTAATGTGACGGTGTGCAACATGGACTTTTGGAGCCTCAGTGTATTTGCTTTTGTAATTGCGTGTTTTCATTTTAAAACATCTATGTGTTTACATTTTTATAATTGATGAGGTTTTGAGCTTTGAACTGTTGTATTCTCTGCAGTTACATTTTTTCTCTTTGTGTTTTAATTCACTTTGTGTCTTGTGTTTTTTGTATGTTTTTGATCATGCACTCTGTAAATGGAGTCATCTCTGTAGTGTGCTCTCTTTTAATTAATAGTTAAAATAAATAAATAAAAATGCTGTATGTCCTCCCACTATTGCATTATATAGGTATATGGTGACGAATAGTGTACAGCAAGATGAGCAATATTTGCCTTGGAACCTAGGATTACAATCCACGCCTAGTCCAAAAACACAACATGCCACTCCACAGCACAGAAACCAGCATAGACTTGCCGTCAGAGTCGAGCAAGTACTTATTGTTCGACTGTTAGGACTACCATTTGCCTGAATGCGTAACGGAAGTTTTGCTCCATGTGCCTAAGCACGAGCTACCCAGTCTTTTGTAGTATTCTACTCAACACACAACGTGATGTTTGTTTTATTCAAGTGATCAAAGAGCCGGGACGATTTCGAATCTTGATTGTTCCTGAATTTCTTAAATGCCATAGATCTTTATTTTCGTTTCGTGCAAGATGAGGCCCCAAAACATTTCCCGTGTACCGTCATCAGACACTTTTAAAACACGGAACATTTCCGGTGGTAGATGAGACATGATAATCGTGTAGCTTAGCCTCCGCTCTCCCTGGACCCGAACCTCCTGGATTTCTTTAGGATATAAATGAAGCAGTCAGCGCTGGAGACGCTATCGCTTGAATCGCGTAATGGTATCAATCACTAATTGTGTGACCAAAATATGCCAATAAAACTCTTAAGCCGTTCACTTCACAGACAGACTATATTTTGGAAAGCGAGATTGAAAAGGCGATAAAAATCTATGAAAATGAGCCAAACGGCTTGCTATGATTGGAATTCCGCTGGACTGAAATCGGAACGAAAAATCAGAGGGACCCTGAAAGAGGCTAGCGAAAAGAAGAATGTCTTGCGTAAATTGAAGCCTCGCTTCGAGCGTAGCATAAATTAAAATCTGCTGACTGGGGAAAATCGAAGAGCGATTGACAAGCAGCTGTAGAGAGGGAAAGAAGATCGCTCCCCCTTACCTTCGTTCAGAGTTAGTGTCCTTTTAAATACAAGTGAATGACGTGTCTGTATTTTTCGATTAAAATGGATGGTAGGGAAAACCGGGCTTAAATGGCATGGCCATACTTCAAGTGAATGGCCGGCTTTAAAGGCATAATTTATGTAATCAGGCTTTAATTTAGTTCTCGATAAATCATCACTTTGTAATGTATATAGTTATCCGCCCGATGGTTCTGCATCCTTCCCTCAACTTTAGTTAAAAAAGAACACTGAGTAGTAA
This sequence comes from Araneus ventricosus, assembly GCA_013235015.1. Taxonomy (NCBI): domain Eukaryota; kingdom Metazoa; phylum Arthropoda; class Arachnida; order Araneae; family Araneidae; genus Araneus; species Araneus ventricosus. Next base: position 15,875 of record BGPR01001815.1, on the reverse strand, counting down.
GATGCGTTGAGGGGTGTGAGCGTGGACTGCTTTGCTGAGCCATTAAAGTGTTTGTTTCTTTTGTAATATGTAAATAACAGTAAATAGATTTAATTATTGTTAATTTAAATGATTAATTTCGTTCATTGAGCCTGCTGTCGTTTCACCCTTGGACCCCACAGCGAATCCTGCCGGTGTGCTAGTTCACGGTGGCAGGGGTGGGTGTCCGTAACCAATGTCATTTTCACCCAAAAATGCATACAGTAAATAACAATGTGACGGCCAACTCATGTTACCCTAACCAAAGGAGTACGAGCGTGTTATAACTTCTCATGACTCGGGAATTATTATTCTTCATAGAGAGTAGAGATATAATTTTTAATTTTATCCATAAGTTTTGGAATAAGAAGCAGTATAGTAGTAGAAATAAGATTGATACATTTTTAAGTTTACAGTAGAGTCTCGATTTTTCGAGTTTTCCATAAATCCGAGTTAGTGAAAAAAAATAATTTAGCTCCCAAATAATGACCAACACATACACAACACGTGAAAGAATTACTACATCTGATTTTTATTGTTGTTCGACATATGTCCACAGTGCACCCCGAAGCCACGTGCAGAAATGCCCCCTCCCAAAGAAAACGGGATATATATAAGATGGATATATAGGAGCGATGTATTTAAACAAAAAACAATTGACAATTAATTTTAAGATATAATTAACCTGTTGCTATCGGTAGTTATGTTATAATATGCAAGTACATTTTTCATTTAAATGTACTACACTGAATTTTAAAAATTGCTTTTGTTTCCATTTATTTATTTATTAAATTTTATGATTTCGATAATTCGAGTTTTCGATAGTTCGAGGTAGGCCCGGTATTATCGAGACTCTTCTGTATTGCCTTTTTTGACGTATAAAAAATAAAATTAGTTTCTTACTTTAGTGTGCCGATGACTTAGATAATTTTTCTGGTTATGATATAGCTACAAAAGTTTCTTTCAGATATTGATTGGTATCTAGCTCTTGTTTTAAATTCGTGAGACTACATTACATACTTTATCATATTGTTACACTAGCCGCCTGAGGCGACCAGCGTGATCGGCGGAAATGAAATTTCAACTGAATCTCTTATGCATAATTTTATATTCATGGTTCTCTTAACCCATTACCGTTCATTGGTTTCGCAGTGAAACCACACATTTAGCATTTTGTTACTGCACATGGGCGAAACGTTGCGTCATTTTTCTTTCATAACCTAAGAGCCAGATATATAGGCTAACTTATATAAAAATTCCGGTTTAATACTGTTAGTATTCACTGAGATATCGGCAGTGCAGGAGCTTAAATTGCTTTCGATCTCCAAGAGAAACAAAATGATGAGGGGCTCTTGCACAAATTGATATTTTTTAAAATTGAATCTTCGAAAGTAACATTGAATTTTATGAAGGCTGAATATCCTGAATACTTACGTATAGTTATAAATTAAATACATAATTTAAATTGCATTTCGATTATAATTTATTCGGAGGAAAAATAGCCCGTTACCGTTCATTGATTTCACTTGTGAAACCACAAATTTCTTGAAAATAAAAAAAAATAATTTTTTTCTTTTACATATTTATGATTAGCTGCCTGTCTAATACTCATTTTTGAAATAAATTTAGTAATTTTCAAAACTAAACATGTATTTGAACTGCAAGAGGTTAACAAAGTAGTTTTAAAATTCAAATTGCTATAGACATTTCACCCGCGTCTTTTTTGTAGCCTTGCACTCGTTCTCTTCCTTGTTGACATTAACGTAAACTACGCATTTGATTTCAACATTTAAATGGCGCGGCACATTTTACGTCAAGCAGCATGCTAATTGGCTTGAAAAACGCGGATAAAAAGAATTAAAACATAGCAAAGATAATCTTTCAGTTTACTCGATTATTTCATTACCATCACCGTTCACCATCTTGAGGTCTTTATTTACAGATTTCACAGAAAAATTGATCAAATAAAAGAAAGTAAAATCCAAAGGATATTTTCTAAGCTTTAACAATGGAGGAGAAACACGCAATTTGTTTAAACAATGAAAACGGTTTGAAATGCGTTGCAACAATGAAAAATATTGTTGTAAATTATGCCAAAAAATATATTTTTTAAAAAGGTTATTAAAATTAGAGAAAAAAATCGTACAACTTTATTGATATCATTGAAAAGATAACTTTTTGTGCTTTCAGATGGTGTGAAAATTATTTTTGTGCTGTAATATTTTCGAAAGTTATTAAGGAAAAACGCCAACATTTCGCTTATTTTTTTAATTAATTAAAATTATAATAAAATTAAAAAAAAAACGTTTCCGAGGTGTACATTCCCACCCTCCAAACAATGTTTGCGCCGAATTTCGTAGCTCTTTAAGTCCAGCGGTCTGCTCTGTAGAGCGCCAACACACAGGCACACACACATTCTCCTTTATTATTAGTAGAGGTATTAAGCAGTTTTTTTGAATTGTAAGGTTTCCTTCCCGCGAGCTTAATTCCCATGAAAAAAGAGTGCCGGCCCTTTGATATTGGCGGTAAACAGCAGGCGTTGCAACTGGACATCGCTAACGAGACGGGCGCAAGGAAAGGACTTCACACAGAATGCCGCCACAATGTCGAGGAACTAAATCACTGTCAGCGCAAATTAGCGGTACCTTTGGTGAGATTCCTGAATAGGCCAGTGGGTGACGAAATTCAAGAACCTTCCCAGATATAGAGGTGGACCACTCGGAAGGTGAGTTGTTGGTCAACCAGAGGACGATTATCCAGTGAAGGGAAAGATAGGAGGGGCTTCACCACTTCATCCACCCCCTGAAGGAGTGAATAAAAACTGATGAACGGAGAGAAAGATGGAATTAGGACTCTCGAACGAGTTTCAGGCTCCGGGGTACCGAAGAAAGCTGTGTGATCAGCGGATTGAAAGTCCCGACTGAAGTTGGACTTTGATAGACAACCCCGAGGAATCGGCATCCCCGAACTCTCGGCTCTTGAACTTGCGAGCACTCTTGGTAGTCTCGTAGTTTAGTATCACGTGGGTAGGTGGAAGTTATCCATCCGATAATTACTAGTCTTCCTGGACTAAATTGCTCATGGAACTTTGGACGTTTAGAACTATGATTTTGTTGATTCATTTGTAAATAATCATATTTAATCAAGACTTCTCTGCGAGAAGTGTCTCTTAATTATTGCTGCAGTAAATAAAAGTCCTTAGGCCAAACTAAGCTTGAATTATTTGGTCACACTTAGGCCAAGACATTACAGAATTCTCTGTTTTCAACTAGCTCACCAGACAGACATGACACACTTCCGCGGAGACGCGGATTTCCGCTTTTTCGGCATCGGATTTTATCATAAACGACTGAACTACTGAGAAAAGGTGAAAATGAGCCAAATGAGGAAGTCGCGCCAAATGAGAGCTGAAAAAAATGCGGCTCAAATGAATGCAATTTCAAGCAGAGAAAGGGTTGCTTTTCTCCCGCTTCGCGTTGCTCTTTGCGTTAATATCGGATCCGTAGGAGGGGCAAAACTTGATGCAGCTCTGGTCTGTGTCTCTCTTAATTCTTGATTGATTTTCCGTCTTCTTTTTATATTTTTTATTACTTTTTTGCCATTCTCGTTGATCAGTGAATTCTCAAAGTGGAAAAGTAAGCCAATTAGACTAAAAACGAAAATACAATCTTTTAAAATAATTTCAGGGGGGACTGCACGAGCCGCTACTGCATCTGACTACGGCTCAAATTTTCCGAGGTTCATCCCAAAACAGCCCTTACGTTGCTTTAAAATCGGTGGTTAATTAAACTTAACTGAATCAAGTTTTAGGAATTTCTGCAGCTATTAAAAGAGCTTTCATTCAGCCCCTGCTTTGAATTGCGAAGTATTTCCATTCTCCTACTCATGGGTGATTTTAAAAGTAAGGATGGATTTAAAAGGTAATGATGCTTTTTGAATAAATGAGTTTGCAAACGGTTTGCGTTATTAGAAATTTGAAGTTAGTAAACAAAACATAATAGCGTGGTAAAAAAATTATGCTACACATTAAGGTAAATGAATGGTGAATAGCGTTTTCATCTTATATTTATCTTTCCAAAAAAAAAAAGGCTTACTGTGGAAATGAAGAAATTCCATTGCGTTTTCCTTTTGCGGCTTGTTTATTAGACCGGAAATTTCGCTTCCGGCGGCATGCATCAATAAAATCGACACGATAGCGATAAATAATTCTGCGAATCTGCTATAAAATTAAAAGGAAAACTTGAAGTGTGTTGAGATGATTTCAATCGATCTGAATCAACGGTACCCTTGGTAACTTGATACAGAAATGCGTAGCACTGAGGCTTAATATAGGGATGCATAATCCCTATGACAATTGACTATGAGATATTTTTAATAACAAATATTTTGGCTGTTGTTATTTTTAAATATCTGTTCTTAATAAGTGTGATTTCAATCACACTTTTAATTTTCAAGTTCTTATTAAAGTGCATGTAAAGTGTTTTGAAAAAAAAAAATAATTGTCATTTGTTTTTTACCCTTTCTGCAAAATTTTGTGTTTTTAGTTCTATATACTGTCAATAGATGGTGCCTGTAGCGAAAACTTTCCATCGTCATGCAAGAGCTGTAATCGATAAGAGCTGTAATCATCTAAAAAGGATATCACAACAAGAATGGCGACTCACAGGAAATAAAACTGCGATAGGGGGGAACCGTGATGACCGCAAAAAGAATGATCTTCCTTCTAAGCACCAAAATGGGCTTCTATGGCGCCATCTGTTGGCAGAAGATAGAACTAAAACTTAGAAAAAATATACTAAAAAGGAATGATTTTTGTTAAAGATTTTGAAACATTTTATGTACATTTATTTACCAATGACTGAATCGCACCTTTTTGACAGTAGTATTCATCACTGGTATTTGTGATTTTTTGATATTGCGTAATAGATAACCGTTCATCAATATTCGTCATCCCTAGCTAAATCTATGTGGGATCTGTATGAATTGTCTCGTGATTTTGTATCACAGGACGAAGAGGGTACTTTTGAGCCGGCATCTCACTTTCAAAAATTTTGTTTAGAAACCAGCTTGACGAAATCAGAGTTATGGCCATATTAAACGTGAATCATTGTCAAATACGATGTAGACCACTCTCTCTCTCTCTTGTTATTACTGACTTTCAAGGTGTAGATACCATATTTTCCTGCTAATAGTTTGCATAAAAGAGAGTGAGAAATAATGCTATTTTTTTTCTTAGCCTGGGTTGTTCATCAAATTCTATTTGATCACATTCTTCTTAAAGGATATTTTGAAGGGGGGATATACAGGGTGCCCACTTAAATAAGCCCCCCCCCCTTGAAGTTAAGTACGACGTCAGCTGTAGTCATGAAAGTAGTGTCTAGGTAAAGTAAAACGGCTGTGCGATGAGCCCACTTATAGCGCCATCTGGTGGCAAACTCCAGAGTTAGCGTTCCTATCTCGAAAGCGGTACAAAATAGAGGGAAAATGTCAGTTACAAAGTTGTAGAGCACCTAGTGATATAGTACAAAAAGACACTTTGTGCATGTTAATACGAAGAATAGAACGCACAAAATTCATATTTGTTTGTTCGCATTTCCAAAATCGTGACGTCACAAGACATGGACAAAAGGAGAAAATGTTATTTTTCAGGCAAAAACTGCCCTTATTATACTTTTTCCTGTAGCAGTAACTCAAACAGCAGGTGTATAGATCTTTCCGCCAACATTGCAGGAATTTTGATGACGTATTCCTGTTGCTGGTACTGGCGCACCAAACGTCCACACTAAAACGTGTATACGAAGTAAAATTCAAACAAGGGTTTAAATATGTATTGTAGGTGATGGAGAGCACTTTGAACACCGAAAATAAAGGTATTTTGAGATGACTAATCGTTTTTTATTCTTTCTAACCCGTTTTTTGACATGACAGTTTCGGAAATCGCGAACAAACAAATGTGCATTTTAACCGTTCTGTATTTCGTATTAATGTGCACAAGGCGTCTTTTTGTACTAAATCGATAGTGCTCTAACTTTGTAACGGATATTTCCCCTCTCTTTTGTAGCGCTTTCGAGATAGGAACGCTAACTCCGGAGTTTGCCACCAGGTGGCGTTCATAGCGCATCGACTTTTTACTACACCTAGACACTACTAAAGTTGCCGTCGTTGTGAAGTTAGAAGTGGGCAACCTGTATTATAGTTGTGGAACTTGAATGGAAAATACTTCATTACAGTTGCCTTTGCGATGATTGTACAGTAGAGTCTCCCTACAGCGAATTTCTCCCTAAAACGAAATTTTTAATCGGAATGTTAAATAACATTCAAAATATTCTCCATATAACGAAGTGGTTATCTCCCTATAACGAATTTTTTCAGATCTTTATCTTTTCGATTTTTGTCATTTTTGAAGAAAGTTGCTAATTTCTGTGCAAACAAATCGCTCGCACGTGCCTGTTTCTGGAACCACTCGCATTGTTCATTCCAGCGATAACACAACAATAGAATGCTTTGTGAAGGGTAATGCAGTTGTGGGGACCTGGGTTTCTACAGAGGGAGCAACATTTCTACGGGTCAAGATTCCAAGAATAGGGGTAGGAACAGCAAATGGATGTGACAATACGCATTTTATGTTTATCCGTACTAGTCATATTATTCTCTAAGTTGGTGAATTGTCTCCACTTTTGAGCATTTTATTTATACAATAAAAATTAGTATAATTTTAACAAATTTATAATAAATATTACTTCATTTTTAATTGAAAGTCATAATTAAATATTTTTGAACTTATCGCACTTACTAAGAGGCTTGTAACATTTATTTAAATAACTGCAAAAATCACTAATCTCCATATAACGAAATTTCCTCTATAGCGAATTTTTCAACTGGAACCAAGCGATTTCGTTATAGGGAGATTCCACTGTATTAACATTGTTCCCACGGCCTTTCGCTTGGCAGAATTTCGAGTACCTTGAGGTCGTCCTTATGAACGCGTGGTCGGTTCAATTCCGTTCCCACGGCGCACGCGACTTTGCTGATCTAAAATCAGTACAACGTTGCTGTTTGTTCAGTTTCATTGTTCTGTAATTTTTAATTTTTTTTGGAAATAATTTTGATAAAATGGAAGAAGTTGACGAAGCCATGGGAACATGAAGCTTCGCAAAGTTTTTTCGCGTATGGTTCGGACGAATGTACCGTGCACAGTGTTTTGTGAATATAATTTTTAGCTATTTAACATAAATTTAGAGCAGGATGAACAGTAAAGAGCTAGCTTCAATGGTACAGAGGTGATGCGTATAGTGAGTTTTGATATAAATGAAATTTAAATGGGAACTGAAATTAATCTGATAAAATATATGAAGGTTAGAAGATACCGTCTCGGGCTGGTTATAACATTCCGTCACGCCTAGGGTTTGGTGATACTGTATCAACTTGATACTTTGTATCAGGTACGCAAAAGGATCAGATACACCTAAATGATACAGACCAAACGTATCGGGTACTCGGTTTCAGTTCTCGGACTCGAATAATAACGATAAGTAGTCACTTCCGTCGCGTTCCTTTTCGGTCGGCTGATACGAAGTATCAACATGATACAAGTATCATATGATACAAAATATCAGATTGATACAATTCCAGGTTGTGGATGGCTTCGCGTTTTCGGTAGAAGTATGATGATCAAGTGCATGTGACCTTGATTTTGAAGTCATGATGGGTAGGGAGGTGGAAAGGAGAGAAATAGTTAAGTGTATCGGAAAGCGAGATTCCCGAGCTGGGATTAGTATGTGTGGGATTAATATGTGATGCATTAATTTTGTGAAAAAGATACGATAGGATTTCAACATCATATACGCGTGTAGGAACATCTCGATCGAGAATGATCCCCGAAGTAGGTAGGTACTTCCTTATTAAAGAACAATTAAAAAAGAGGCAAGAGGAGATACAATTTTCCGTATTAAAAAAACTAGTCAGAAAACATTTTTGCATGATTGTGATATCCGTTCCATGAGAATTCATTTTTTCGATAGTGATACTGACTTAAATAACAATGGTTGAATAACATTCTCACGAACAACTTATCAGGAACCTGACTTCGACTCCTAATGCGTTTCATATGTGATGAGAACAATCTCATTGTAGAGGATAATAATTGAGCACTCATCCACCCAGACTGACACGCGCTTCCGGCTACTTATGACGTCGCGGCCCCCCGCTACGCATTTTTTTTTCTATTTTGTATTGTTTTCTTTGTTGTTCTGTCCAGTGTATGTTTCTTTTTCATTTTTATTTGTTTTTGTACCTGTTACTTGTTTTTGTCCTTTCTTAAAAAATAAAATTCACCTCCATCCATCCAAACCGGAAAGGAGCCAAATGGCTGTAAACACGGGGATGCAGGTGGTGTAATGTAAAGTGATACTTATCTTAAATGTCAAAAAACAAGATTGTCTTCTCATTAATTAAAAAAATTAGTTTTTTAAAACTATAAATGTTGAATTATTTTTATCTCTCTTTAACTCTTTTGTTGTTGTACTTTGTATGTTCTAAATGTTATACTTTTGTTAATATACCTACTGCCCTCTTTTCTTAATTAAAGAGAAATTTCTCGTTTTTTGTTTTAAGTTGTTTATATTAAACTCTATATATTAATAAACGTTTAGCTTTAAAAACTATTATCTCCATTTCTTCCAAAATTGCTCATTACTTTTAGCTTTAGTTGTTAATTTTAATTTTGTACATAATTTCGTAAAGCATTTTTAAAAAGTAAAGACTTTTCTAAAACTTAAAAGACTGATAGCAACAGTTTCATTTTCATTTTGTTTCTAAGTATTTCATAGTATATTTATATTTTAAAGTATCAATATTTTCTGTTTAATTATGTTTTTTAAATCGTTATATTCTGAAAATTCTATTAATCTTCAGCATTTAATTTTTATGTTCAATTTATTTTACTAATAATAATTCTGTTGTTTGAGTTGCTTATTTGTTTCGAATAAAGAAATGCTTAAAGCAAAATATATTTATTTAATCATAGAAAATCCCATCAATCTTAGATACTTAATAAACATTGCAAGAAAAGGTTAAAAAATGCGTTAGAAATAATTTTATTCCAGGTAATGATAATGGAACACGATAATACATATAGGTAGTTAAAACACACACATAACACATGCTAGCATCGCCAGGGCAGAAATCTCGATTGCCGACTACCCAGTTCCGTGCCGACAGCAAGCGATCGGTTATCGGCTGTATCAGATGTAAAAGTATCAGTATCAGCTTGTACCTGATGCAGCAAAACCTGGCATTAACCCAACTGTCACCCCGCCCCCCTTCTCCTTTTAGTAAATTACCATTGGGTTTCTCTTCTTTGTCCATCGCATTTATATGTAATTGAGTGGTTTTTTCACAGCATATTGCAGGGTTCGTACTCCTCCTGAAATTCCTGAAATATTCCTGAATTTTGCTTTTTTTTCTAAGGGCCCTGAAAACTCCTGAAAATTGGCTTTTTTATCCTGATATTTCTTTTTGTCTCCTGAAAAATTACAATCGATCGCAAAAGATAAAAATATGATAAAACATAAAAATATGACATTTCCATTTTTCCTTATTGATAGAAAGTCGCTGGAATCCGGAATTCTTACTTCTGACCTTACTAAGCGCCGAAAGAGTCTATCGCGCATGTTCCGAGTCACCGCAATCGGGAAAGATGGGAGAATTGATATTTAGTATACTTTTTTTGCCAATTTTTATAAAAATTGCCCACACTACCCCCTTCTCCTCTACAATTGATTTTTTTTCACGTTATCTCCTGAATTTTCTGTAATGTACTCCTGAAAAAACCCTTAGAAACTCCTGAATTTTACTATCATATATACAGTATGAACCCTGATATTGTTAAATGTGAATTTTGATTTTCAAAAAATTCTTGCTTCTGCTGAATGAATAGTAACATTTCCACACTAAATTCATCTTACCAGAGCACAAATAGGCCTACCCCACGGGTGTTAAATTTCTCCAATTGGGGTTCCCCGAGTGAAATAGTAAAACTTCACGGGACGGGTTGAAATCGGATTTTCTATAAACGATGATGTAATTGTGTTCCTTGTGTGAATAATATGTTAATTTGTTTTTGACAATTAACCACATTGTTAAATAGAAGGCGTGGAAAATATTTATTCGAGTTTATAACCTATGGTCTGCCTCATCACAAGAGGGCGCTCTCCACCGTATGAGAATTAATCTCGAACTATGGTTGGGAGCGTCGGTTTTTGTATGGTTTGAGTAGGCTTGAAGTAATGTAGTTCGTTTTCAGGTCGATTTGACGGCCATAGTTATTTATAGATGTTTTTTATTAAATGTTATTTTTAAATGCAACTGTGTAGTTTTTACGAGTGTCAGTGTCGTTTCCTAGCACCCTTAGAATTAGATTTAGTTTAGCTTCGGTAGTTTATTTCAGAAGGTATTACAACAAAAGCAACGCCTGTTGATTGCCACACAACAAACGTAGTTAGCTGAAATTTAGTACGCATTAAAGTAAGACGTCAAATTGAGAATTACCATAAACATTATAGTTATTGTTTGCAATAAGTGTTGTTGTTGTCTAACGTTTATAGGGCATCACTTGGGAGAGTGTCGTAACAATAAAAGCACGAAGTGGATATTTAAATTGATTTTTGTTGAGCAACAGCTTTTCGAAACCCATTGAATGCAGCTGTCCGCATATTACCCAATTAATTTTGGCAACGAAAATTATCTAACTCTTAAGCAAACAAGTAATATTATGCTTGCTTGTAGTGTTTTGTTGTATTTTTACTTTCTCTTATGCGAAGTATACAGAGAGAAATTATTGTAATCGTCAAAAAAAATTGACCTCGAGATTTTGACGAATCTCCGTTTTAGACCTCCATGAGTCTAAAAACGCAATTTTGGAATTATGTCTCTCTGTGAACACGATAACTCAAAAACGGTTTTAGCTAGCAGGATGAAATTTAGTATGTAGTCTTTATACCAAATTTGTAGAATTGTATCAAATTTTGGGCGAAATCCGTCCATAGGAAGTCTGTCTGTTCGTGTTTATGTGTACGCGATAACTTAAAAACTTAGATAGCTAGACGGATAATTTTTACACAGTTTTATCATAATTGTAGATCCTTATCAAATTTTGGACCAAATCCGTCAAGGGGTTCGCATCATGTGGAACACGGTAACTCCAAAACGCAATGACTTAGAAAAATGAAATTTAATATGTGGTCTTCTAACCAGAATTTCATATCTGTATCAAATTTTGTTTCAATCGGCCTAAAAAAAGGCGTTCAAAATGCATATTCGGTTTTCTTCTTCAAACTAAGACTCATAAAACGCGCCACATTGTATATTGACGCCCGCTTGTATAGTTACCCTGTAATCTTGCCCTGGTCTACAAGGGCAATATAAATCTGAGTATTCGTGGCGTTGCAGGCATTGTCGGTCCACAACTTTTATGCGTGGGGGATGACATCTTTGTTAGGGAGTATACGAGAAAGTCAAGGGTGGCCACTCCCTCTGGTTTATTAATGCACTCTGCGATTCAGAATATGAGGTTTCCCTTAAAGATAAACTCTTGGCGCAGCTTCAAAAAGAGTCATAATTTTAGCAAATCTGGCTTTTTTTTAAAAAAATCCCTTTGATTTTATCTGTCCACTAGCAGACCGTCTAGCTAACACAAAAAGATAGATGATTTGCTTTTAGGTAAAATAACCAAAACAGCTCATAGTCACTAATACTACTACATTTTTTCTTGAATGAATCCTATAACTATTAAATGCTAATGATATCTATATATGCGAGACGCTAACGTTCGTTGCACAGAAAAGAGGTTAATTTCTCTTTTGCCGATAGCAACGATCGGTTTGTTTATAAAACAAAAACGGTAGATTCCTCCATGTTAGTTATAGCTTGAAACCAGAGAGAGTGGCCTCCCCTAAACTTTCTCGTATACTTCCCCAAAAAGGTGCTGTTTCCCCTTCCACCGCGTGGATAAATTAGAAGACCACATACCAAATTTCAATTATCGAATGTAAATTACTAAAAGATTTGCACACATCTAAGCAGTCTTTTAGCTTGTCAGCAATATCTCCGATCTGATTGTTACAAATTTACTACCGATAGTTGTAGTTGAAAATATCATGCACATTGGCAGAATGCTTAATAAATTAAACCAGCGGGAGTGTTCTCCCCTAATCTTTCTCGTATACTTCCCCCAAAAGATGCCGTTTCTCTTTCCCCCGCGTGGCTAAAAAAATTCGAACCTACTGTTATCCAGAATCCAATGACTATCAGAAGGTTTTTCATTATAGTGATTGAAAAATATCGAAGTAAAGAATTCAAACAGATGCGTACCGATTAAAACGCCTTTATCGCACACTGTTAGGTTTCACTCCTGCCGTCTCAAGGACAAACTGACGTAATTCGCTCCTTTCGCGAGCACAGGCGATTGCTTCTGTACGCATGCGCGTGGAGAGAGCGGTTTGGTTTCAATGGTAAATTATACAGGCCGACAGACAGTGAACCCTTTGACGGATTTGGCCCAAAATTTTATACGGACCTACATTCATGACGATAAAACTGTGTACCAAATTTTATCCATCTAGCTATTCAAGTTTTTGAGTTATAGTGTTCACATGACTTCGGACATACAGATAGACAGACTTCTCATTGACGGATTTTGTCCAAAATTTGATAGAAACCTACAAATTATTTTTAAAGACCACTTACCAAATTTCATCCCCATAGCTCTAATAGTTTTCAAGTTATCGTGTTCACAGACAGACCTAATTCCAAAATTGTGTTTTTCGGACTCAGGGAGGTCTAAAACGTGAAGATTCGTCAAAAACTCGAGTTCGAATTTTTGGGCGATTATAATACTTTCTCTTTGTATACGAGAAAGTAAAAAGAATATGGAGGCCTTTCTAGGAGGGTGCCATTTTTCTTTTTTTTCTCTCTCTCTTGACCGAATCAGGTCGTCAATAATTTAGCCCGTCTTTTGATGGCAATTTTCATCTCTTTTTACTTTCTCGTATACGATGTATGCAAAGAGAAAGTATTGTAATCGTCAAAAAATTCGAACTCGAGATTTTGACGAATCTCCACGTTTTAGACCTCCCTGATTCCGAAAAACACAATTTTGGAATTATGTCTGTCTGTGTGTGTGTCTGTGAACACGATAACTCGAAAACTATTAGAGCTACGGGGATGAAATTTGGTATGTGGTCTTTAAACAGAATTTGTAGGTTTCTATCACATTTTGGACAAAATCCGTCAACGGGAAGTCTGTCTGTATGTATGTTCGAGGTCATGCGAACGCTATAACTCAAAAACTTGAAAAGCCAGATGGATAAAATTTTATACACAGTTCTATCGTCATGAATGTAGGTCCGTATAAAATTTTGGGCCAAATCCGTCAAAGGGTTAACTGTCTGTCGGTCTGTATAATAGCATACTTGTTCAGTTTTGAAACCAACTCCCTGCGCATGCCTACTAGTGGCAATGCCTGTGCAAGAAAGGGACGCTCAGAAACTTGGCAGTTTGCCAAAAACCAATTCTGGAGTGATTTTGTTAGGAAGCAAACATTTAGGGAGTCTCGCCAGGTCCTGTTGTGTAAAAGAATGAGCAGAGGATTTGAATTTGTTTTGATCCTTCAAGCCACGCGTGGTTCCAACTTTGGTTTTCTTGCGACGGAAGTTTATTTGACGTCTTTTATTATTCTAGTCTTCTCTACATGTGTTAGGAGTATACGAGAAAGTTTAGGGGAGACCACTCCCGCTGGTTTGATTACGGATTGAAAAGAACGTTGGAATGAATAGGGGATAATAGCCTTTGATGCTGTAAATCCACTAAAACCTCATAATCAAATCAAATAGTCATAGCTTGTTACTATTTTCGTTCTGGTGTAAAAAAAACTTTTCCTTGAAAAAAAAAGTTTTAAGATGTAGAGTTCATGATATTTCTTTCAATACAATGAAATTATTCAAAAGAAGTCAGTTAGAAACGAAGCAGATGGGCTTAGGCGAGCCAGAGAACGTTTAGATCAACGTCAAAATAGTTTAAGTCAGCGAAGATAAAATCGTGTCAATTCACAAATTGAGCTGAACCACATAGAAGGAGAAGCATGGAACTTACTATTGTGAACTTGTGCATTGGCCACTTTTCTGTAATACGCCCACCACTTGGCGGTTTTTTTTTTGTCTTGGCGAATTTTCTTGGAGCGCTTAATCGCCAGTTTGGCTCTAGAACCGTCAGGAAAATCATGGTATTCGTAGCTCTGCGCGGGATCAGCTAGTGTTAAATGAATTTCTGGTTTAATAGTTTCGGTCACTTTATTGCAACTTGTGTGGAGATATGGAAACCTTGCGAGTCCATTCTACCCCAGTGACTTAATCATTTTGGACTTCATTTGGGAAGAGTTGCTGGCATATGTTTTCCGAAAAATGCATATAAAAACAATATCACCTCGAGATGGAAAAAAGGATACACTGTAACTGTAATGGCTCTGTACTCTTACAACCGGTATGTACAATAATCTTTTTACGCGCTGATGTGCGTGCTTTCTAACGCCAATATCAGATAAAGAAAGTCTTTCTTTTTTTCTGAGTTATTATACACCAGTGGCGAATCCAGGATTCGGGTCGGAAGGTCGGGTCGGGGGTGAGGTCATAAAAATTTTGTATCGTAGTGACGAATGTCAAACCTCACGGCTTATGTAAACCAAAACACTTTAACTTTACAGACTTTCCTCACCTGACAATAAAAATCATAAAGAAAACTACAATACTTTCGATAATTTAATAAACCAACGGGAGTGGCCTCCCCGAAACTTTCTCGTATACTTTTCAAACATTTGTCATTTCCCTTCCCCCTGCGTTGATGAAAAGTTCGAACCAACTGTAACCCAGAATGCAATGACTATCAGAAGGTTTTTCATTGTTGATTATAGTGATAGTAAAATATTGAGGTGAAGAATCATATTCAAAAAGATACGTATGTATTAAAAATTCGCAATATTTTTTTTTTTTTTTATCAAACTCTAGCAATGCAAGTTCCGCGTGCGGAGAAGAAAACAGGACAATAGCTTGCGCATGCGCAGAGATTGCTTCCAATATGCAAGTAAAACGAGACGCCCTAAATGTTTGCCTCCTTACAAAATCTCGCTGCCAGAATTGGTTTTTGGCAAACTGCCAAGTTTTCGGAGTATCCCTTCTTTGCACAGGCATTTACGCATGCGCATGGAGTTGAACAGACCAACAGACAGTCAACCCTTTGACGGATTTGGCCCAAAATTTTATACGGACCTACATTCATGACGATAAAACTGTGTACCAAATTTTATCTATCTGGCTTTTCAAGTTTTTGAGTTATAGTGTTCACATGACCGCGGACGTACAGACAGACTTCCCGTTGACGGATTTTGTCCAAAATGTGATAGAAACCTACAAATTATGTTTCAAGTTCACATACCAAATTTCATCCCTGTATCTCTAATAGTTATCGTGTTCACAGACAGACGTAATTCCAAAATTGTGTTTTTCGGACTCAGGGAGGTCTAAAACGTGGAGATTCTTCAAAATCTCGAGTTCGAATTTTTTGACGATTACAATACTTTCTCTTTGTATACTTCGTATACGAGAAAGTAAAAATACAATGAAATAACTAGGCAGAAAATGTTTTCGACCTCTTTAACACTACATGTACAAGTGGAATGACTAGAAAAGTAGGAAAATTTTCGAGCATGTCAAGCCGGAAAGCAATGTTGTCACGATTTTATTATTTTTTTAAAATGAAAATTAAGAACAAACAGTTGTGATTTTAAATAAAATCAAGAATTTTGGTTT
>BGPR01001814.1:194445-218124 GCA_013235015.1 Araneus ventricosus | reverse complement strand
GAAAGAAGCAAGGTCATAAATCCTTTATTTGCCAGGGAAAGAAGGTGTATCCCTCCTGGTGCTATATGGTGATGGCTGTATTTGTCCTTGAGATGACAAAGGAAATTCATTGGCCACTCGGACCGACAGATTACTGTAAAAATCAACTCAGCCCTAATAGAAAAATAATATAAAGACAGTAAACTTACAGGGGAAAAAAAGCAACTTTTCAGAAACAAACTACGTGTGAAATGGCGTGTCGTGAACATATTTCCCTGCCACACCCTGAGGGAGACATGTGTGGAAGGCAGTAGTAGTTAATGGTTTCATTGTTCTAGAAGGGAATGAATTGCTACAGATACTAACTAGTAGAAGGTATGTATAGAGATACACTCATTGCACAGAATGACCTCAAACCTTATTGGATGAATTTTTTTGCTGACTGATAGTCCATCTTTTCGTGAATTTCAAGCACAAACATTTTCTATTCAAACTGAGTGCTGGATTTTTTCCTGCTTCCAAGTTATGAGAAAATAAGAGAAAAATGCTTTTCTGTTTTGAGTCATAGGAGGTGATGAACGATTATATATATATATATACATACATCGGTTTTTGTTCAGCGCTAACAGAGGGTCCGTTGTTTTTAACTAGGACCTAAATTAATAAGGGCGCGTCTGGGATTCTCCCGTCGTTGACCTCTTGCCATCTGTCGGCGGGAAATTAAGTGTTCGTCACAAATTCTTTACTGTTTCGAAAGGAGGTGTGGAGAGCTTGTATCAGAATATGTTAGTTAAAATCGCATCTTTAAAAGTTATAATAAAAAAGTTCAAAGAGCGATATTTGTACGAATTAAATTAAAACGACGAGGACGGTTAGTCGAAAATTACGACAACTAGATCACTTGTTCCATTTAGCTTATGAGTTACCGCATTAGGAATAACCGAAAAAGCAATAGATGTGAATCGACTATCGCATTTTGCCATTGCTTTGGTTTCAGTCATGAATAGCTGAGTAAACCAACGATCGGATGAAAGCAGTTATGTTAGGTGCCCTCGCTTACTCGATGTGTTCATTTATCCTTTGTTTTCTAATGCTGAAAAGAAGTGAGGTAATTTACTTTGTGAATATTAAATTATAGTATCTGCATTATGCACGAGTGGTCGATGGATAAGAAAAGCGGCCAATCATGGACGAAAAATTTTAAATTCCGACTGATTCAATCTTGATTTAATTCAGTTAATACATTATTTCGGTAATAAATGTACCGATTGCAATCAAACAGCAATGAAAGAACTTGGGAGGTGAGTTAAGAATGATTGTTATATTTTACATCTATTTTGTTGCGTTTCATTATTTTTGTTGTGTTCGCTATATTTACCACTGTAAAAATATCCGTTTTTTTCCCGGTCTTTTCCGTATATTTGACGGTTTAAAGCTGTTTTGTTGACAAAACAGTTTCGCAATTTTCAATACATAAAGGTTTAAAACCGTCTGTTTCATTCTATTTTTTCGTCCTTTGGTATTGCTTTTTCCCTTTTCTTAAAATGTAATTTTGTACGTGTTCCATGTTTTTTAATAGGGTTCCATCTCCCTTTATTGTTTACACGTGTGTTTTAGTAATACTGTTGTCACTCATGAAAGCTAACCTTAAAACATGTGTTCTGGCAATGGTTGATTTTTTACACCACTAGGTGGCGCCACTAGAGCTATAAGTGACAAAACTCAAATAAATTATTTTACTTAATTTTACTTAGGTCTCGGTGGTCTAATTAAGTTTAGAGCGACTTCTTTATTTCTATGAACGCGGTTTTCGATCCCCAGCTCGGAGGAATTATTTTGTCACCATCTTGCATCAAAAAATCGTCCAAATAAGTTCAATTAAGATTATGGGTCAAACTAGTGAAATTAATAATTAAGCCTTTAGTGTATTCCCTAATTCGATAATACATCAGCATTTTCAACTCGGGTGAGAGGAAAAAACATCTCAACTTAGTCGGTGATGTCACTTCGGTGACTTAATTTTACGGAAAACTTGCTTTCTTAATTTATTCGCAGAGAAAAGCTTCGGAAACCGGCTTAAGCCATTTTTCGAAGACGGCAGGACGTATAACTCGCAGTTTCCTGTTTCTACAATATTTTAAATTTATAATATACATATTATATATTTTAAACAAACAGAAAAAAAAAGAATTTTCATTTTGAAAAATTCGTCTGTGGTGTTGGGCCTTTCAGAAGCGCGGGGCCTAGTGCGGTCGCACCCACCTCCGGTCGGCCCTGTGTGTTGGAGCTCTACAAAACAGACCTCTGAACCTAGAGCTAAGAAATTTGGCACAAACCTACTTTGGAGGTTGGGAATGGGCATCTCGGAGCCCTTTTCTTGAAATTTTAATTGAAATTTCAATAAATTAAATATTAGGCAAAATTGTAGCATTTTTCCTTAATAACTTCCAAAAATATTACAGCACAAAAATTATTTTTACATCTGAAAGTTCAAACAATTA
Source organism: Araneus ventricosus (assembly GCA_013235015.1). Taxonomy (NCBI): domain Eukaryota; kingdom Metazoa; phylum Arthropoda; class Arachnida; order Araneae; family Araneidae; genus Araneus; species Araneus ventricosus. The sequence goes on along the minus strand of BGPR01001814.1, from coordinate 215,644 downwards.
CTTTTTCAATGATATCAATTAAGTTGCCCGTACAAGTTAACCTCTGGTTTTAATAAATTTTAAAAAATAACTGGCATAATTTACAACAACACTTTTCATTGTTACAACGGAACTGAAACCGTTTTCATTGTTTAAACAAATATTCTTGTGTTTCTTTTTCATTGTTGAAAGATGAGGTATCCTAATACATTTTGCTTTCATATTTTATTTCATGAAGACTTTTGTGGAATCTGTAAACCAAGCTCTCTTGAGATATTACGTATATTAAGAAATATATTCAGTAACCTGAATAATTATGGTTGCTATCTTTTCATTCTTTTTTCGGCATGTTTTAATCCAGCTAATATGCCACTAGCCATAAAATGTACTGCGTCATTTTTATGCTGAAATCAAATGCTGATTTTACAAGAGGAATAAGAAAGTGAAGGTGGCGCCGACAACGTGCAATTAGATGTTACATGACATGGTCAGTTATTCAACTCCATTAGGGACATTCATGTAGACAATGAACAGAAGAGGTGCAAGCCACTAAAAGAACATGGAATAAATATCTACCACAATCTGAAGTTTAAAAATACTTTCCTTTCCCGGACACCACTTTTTTATTATTTTTAATTTTGGACTGCTAAAATAATATAAAAATTTAATTTTTCCCGTCAAAAGTGGGAAGGGGTGGTTGCCCTCCCCGCTCGACAATCTGAGTCGCGCCACTCTTGGTCGCCAAAGGCAGCTAGTTTAAAATAATTGGCAAAATCAATGGACTAATACCCCAGCACCAAACACTTGACCGATGTCAATAGTTTTTATTTTATACGGAAACTTATGACGTCTAGGTATGTCATCAATCGTCTCCTGCCACCCACCACCTTCTATTTTCAAAATATATCGCAAAATAAAACTTTGGCAGAGTCCTTCAGCCTCTACAACCGCCAATTCACCAATTTATTGCAAGCTACGAACGAACAGATGGTTGCTGAAGGCGGCTAGTCTACATATTTAAAATAAATTGCAAAACCAAAGGATCAATCCTCATCCCCAACCAACGGACCGATTTCGACAATTTTTATTTCATATCAAAGCTTATGACACCTAGATATGTCATCAAAGATCGCCTATCCCTCATCAGCCTCCATTTTTAAGAGAAATCTGAAAAACAATACTTCACTGTACATTCTCCTAGGGGAAAGCTCTTGAGAGAGTCCCCCCCCCCCAACCACTGGATCGATTTCGCCAATTTTTATTTTATATGAAAGCTCACGACCCTAGATACATCGTCAATGGTTTCCTCCCCATCTCCATTCTTCATTTTCGAGAAAAATCGCAAAAACACTGCTTCATTGTACATTCTCTCGGGAACATTATCTGGGGGGGGGGGGCCCTTGACTGAGTTCCCAGTCTCAAAAGGGAGCGATTTTGCCAATTCATCGCACTTTGCAAGCATAGCTAACTAATCAGAATGCTTCACGTTTATTGTGCAAATTTGAAATAGTAGTTTTGATCAGTACGAGACACAATCTGAAAATTCACAAACTCATCTTTTTAATTAAACTACCTTATTGTTTTTCTCTAATGTTAATAAATTTGTAAAAATATTTTTACGTATAATTTAAAACAGTACTTTTCATTCTTGCAATCTGATTCAAACCGTTGCCAGTGTTTACAAAAATAATATTTAATTGTGTGTTTCACTTCCATTATTGAAAGCTGTAATGTCCTAATGGATTTTACTTTTTTTTTCGTTTCATCAATTTTTCTGTAAAAACCGTAAACGAAGTCCTCTGAGGTAATAACTGTATTTGGAAACATATTTAGTAAGCTCAATGATTATAGTTGCTGTATTTAAATTCTTTCTACCAGCATGTTTTAATGCAGCTATATAACATGCTGCAAGACGTAAAATGTGTCGCGTCATTTTCATATTGAAATGAAATTCATATTTTGCATAAAAATAAGAAAGGTGCCGACGACGTGCAATTAGATGTTGGATGACACATGCAGTTACTTGACTCCATTACAGACGTTCATGTAGACAATAAACAGAACAGATGCAAAGATACTAAAAGAACACGGATTATTCAATTTGAAGTTTAAAATTTCCTTTTTAAGAGAACCATGAACATCAAATTATGCATATGAGATTCAATTCAATTTATATTCCCGCCGAACAAGCTAGTCGAACAGGGCGGATAGTAATATAACCACCGTTCCAAGGAAAATTTGCCACTCTAAAAAGGTATTGTTTGGAAGTGGAAGTACAAAATACTTATTTAAATAAGATCTAATTCGACATTTCTAATAAAGCTAATTTTGAGAATTATCCAAAGGAAAAAAGTACTTTATCCGAAAATTTCCTCCTCTCTATTTTGTTTTTTAGAAAAAGGATAAAATTTGTGTCGGCTTGTGTCTTTCAGCTCTTTCCCGGAGGTCACTTTTTCATTTTTTTTTTAATTGTAAAAGTACATCCCTAATTGTTTCGTCGGTAGTTGTTAAGGAAATGATATCGTCTATTTTTCCTAAAGTCGTTGGGCTGAAAATTTCATTCACTGATGGCAGCGACCATACTAACAAATTTTTTGTCAGAATTCGAATCAGCACCTGAAAGGCACAAATGAACTCTTGAATGCTCATACCGGTAGAGTCCGAAATTTATTTTTCTCTCCACATTGAGAAAGGAATCATTAATTTCTATCTGATTTCCTGTGTTGTTTTTGAGTCTATGATTTTTTTTGTTCTTTCTTTCTCCATTTTCTCTTAATAAAATGCTCACGGTCGGAGAGACGAAAGGAATGTATTTATTTCATTGAAGTTGCGAAAAACCCGAGTGCTCAGAGGGGTTGAGTGACCGTTAATAGAGGTTATTTTAACATTATGTCCATGGGCCGAAAAATTCCACGCCGAACAAAAATGTCCGTTGAGAAGAATGACCACTTTATATTTCCACACTCTTGTGCAATACAGACACTTTAGTTTTACCTAATTATTCCGCCGAAAGTGATCGAAACAGTCGATAGAAAAAACAAAGCACACAAATTTTCATCCGTCTTTTTGATCTCTTAGCCGAACGAAGTCGGCAAACTGCGACATATGATTCATTGTCGCCTTGTCTGTTATTCTGTCAAATGTGGTGCGAACAACTGGCCGAAAGTACGACAATTTAAAAGGATGTCGATCAGGCTGTTGGCTTAACCGTTAATCAGTCCTCAAATTCGGACACAAATCGCTTATCCCTACCGTTTACTGTATAACAACTTTAAGATGGGATTAAAATTATTAGATTCCTTGATACCCTGCTCTCAAAATCTCCCAAAATCGTAAATATTTTTGCCGACGAAAGTCTTAATTTCTCGCCCACGGGGGGGGGCAATTGCCCCCCTGCTCCCTGCTAGCGCCGCCTCTGGATGTAACAGATTACCTTTTAACAAGAAAAGAAAAAAAACCCCTGTGATACGTCCTTCATCATCGTTTAGCAATCCTGCTGGACACAAGAGAAATACATGTGCTCAATATAGAGCTAGATAAGCAGAAGATGAATAGGGGGCACCAGAAAAGTGGAAGCCCGCCATGGATTGATAGTGAGATGGATAGATTTATCAGACTACCTTTTAACAACTACCTATGATAAATTCATAGATGCTGGAAAACCACACTTTTAAAAAGAAAAGCGAAAAACCCTGTGGCATATGCACTTCATCACCACTTAGTAGTCCTGCTGGACACAAGGGGAACAGATGTGTTCGATTTAGAGCAAGACAAGCAAAGGATAAAACATTCCTCTAGAGCAGGGGTTCCCAATTTTTTTTCCCTCGCTTACCCCTCGATTAGTATTTTTATTTTCGCGCACCCCCTTCTGTCATACCCCTTGCAACCATCTATCTATGCAAAGAAGATTTTATCAATAATGTTAAGGGCTTAGGTCAGCTTTAGAGCCAAATGACGCGAATTAATAACATTTGCAGGACTTACTTTTGATTTTACATTTTATTCCACTTTTACAATAGTTTTAATTCAATGCCAAAACACATAAAACCAGTATTTTAATAATTTCACATTAAATCATAAGGATACATGACGATTATACTTCTTTTTGCTTTATTTTTTTCCTTATTTTGAGGATAAACTTTAGGACTTCCCCACTTTCACTTTTATTTTTCACACAAAATTCTGTAATATTTTTAAACCTATATGTCTTCTTGTGTCCGCCATTACCGACTTTGAGTTCACGTACCCCCAACAACTGGTCCTTCGCGTACCTTCAGGGGTACGCGTACAACAGGTTGGGAACCTCTGCTCTAGAGGTGTCTCTTTAAGCTGCTCTGGGAAAGACTATCTGCTGGACTTTAGGGGAACAGATGTGGACGTATAACTCGAAGTCTCCTGTTTCTGCAATGTCTTGCATGTATAAATGGATAAGAACAAACAAATCATGAAAAAGCATTTTCATTTTGCAAAAACCACCAGCAGTGTGGGGTCTTGTGCGGTCGCACCCTTCGCACCACCTCGGGCCGGCCCTGATTCCAGTAATCAGAAACCAATTTATGACGGCAAAACGCTTCATGACATCATAAATTATATTTGGTTTATTATAAATCGCACCATGTTCATTCCTCTTCAGAGAAATGTTCTACATCTTTGCATTTGTCTGGCTTCAGTCTAATCTATCTTCAGAGAGTGATGTGAAAACAATTGTCGAGAACTGGCTCAATGGACAGGAAGTGATTTCTGCCAAGCCGGATTAAACAAGTTGGTCCTGTGTTCAGATAAATGCCTAAATAGATTTGGTGATTATGTGGAAAGGTGATCGGCATGTATGCCTCTTAACTCCCTTTTGTATTTTCGGTTTAATGTTAATAAATAATTTTTTTTTACCTTTGTAAACCTCTTTTTGTTTTGGATCCATCCTCGTATATTCTAATAATGTGGCTTGCTTACGTGTTTCCAAAAATATGCATACAATAAAAATAAGTTCTGCAAATTTATTCTTAACAACTAAGAATAAGAACAACCAAAAAGAGTACCAGTATACATTACAAAGCAAAATATATGCTTATACATCTGCTTGATATTAATTTATTTGGAGTAGAATAATTTTCTCTTTCTCTCTCTATTACCTAATTCTAGATAATTTTTTTCAAAAAAATTCTTCCCAAAAGACACTTTGCAACTGCAAAACAACTGACTATCACACATATAGCATTTAACAAACGAAAAGAAAAAGTACATAATTTTATACAGATTAAATCTGTATAAAAATATTCATCTACAGTTTTTTTTTTAACTTTACAATTTCTGTTTCTGTCCATCTAAAACAGAGAGTGTGAAATATCTAAATTTAGGTTTTTCATTGATAGCTATTTTCTTCCAAATTATGTTTTCTTTATTTAGATTTACTTCCCTTTTCAGATCCAATTATTCAAATGATTAGGCTGAAATTTGCACAAATAAAATAAAATTATTTCTTCAATAATTTGTTGTCAATTATTTTAAGTAATAAATTTTTATTTATAAATATTCAAAATTTACTTATAGCAATGAATATATAGGATACAAATGAGCAATTGTTATAAATAGTCTCAATCAACTATTATGAAATATAATAAATTATGCATATTTTCCAATTAAGAAAATCACATTCCCTGAATAAATCGGTGGCAAAAATATAAATTTCAATTTATTATTTAATGTCTCAAAAGAAAGTTTAAACCACAGAGAAGGAGATGCAGAGGTTTAACTCTCATACATAGTAATTACAAAATAATAATAATAATTTAATATTGAATTTCTTGAAGAAAGTTACTCCAGTTTGGTGTGAGGCATTAAATTACAGTGATGTCATTAAGGTATTGCAAGGAAATAAATGGCTGCTTATTATTAATTTTCATGACAACTAAATTAACAATAGAAATACTAATTAGAGTTTTTATATTATTCCCTAATTTTCAGACAAATTTTCATTAATGTAATGAATAAAACAATTTCTCTTGAGATAAACAAGTAGTACTTCAGAAACCCAAACCAAATTATTTTCTGAGATACAATTTAAAATTTGACTTTTCTTAAATATTGAACATTAAAATAAGACTAGAACACCTGTTAAAAAAATCTTTCATTCACGATTTTTTGTTTTATACTTGTAATTAAAATACATACAGATCGTTTGCATTATTTTATAACTGTAAATTTTTTTGAAATGATTAATTTGCATTAATTTTTTTCAGAAATCTGCACATCTTCAAATTCAATAAAAAAAAATCTAATTTCTTTTTCCAGAAATGAAACAACAAACTAGTTATTTTCAAATTTTTTTCTTTGCAGCAACTAAGTAAGAACTCACTTTCTATAGATAGAACATGAAATCCATTATGCATCGATGCTGACAATAGATATGATGGATTTCGTGGATGCCACTTTAATCTCCAGATACCACCATTTAATGAAATTTCAGAAACTGGAATTTTCATAGATCTCACATCCCACAGGAATACATTTTCATCATAACTTGGAAAGAAAAAAAAAGATTATATTTAAGGCAATTTTATAAAATAAAATTTATGAATAAAAAAATAATTTGCATTATCTATAAAAAGATTAGATTATGTAAATCTTGAGAAAATTTTATTTGTTCTAGTCAGATTGTATCTCTTTCTGTATAAAATCTAGACTACACTAAGACACATATTAATATCACTTATATAAATTTTTGCATTTTAAAATTAATTTAACAATTTAATTATTAGTAGAAAAATACTTTACTTGTTGACTTTTGTTTTAAATATGGAAAATTTTTGGATAAAACAATGAAATAATTAATTAATTAACAATATCCAATTAAATAACTTGATTCAAAATTTATTTTAAAGTTCAAAATTTATTTTAAAATTATTTTTCCTTTAACACCTTAAATTCCTTCATATATATTTATGCAAATGTGGTTGAAAATTAAAAAAAATTAAATGTCAGATATGGCAAAGTTTTTTAAAAATCTGTTGAGTTACTTACCAACTTCTACTATGTCTTATTTTGTAGCATTATTTGTAATTAATTCAGAAAATTTACTAAAAGTCTGTTTTCCTGTCTTTTTGATAGATAAAAATATCTGCTGCAAATTAATTTTTTTATGATTGTGTAAAAATTATTGTGTATTTAGATCAATATCACATGAGGGACAAATAAATCACTGAAAAAATACTAAGTGTATCATCAATCAGACTAATACTGTTATATTAACATAATTTTATATAATTATTCTGATAATCTGCATCGTAACGCATACACAAGGGCAGATTGTGTATAGACACTGCAGAAATGCAGCACCCATAACTTTTTTTAGTGCATGAATTTAATCACTAATTTATTTAGTTTTGAACAATATTTAAATCCAACAACATAAAACACAATTTTTCTTTTTAATTTACAGTCTTCAGAAGGAAAAACAGTATGCCTTTCTTCAAAGAGGGAGAAAAATTCTTGAAGGATTGCATTTTAGCCCAGTCCCTCTTTTCCTTTTTTTTTTGTTGTTTGTTGTCAGAGAAAGACATTTAAAATCCTAGAACGTTATGAGATTTTTCCTGAGAAAAAAAAAAACGGATTGAAACAATAAAAAAAGCTATGAGTTGTTAATTAGAATAGCCATTTTATAGTTTATATAAATATTCCTGGATTTAACTACTACATTAGCAAGAACATATTTTACAGCTTGAATAGCAGTCAAATGATAAAACTGACACTGGAAACTGCATCCAAGAAAGTTTCCACAACAAAGAAATAAAAGCCCATTTTAGTTTAGATAAGGATTAAATTAATGCTAATTCCACAACATGATAATCCCTAGAAGAAATAAAGATTTAATAAAGAAATTCAAATTGCTCTTGAAAATTGTGACATTTCATTAATAATCCTGAATGCTATTTGGAACAAAAGATATTGTGCTACAGCTACAAAAATTTAGTTGTATTGAACAAATTCAAGACGTATAAGAAACAGATTCAGCTAATTAAGATTTGAATAAATATTATTAAAAATTCATAAAAGACCATTAGGTTTAGGTCACAAAATTATTTGAAAAATGGTAAATTTTTAAGTATGCATATTCTGCCTTTTGTAAAGAAATGATTACACCAAAAAGTTTCATTACATGAAAACTATAAAGCAGCATGATTATAAAAGCAGTGAAAGAAAAATAATTACCTTCCTGTAACTAACAAATGTTCATTTAATTTGCTTTTGGAAATAGCAGTCACACCCATGGAATGTCTAGAATATAGAGAGAAAAATGCAGATTCTCACACAAAACAAATCAATAATAGTAGAAATTGTTTCATATCATGAGAAACAGATACAAAGACTAAGTTATAAAAATGTGAAACTTTATCATAATAGTTTTCATGATGGACAAAAAAAATCTCTATAAGGATATATTCATACACCTCTATGGTTATATTTCAGATATATCGATATAGATATATGAATTTTCAACAATTTTTTTTAATTCTGTCAATAAAACAGTTGATTTATTTAATGATTCAATTTTTAATTTCTCGTGTAAGCAACGCTTTCATGTTTCTTTAACAAAATTTTTATTTTATGATTATATTTACGATTTTGTCTACCCACTATCTGCAGGTCAAGAATAAGAACATAAAGTGGATTATTTATTTTACATTTGCATACAAAAAAATCATTTGAATTAAAACAGATTCACAAAATAGAAACTCAACATGTTTATGTGAAACTATCTCATTATTGTAATGATCATAAAACAGAGAAAAATTTGCATTGAAATGTTAAAAAGTGGCCTTAAGTCATTTATTTTTAGCCATAATGCAAAAATAACTAAATTTAATTTCATTATGAAAACACTTAATCGTAAAACAAATTTTAAAACTTTATTAAAAACTGGTGTATAGGAATACAGAAAAATGTTAAAAACAGTTTCTTCAAACCTATCAAACACTACAGATTTCCATCAGACTAGAGATCTACAAATGGTAATACAAATTAGTAAAAGAATCTTAGGGATTCTTGGACATATTTTCATATAGTTCTAACAGCAGAAGAATATGCAGTGGTGCAGCAAGGATAAATGACACCCAGGCATGGTAATTTTTTCGTACCCTGCCACCATATTTGGCTTTAAAAAGTGAAATAAATACACTAATATTCTTTGTCATGCCCATCAAGACTTACACCCAGGTCACTTATATTCCCCATAGTCCCTTTCTTGCTACACTACTGAAAATGTGAGCATTCTTTTTCTGAAAGAGAAGTATGTTATTTAAAATATATACAATAAAAATAGTCGAATTTTTGAAAAAAGAAAGCAAGAAGAAGAAAGAAAAACTATTAAGGATGTAGCTTAAGGGGGGTAAACTAATAAAATCTTATTCAAAGAAATTCAGAAATATTTTTCTGATATAGATTAAAAATGCAAATAAATATATAAAATAATGAATTAAATTTCTTGTGGAATTCTGGGTGGAGAGACACTATTAAACAGCTTATTCAAAAATGTAATGATATTACTTTTTTAACCAGCAAAATAACAAAGCTCCTTTCAAAATAAATAAAAAATGTTTGAAAATAACTTGACAGTTATTTTTTTAAATATGAAGAAAGGGAATTAAAATAAATTCAAAATGAAATAAATAATCTAAAATCAATGAAGCCAATACGAACAAAAGTAGTACAACTTATAAAAAAAAACAATGAAAAGCACTCATTATAATGTGCAGTGGCATATCAAGGGAAATAAATGCCCCTCCCCCAGATTTTTTTCATTTCCTATTAACTTATTATAGTACTTTTTCGAGACCTTCATCATATTTAATTTCAAAAAGTGAAATACAAGCACTACAATTTTATCTGTCTTCAGAGTGCTTCCCAAAGCTGACACTCAGGATAAATATACACACCTTGCTATGCTATTGAAAATATGCAACCATCATAAATTACAAACTAGCATGATACCAACGTTTTCTCATTTTCTATTCTGTTGTAGCCATTCAAGCTCATTTCTTCATCCTTTTGATACTAAACAGACAAGATTACATTTTTATTTTCAACTTAAATAGGATTTTATACATAATTTATTTATACATGGGTATATATGAGCAGCGGGATGCAAGTGTCTTTAAATACAAGTAAATCAAATATGCATTTTGTAAGATGTTCATTGTAAAAGTAAATATAGGTCCAGCTAAGCAAGGGAATGCGCTTGGTGAGTAGTGCAGGATGCTACTTCTTCAGAAGACGCAAAAGTACCATATCCAGAAAGTTCCTGTCATAACGTGGGGCATGATTATATTTCTGTGTGTCAAAAACCTTGATACATTAGATATATACTTTTACAACTGTTTAATTTATAAAATAAAAATTTTATAAATTCTTCATGTATAAGAAGACTGACAATATGAAACAACACATTAATTAAAATATAAATTTAACATTCGTAGAATGGTTTCTTCATATTTCAGTATAATTCAACAAAAAATGTTGAAGGAATCTTAGTGCATCTTCAAAAATCCATACCTCTTGTTTATAAAAGTAGCAGATGACACATTTCTTAAATCCCAACCTTTTAAACGACAGTCATCACCACCTGTGTAGGTGAAGAATTAATTTAATAAATTTCTTAAAAATATGAAACAATTTGATAAACTGGTTTCAAATATAATTTTTAAAAATGCCTATATCATAGTTAAGCAAAATAAATAAATACTAACCTGAATAGACCACATGTGGTTGGGAATAATCAAATGCAACTATCCATGATTCAAAACCATGAGCATTCCAGCTCTTCACCAAAGATAACTCACTCTCTCTCAGAACTACATAATTTAAATTGCCTTTTGTATCTGACACTACAACAGTTACTGACCTAAAAAAAAGAACAGATTATTGAATAGTAGAAATAAATAATAACTGCACTAAAATGTGCATGAAATGCATTCATATATGCACTACTTTAAATAGGAAGGTCAGCCTACTAAGGTCAAAGAATTCTTGAACAAAGTGTATAAAATTTATATTTCATTTGTTACATTAATTTCTTACTTTTTTGCTATATTATGAGCTATAACTTTAGATATACATAACCGTTTTGTGCTGCTATTAGATGATGAGAATGAAACTTGAGTTACTGTATTCCTCTTCTAAATTCCATCCCACACAATATGAAGGAGTCTGTACTGTCCATCATTTATGCGTCAAGGATGAGCCCAATAGAACCGAGTTTTGTACGTATTATTCTCCAACAGTGCTGAGGATCAGATATCAGATCACTGAAAATCTCATTTATATCAAAATATTCAGTGAAAAAAACTAATAACGATGTATTTTTTTCTAACAGTGAATTACACTAAGTTTACATTCAGTTTTAATTTAATTTCATTCCCTCACTACATAAGCAGAATAATAGCTTGAAAGTGAATAATGACACTCAAAATTGTTAAATGACATTCAATTGGATGAGTTATTTTAATTAACAGTAAAATATACATTGATAAGTAAAATAAAATTTCTGGATAAATTTTTCACTAGTTATGCAACACAGTAGTTCAAAGTGTCCATGTGGAATTTCCTAAAACATTTAATTTAGTTTTTAAGAATGAAAAGTTCATATACACAGAAAGAAAAAGAGCAATTCGTTCTATACATTTTTTCCCAATATGTATGAATTACTAATTACACAGTAATTATTGCGCCTAATGAATAATAATCAAGCAGCAACATTTGTAACATTGGTCATTTTGTAATGCTATCATATTTGCTTGATGTTAACCCTTTTTCTGATTCTAAAAAGAAAGTAGAGAGGAGGTTGGGGGAGTTCCACTTTGATTTGAAAAAAAGTTATTAATTACTTACTTGATTTAGTTTATATTCAAAATTTGCAAAGAAATTTCAAAGTCAAGATAAAGCATTTTTTAAAATGTCAAAGAAGTGGTACAACAGTTTTCTTAGTAAAATTACGATAAATAAATGCTAGCTTGAACAATGGGTCTAGAAAACTGGCATTATTTAAAACATTTAATCTAATCAGACCTTCAGACTCAAAATCACTAGTCAAAAACCATGATATTTCTCATTCAATCACCTTTTTGGTTGACAAATTATTCACAGCATGTTCAAGGAAAAAGATGCAATCTACAAGGTTAAAAACATGTACACAATCTATGAATAACTATTACATAAAATTAATAAAACACATTGAAATTTCTTCACTAAAATTAATTCCCAACAGAATGGAAATATTAATTAATATGAGTTAAGAACTAACTGAACATCAACCTGGATGGAATTCTAGTGAACAGTTAGCAAAGGAAGTATCAAGCTCCAGAAACTCACCAGATATCATTCTCGATGGGTTTCTATTTGTGAAGCTTATGGAAAAGTAAAGTTTTTAGCTCAAAACAAGCTGCAATTGATGAGTTAAGAGTATCCATTGAAACAGAATATAACTTAGTACCACCTAATGCAACACAATTTTAACACAAAGTTTGCAATCAGCAGAACCTGGACAGTAACAGCTGACATTTCAACCATTTCCGATAACTGATAGGATTCTACATTTGTATTCGTTAATTCAGGTATTGGAACTTTGATATATGTTATTAATCACACACAATTTTGAGATACTCTGCATTTAAATAATTAATTCAATTAGTTTAAAAAATGGAAAAAATACCTTTCTTGTTGACAAGCCCAGTCTAAAGATAGAATCATTTTTTTATCCTCAAGTGAAAGATTAAGATTGGTTAAATCTTGTAAATGCATACTACCGCTGTTAGAGCACATTCTGAGGAGAAGAATTTTGCCATTACTACAAGCAGCACCAAGTACTGGCTCATCATTAATCAATTGAGGACACCATTTGAGATCCAAAACTCCACCGGACTGTGCAACATCTACTTTCTCTAATTTTGCATTGGTATCATTTAAAGCATTTGCAAAAAAATACAAAGTAATGTTTCCATTTCGAGTTTGGATATCATCAGAAGAAGTTTCACTCTAAAAGGGAGAAAAACAGTAATGATGAATTAGAAATTGAATCTAAGAAGTAATTTTCTTATATTTTAAAAAAAATATAAAACATACTTCATCTAACTGATATGTTCCACAAGTCATGTATCGTGAAAATTCTTGAAAAGGACACCATTCAACAGAATCAGCATTAAACTCCATTTTTTCAGCTAAAATAAATTTAGCAGAGCAAAGATTTTCCTTTTTCAGATCCATTTTATTTCAAGTAACTGAAAATAAAACAAAATACGAATGAAAACCTAGCTGGAATATCAAAACATAACTAATGTTTCTATCAAAATAAATTCTAAGTGAAGGCCCCTAATTTTTTTATGCAATGTACAACCATAAAAATGCATATATAATTGATATTTTTCTTATAACAGATAAAATTACACAGGGAGTCCCAAAAAATGTAACTACAATTTTAATGATTATAAAGCCTGCATTTATTAGATTAAGCATGCTTTCAGTGTTCAGAATAAACTTCACGGATGTATTATTTTACACATATCGCTTATTTTCAAACTGTTAATATCTCTGGTTTAAGCACTGTAGGCAAAGCAACAGAATCATAAACATTGAGAAACAATTAGTTTGTTATATAGGCATATTATCTTTAAATTGGTACTCATAATTCATCAATAACTTCATCATAAACTTTAATTAGTCTGAAGGCAAGTCTAGCAGGTGGACACATTTGAAATCATGTTCTAAGCCACCTTTATACTTTACTGCATTTTCATATTTCCAGTAGCAATTCAAAATAAACTTTCTTTCTGATAAAACTTACTTAGCTTTAATTACCATTTCTCAATAGCTAGGCCTTTTGATTATGAAACTTTGAAATTTCAAAGTATGGATTTAGAAAGGGAATTGTAATGTGTAACAGGAAAGTTTTTACTTCCCTTTTCAAATTACAGGTAGATAAAATTTGTGGTTTCCTTTCAACTAACCAAGAGGTTACCTATTCTCTGTGGTGAATCCAGAATTTTTGTCAGGGGAAGCTGAGGTAATAAAAATTTTGTATTGTCATGACCTCATGGCTTATATAAGACAAAACATTTTAACTTTACTCACCTGACAATTAGAATCACAAAGGATGCTACAATACTTTGATAATTTAATTAAAACACAATGAAATAACTAACAAAAATTTGGTTTAGCCCTGCAGGAGAGGCTGCAGTCTCATAGCACCCCACTCCCCAGATTCGCCAGTGCCTATTCTCGACTTACTTCATTAGCAATGCATGTAGTCATCATATATGAGGTGATAGAAAAGGACTGGGGAACAAAACTGTCATCAAGTTGATTAGGAAACAAATAGATTACTTATGTGGGAAAATGAAACCTTACTAGCAATGATATAACCATAATGCTACCCTGATCTGAGGAGTTGCAATAACTTAGGCATAGAGACACTGTTACTGTCCTCTCTCTAAAGACCCTACCCTAGAGATTTCTCGGGGACCTCCTGCTGGCTAGTTTCACCACTGTATACTGGCACACCATCTATATCAGTCCATAGACAGAGGGAAAACATTCCTCAACATCTATACCTCCTGCAAAGAAATGATATCTAAAATAAAAAAATCATCTATAGCTGTTTACCAGCTATTAATTGTAGATACATTTTTGACATACCCAATTCTTTATTTTTAGAAATAACAATGACCAATAGAAAAGATTATAGAACATATAAGTCTAAACTTTTCTCTAAATATTCAGAAATTTAGTGTCTTTCAAGACTTCAGCAGTACTAGGCTGTAAATTTTAAGTCACTAGTCAAATTTTCCAACACAAGGGATTTTATTCAAAATATGAGCAGGATCTTTAATCTTCACAAATAAATTGAATTGAAACTTTTAAGGCAATAGTAAAATATTCCAAATTAAATTTGTAAAGGCAATTAAAATGCTTTTGGGTTCTTTAAAGCTTTTATTCAAATTAATAATTAAATTTTTTACCAAAAATTTCAATTATCTTGTATGTTATTGAGAGAAGAATGGTACATTTTATCCCTAGAAGCATTTTCTGACATGTACCCTGCACCAATTCTTTAAATGCAGCTGTTAAAACACCATTGCACACAAAAAATAGCAAATTTATATTTTAGTAAGAAAAAAAATCCATTTAGTAATGGCTGAACTTTAAAGTTTTTGGTTAAATGAATTGTCACAGGCATCTCTTAGCTTAGCACATTGTTTATATCAGCTGAATTACTATTTTGATACAATTGATAATGATAGGATATTTTTCAAAAGAAACCTAAAGATAGAGATAAGAAAAGAACTTCTGTATAAGAAAAGGTAACTTCCAATGCATAGCAGCTTTTGCTTATCATCGACTTTGTAGTAAATTATCTTAGGTCAATTTATTTATTTCTTCATAAAATGTTGTTCACCTCTTTAACAGACATTTTAATGAACCTTTAAAAATTCCAATCCAGAAATAAAAAAAATGCTATAACTTTTCAACAATCAGAATAGTAGGGAGATAATTCAATTAATCAAAATCTACCATTTAATGACAACTTCTTTAAAAATAATGGCAAATTAAAATTTTGATTGTTAATTAGATAAAAATTTATGGTTAATTTCAATCAAGATAAAATTAATAGAAATAAGGGAAAGAAACTTTTAGTGCTTAAACTTTTAAACTCTGCAATATAAAAATAACACAGAATTCAGTGGATGAACAAAACCCTAACACACTACTGGGATTTAAATTTCAGTAGTTCCTTTTGTAAAAAATGCAATACAGTCCGACCTTGAAAATCCGGAAACCTCCCACAGGGATGAGATTGGTCAGAGAGCAAAAAGGAGGAAATCCAAAAATTCGTCAAAAAAGCATGCGGAAGGGACGATATCCAAAAATGCGACAAAAAGCATGCTGAAGGGATTATTTACCAATTTTGCAGATACAATGAAATTTCTGACACTTCATAATAATTACATTTCAAATATTTGGGAATAAATGAATATGCGTCACATATTGTTCTCAGAACATAGTATTCTCCAAATTTCAGCTATAAAAAAAGATCTGGAGAAAATGCCATCCATACAAAGTACAAATAAAATTGACTAATTTAACAGGCGCATAAAACTAGTATTTTAATGCATATCTGAGAAAAGAATTTACAAACATTTTCTGGCAAACATTTCTTTGATTGTCAAAGGACATTTCCTTCGTTTTGCAGAAGGCTCGCTTGTTTTTTGTTTCTTCACTGATTTTTCAGTGACATTCTCATTAATTGGATGCTTATTTGAAGAAGGAACTCTACTCTTTAAAGAAATCTTGTGCATTTTCTTCAAATGGACATTTCTTCGTAATTTTGTAACTTTTGCTGATAGCTTCTTTGCTGCCTCTTTTGACAGCAACTTTTCATTTGAAGTACTTGGTTGTGTAACACACTTCTCCATCCTTTTTAAAACCATTTCAGTCTTGTAACTATCTTTTGCGTCAGACATGAGGAAAAGTACACTTTTCGCGTTAAAAACTGGTTCAGATCGGGAAAAACGCGGATCCTCGAAACAAGGGCAAAAAGGCGGAAAATTTTATTAAAAAAAAACACAAAAGGCAGAAATCCGCCAAAAGATGGAAAAATCTCATCCCTGGACTCCCAAAACAGGACGATTTTTTTCAACTCATAACAAGAAAAAAATTAGCTAAATAAATTTTAAACTAGAATGCTTGAGGCAAGATGCGGAAATTCCAGTCATTCTATTCATTTTAAAAACTACTATTTTTTTTGTCTTTGTATCATTTTTTAATATCTCTTTATGTTTTTATTGTTTAAAATGGGTTTTTATATGGAGTTTCTGGAATTGACGTCAATGTGTAGATCAGCATATGTCTCGAATGGTTGTGCATGCACAAACATCAGAGGCGTTACCGAGACAACCATTTGCAGTTGCCTTGTGACTTTGCGTCTATTCTGAAGACGTCTGCACATGCATGCTTAATTGTGATATAACTTATCTACACAGTGACATCTCTATTGGTTTAAGTAAGATATCTAAAATCCGGAAATTTCCGAAATTCGGACCTTTCAAACCCCCGAGCAGTCCAAATTTTCGAGGTTGTACTGTATTAATATGAATAGATTATTTAATAAATGTTAAGTAGATATTTAATGATACAATTTAAATTAAATGTAGTGAATTTATTGTTAATTATGGTTCACACAATTCTACAACAATATTTAATGTTTTGTGAAACAATTTTATTATTAATGCATCAGAAGAAGAATACGCAATTTCTATATAAGGAGGAATGGCTTCGAACCCTAAACTTAACTTTTACCTACATTTTAAGAAACATGCAAGCAAAGTAAAAAACAAAGATAATTCGGTTTCTCATAAGTTTTTATTAATCATACAAAAAGATTTCCAATACAAATATTTTTAATACAGACACAGATTTATATATCCCCATGGTTAATTAAACAACAGTTATTTGAATTAAAAATCAGACAAGTATTAATAATAGTCAAAAGTAAATTATTTGAAACTGATATTTGATCCTATAAGGTGGCAGATTAAATAAAAAAATTTCAAAAATGTTACAATCACTATTTCATAATAAAAACAAAAATTATAATTTGATTTCAATTAGTATATACAAAAAATAAATTAAAAAAATACCCTTTTCCTTCATTTGTAACATGTTTAATTTCAGTTAACTAAATTTTTATCAAAGGCTGAGAATGAAAATAAATGATAATTTCATAATGAATCTATAATGCAGAAATAAACTTAGTTTAATAATTATCTATACGGTAATCAAAGATATCTGAAAATTAAATTTGCAAATACAGTAAAATAAGAATCCATCTTTCATACAGGATACTAAATTCAAATTTCAAAATTGATGTAACCTTGAATCATTGTCTTTCTTTTTAAGATTAATCTTATAAACTAGATGATAACTAGAAGTATGAACAGTTTACTTTTCATGTTATTTTCTAAGTAAAATTTCTCTTTTCATTAAGTTCTGATATCACTACTAGCTTAAAAATGCTACTTTATTGATAACTATTAATAGAGAAATAAGAACATCATTTCATTTTTGTAAATCTAAAATAAATAAAAAATATCACTAAAATTTCAACAAGTTTGAAAAATAGGCAAATTAACATTATTAAAATGATACTGAAGAGAGTAAAAAAGTTTTGGAATCAGAAAATTATGCAATCAAGTAAACAGTGTAAAAATCCTATCTTTATACACACTTATTAGCATATTTGTGGCAACTGAGATTATTTAAAAGATTATAAATACCTTATGATTTCCAACACCCTATTATAAATATCAAAAATGATTTACCTGCAAATTTACTCCAGTACATAAACATGTTATTTTAAAATATCAAAATAATAATTGTGTAGTAAATGTTGCATTGATTAAATATAAACTATTTACAGCAATGACAATGGGCATATTTCAGTCTCATAATTAGTATACAATTAACATACATACAAAATTAATTTTATAAAATAGGATGGCATTTTGAGATTTATTACAATATTAGTATAAAATGCAGAAAATTTTTAATACACTTAAAATGATTCATAAATATTGGTTTTAATTAATAATGAGTAAAATACAAAACACATGTTAACTTTCCATGATCTCCCAAAGAATTCAACCTTATATCTTTGTCTTACAGTAGCAGACAGCTTTAATTTTATAATTCCTCTTGTTGAGTCAGAGTAACAAAGAAATTGTACAGAAACTTTACAGTGAAAAATATGCCAAGTACAACATAAAACATATTATTAAAACTTTACATAACTTATTACTCTCACATTTATTTAAGCATTAATTTATATCACTTGTTTAAGCTTGGCAACATTATTGTCATTGTTGAGAAAAGAAACCAAAAAAATTTGCACAACTCTTAAAATTGTCAGTACATTTAAGACCAGAAGCTATGTTTTAGAGACAGTATCTTTCAAAAATGAAGTGAAAATATTCACAAATTACACTTTCATCTTACCCCTTTGATTGAATATTTTCAGCAAAAATATTTTATTTAAATCAGCATCATCTGCTAGGTATTCCCATAGACAAAGATATATGGCTCATTTTATATCATGAAAAAACAATGCACGAGATTCATGTTCTAGCATTTCTCTCAGTCTCCATTAAACATTCTCTTACAAGAATACGGGCATGTACAATACCACGTTTTAGTCTTTCAGCCGAGCTTCGACTGCCAGCATATGTTGGACGAATGTCTTTTCCAAGTTCTTCAATAATTGCTAACAGCTGAGAATATTTTGGTTTTGGTTGTTGCCGAGATGATCCTGAACTACTTGGAGGCATAGGATAACCGGACGTGGAAGTAACAAGAGCAATGTCATCATTTTTGTCATTGCGTGGTGTACCTGGATTACTTGGAAGAGGAGTTCCAGGATTACTTTGAGCTGGTGAATCAATAGAATGATTGTCTTCATCCATTTTCCAAATAATTCTGCAAAGAAAAGTTCAAAAAGATTAGTCTAGAGAAGAGTTAAAAAGAAAAAGAGAGAGAAAATATAGTTCTTCATAATGTTATGCCAACTACATACCATTTCTTAAAGGTCTTCCCAGCAAAACTGTCGAAACAATTCGTTAATTCAGAATTCCCCTTTATAACATACCACATGGGAAGAGGGAATGATATTTTAAAGTTATCCATTCATTAGTTTCATCATATTTCGTATATATTAGACTAAGTTTTGACAACAACTTGGCCAATAGTATCCAATACTTTCAGACCAAACCAAAATACGCATATATATGTAATATGTTCCACTTTACACGGTTTTTATAAACGAATTTTATTCAATCTTTGGATTAAACTATAACACACTTGACACAAAGTGAGATGGAGTTTTCTTTTTTGGAGGGACAAACGAAAAATCAAACCCATTTATTGTGAAATCATTAATAACAAAATAATTATATAAATTATTAAAAAGGATAGAGAAAGTTTACCTGCTTTGTCAACTTTGAATTTCCTGAAAATATTTTGAATTATTGTAAACACTAGAACCACGATCGACGATTTGTTTGGTGTGTTTTGTGTTCTTCTTCAGTAACGAATACGAGATTTATGTGGAATTTTTTTTTTAAAACTCTTGGATTCTTATTATACAAATTAATTGTTACAATTTTAAAAAATATGGCTTCAGGACGATTAAAGATAACGAGATGCGAATATATTAAGTTTAAATTAATGCTTTTGTAATTTTAGAGTTAATTATTGATAAAATGGCATCAGACAGAATCTTGAGTTTTGATTTGTTGATAGTAAACATGTGCAGCCGGGAAGCAATACTGTATTCGGGTTTTAAGAATAAAATTTAAATTATATAATAAAATGAAGACTTGAGAATTTCAATTTTTTTTCTCACGTTGAACTTTATTATTTAACTCTATTAACTTACTAATCAGCCATGAGACCGAAAATGTAAGAACAATTCTTTGTTTGATGAATTTTTCTTTTTTTTTTTTACGAGTCTGTTTACTCAGCTCCTATTTCTATAATTAGATAGAAGTAAACTCACGTCTCGAATCTCTTCTTCACTCTTGAGGAACGTTTCTAACGTTATAATGCAGAATAAATTATTGTGGTGTCGCTTACATGTATAAGACGTCCAAGCATAAAGTGATAATTTCTTATCTGAATTGGTTTAAATTTCTTAAAATGCTTATTCTTTAGTCTAGACGACTGGAAGTTTTAAGAAACTATTGCTTATTATTTCCAAACATTTTTTTAAACCCAGGTTTGTGATACATTCATTAGTTTTGTTAAACATATTGAAATAAAAAAGGTATTTTCATAAGGTGGTTTGTATAGAATTTTACAGTCAAGTTATTCATTTTGGATCTTTAAAAGTTATAATTTCTGATAGAGATAATTTATTTAAATTATTTTTCTTTAATATAAATATATACAAAATTTTTATATTATTTGTGGGGAAATATTACATAAGATAGTGTAATTTTTTATAAAAACTTTTTTCTGATAATTTTATTGGATATAAGTTTAAATTACAATTTTATCCTAAAATCATGTTCTAAAGTAAAAATTGACTAATATCTGTAACTTAAATTTCATCTGTTTCATGTAAATATTAATAGCTCTGTAAAAAATGACTAATATCTGTAACTTAAATTTCATCTGTTTCATGTAA
>BGPR01001814.1:128253-189978 GCA_013235015.1 Araneus ventricosus | reverse complement strand
GGTTTTTATGCAATAACAGGTAATAAACCTTGATAAAAAAAAAAAAAAGTTATTAGACCTTTTTGTTAATCTTACTTAATACTTTCCACCTGGATGCTTAAGCAGGGTCGGGTATTCTTTGTGATTATTTGATGCTTTCTCTTTCTTGGATCTAATAATGTTTAAATCTGAATTTAGTAAAATCATTTCCTTTGGTCTGCCAGGCCACTTACACTTTGATCAGAAAATACTGCTGACAGTTGGTATATGCATTTAGAATTAATTTTAAAATTTTATAATAGTTCATTTAATGATTATTTTTTAATAGAAGTGAAGTATTCTTTAGAATAAATTTTCACTTTAATTCAGACTAAAAAAAATAAAATGTTAACTTCATATTCGAACATATTTTTTACCTTCACTTCAATTTTTCGTAAATTAAAACAGTGAATTCCTCCATTAAAATTTGAGAATTTTTCAAAAAACAATTCATAGTTTACAAAATTAGGAAGATAGATGTAATTTACTTCATTATCTGCATTACAATCGTCTACATTTAATTTTAAAAAATTGTAAAATTAAATTCTTATGTTCATGAATTTGTTCCTTTTCATTTCCTTTTAGGAGCTGTCTAGAAATTCTACAAAACGAATCACATTAGCTTCATTATATATTGGCACTGGTCCCCTAGAAAAGGAATTAGTAAGTTTTGCACAATTTTCTTTCTATATACTGCCTGTAAAATTCTTGATTTGTATACGCCTATAGTCAGTGACAACTCGACAATGCAGTAAAACTACATAGTATATCAATATGTGAAGTCCTGGATGTGATTCAAAAAATGTTTAAAAGCAATTTGTATACAGGAAAGAAAATTTAATTTTAAATACAAATAATTGACATTCTTTGTAATAGAACTATGTTTAAATGGAAGATGTTTAATTTCCTGGAACACTTTTTAGAATGTTTAAACACATACCAACAAGCTTTATGTCTGTCACTCGTAATGCAGCTGCTCAGAATATTTTTTTTATACTGTCAGCTTGAGCTATCATTGACAATGGTGTGGAGTATTGACCTTTAAAAGATATCAAACTTAAATAATATTTAATCATTCATAAGAAATGATGAGAATATTTAAATCCTCTTTGATTAGAGTAATAATTGAAAAAAAATGCAATTTATTTTCTGCCCATCCATGCTCTTCCCTTTCTTGTAGGTTATTTGAACAATCCCTCATCCATCAAGGATCAGTTCCAAAGCCAAATAATTGATTATTGTAAAAAATTTTCGGGTTGTATGAAGAAAAAGTTGGATCATTGTCAGTTTGCTTATTGAAGCTACAGCAAATCCTACAATTTTTCCAAAAACTTTTCTTTTCTCTCTCTTTTTTTTAATAGGTATTTTCCATATTAAGATTTCAGTTTGATACTAATACAGATTGAGCCATTTGCCAATCACGTTCTGTAATCAAAATTTGAATATGAAAATTTATTATTGTTTGATAGAAAATGGACAAAAGATTATTTTAGACCTTGCATGGAAATTCAGTAATTCATATGAAGAAAAAAATACCAGGTACTTTTTACAATAATATATAGAGAGAAGTGTCTTTCACAGGGGTGGTGCATCATCTCGGGAACTGATCAACTATTAGGAAAAATGGGGATCATTGTTTAATGAATTTCAAAAATAATTGGAGTGGGTACTGCAACTCTGCAGTGCTAATGGACAAATCACCACAGCTATTTTGTTATCTTTTTAAATTTGTGACATGTTTTTATGTGGGAAAATAAAAAAAATAATAATAAAGAGTATGCATTATCAAATTTTAAATATCCAAAACATATTACTGTTGATAGTACAGTGGAATCTCGCTTAACAAGCACCTCATATAACAAGCAAAATAATTTTTTTTAAATGACTCGCTTAAAAGGCTATGTTTTGCTTAACGAGTGGCGAGAAATCTCAGATTTTGAGCCTCCTACTGTCATATCCACAGAGCCTTTATTTTGTTTTAAGACTTATCAAACATGGTGTCTAGCGATGGGCTCTTATCAAACAGGTGTCTAGGGCCCAACCTTACTCTCAGGAAATATTAGAAATATCACTTCCACATTGTTTCCTGTCTCAAAAGGATCGAAAATGCAAGGGAAGGGGTAACTGCTGCTTGGAAAAGGTTTTGGTCGGAGAGAGTTGTCGAATGTGACATCGAGGAATCCGAGACAGTACCCTGTAAAGCCTATAGTCAACAAGATCGTGTCTTTGGCCAAGATCAGGGAACTGGAGATGGTATTTATCATAATACATATAAAAACTCAACAACTCTATTAAAACCCTTAGAAAAATTAGTAAAATTTCTAAATGAAGCATTGAACTCAATCCTGCAAATTATAGTATGTATCGTAAATAATTTCGTTTTCCCCCCTGCAAATTGTATCCACATTCCATGTTGGTTGATTCTGCTATAAAAGAAAAGATAAAGATGATTCACTCTCCTTAACAATCTTATTTATAATTTTCTTTGAATAAACGCTATAGTGTCAGGTGGGGTAAAACGGGTAGTCAAAATAAATGGCCTATAAAACAACAGATTTTTAATTATATTTATAGTTTTTTCAGTTGGATATTATAGTCAGCTGTTCTGACTTCCATTCCTCAACTGATATTTTTTTTCACAGTTTCTTTGTAAGGGAGTGGTAACTCATTAAACTGAAGTGGACAAGTTTATGCCATATGTTCTAACTTTCACTGCCAGAACCAGATTATTGAGAAACTAGGAAATCACCTGTCATAGTTTGACGGGTGCAAATTGCCTCTTCATTCGAGAGATTTCCCTTCAAATTTGACGTGTTTAAATAGATATATATGCAAGAGAAATGTTTAACATTGATTGAAAACAAATAAAATAAACATATGTTTTATGACAGGAAATATTGTTTTTTATTTAAATATTTCTTTATTAAAAAAACCTCTTGGTAAACAACATTTCGTGTGAAGTATTTTTCGTTGTTTAATAATTTTCCTTGTACTTCAGATGTCTTTGTGTAAATTTTAACGTGATAGGGAATACTAGACCTTGAAAGTGTACCATAGAGCTGTCCATGTGAAAAGACAGGCTCGTCGAGGTAAATTCCAACATGATCGAAAGTTTGCCCCTGCAATTTGTTGATAGTCATCATGTAAGCTGGAATTAATGGGAACTGGTGGCGGTTGAGAACGAATGGTAGATTCACATCACTGGTGGCTAATTTAATTCTTGGCAAGAAAACAACATCACCACGATTGCATTCAGATACAATTTGGTGTACAAACTATATCACACGCATGATATACCACTGACGTAATTTACTACTTTCTATTAAAAAACGGAAATTAATTTGAAATGTAAGAATAATATAATTTAAAATTTCTTGGGAACTATTGATCATAGCGAGATAAATTTTATATCAATCAATAGAAGATTTTATTTCACTATTTTAGAGTTATTAAATTTGAAATTAGAATGACAATTACTCTTTTAAATTTAAAATTACTGAAATTTAGGTTCTCTAACAATGAAATAATGCTGTTGAACGTCTATGACGCGAGTTTTATTGTTGTTGACGTCAGAGCATTACCAGAGGATCTGGGCTATTATATTAGTAATTATTCTTATCATAGTGGTATAATATCTTTTTTTGGACATTGCTGCTGCTGCATCAATTTGCAGCCAAGGGGGAAAAAATTCTTATTTTTTTTAATCTCATATTTAGAAAAAAATGGGTATATGGTTAGGCTTAGCATTCTGCATCTTGTGCAGGATAGATACAGCATGATTTTTTTCTTTAAATAAATAATTCCTTTATGATAAATTGAAAATTAATGAAACATAAATATTCCATATCATAACTATTTTACAAAATCCTGCAAGTAAAGGAACAGGCCTACCAGTTTTCTCTCATGAAGAGGAGCGCATAATTGTTTTATCTTTAAAATTTATGGCAAGATGTGGTTATCAGAGGGATCTAAAGTGTATAGTTAAAAACCTAAAAGCAATTCCACACAAAATAACACTTTCTTTGGCAGATGCCAAAAGTTTGCAACCAGATGTTTCTGTTTTCTCTGATATGCCTTCAAGTTCTCGGAACCTGTCTGTCTCCACCTCAAGAGTGTAGATCTCAAAGCACAATTTCTTCAACGTGCAAAGATTTGAAATGCGCAATATTGTCAGCAATGATGCCAAAAGCTTCAAATTTCACAACAGCAAGTATGAATAATTCAAATCAAAAATGCAAATGTATGCAGACAAGTGCTGGTGAAATTTTAACAATTGAAGTTGCAATAGACCAACTAAAAATTGAAAGAGAAAATAGCAATGTAATTTCCTTGCAGAAAAGAAGTATCTGGAAATGATATTACTGAAAATACAGCTGTGAGACAATAGTAAGTGCCTGGGTAAAAGCATTATATTTGAGGGGAAAAAGCAAGTCAGAATTCATTGGCAAAATTATGGCTGTTGAAGGAGATTCCTATAAAATGAAATATTTTAAAAATTTAAGATGGGCAACTTTCATTTTTCTGGCTGTAGATGACAGATTATATCAAAAGATGATGAAATAATAAAAATTTTGAATGAACCACAATTTAATAACAGAGGTCATTAATTTTTTGAGGAATAACAGATATATAGAATCATATGTTGGTGGGGAAAAGAACCTCTTTTATTTTTTGCCAAATTTACTGTATAATTAGAGCCTTTTTAAATAAATTAATAAAAAACATTTTTTAAATCTGACTTTTACTGTTATTATATCACTGTACTGTAACAAATAAGTTATTTTTTTAACATTTGCTACTGTATCGGATTTGCATACCCATTTTCACCTGTGTGGGTTAAAATGGGTGTACAAAACATATGGTTAAAAACTACCTCCCAGCAAACATTTATATATCAAATTACTAATGAAACTTAATTTTACTCTTAAGATGTGCAATGTATAGAAAAAAACAAAGTTTTTAAAATTTAATATTTTGACAATACTTTTTAAGTGAAAAACTAAAAGTAGGGTGGTTTCGACCCATTTTACCTCACCTGATCCTACATAAAATTTTTTTGATTATTATTATTATTATTATTTTTTTTTTTTTTTGGCATGGAACACATTATCTTATTTTACATTAATTTATGTAGGAAACATTGTTTCACTTAATGAGTATTTCGCATTAGGTTTAAGCTTCTGTAATGAATTATGCTCTTTATGCGAGGTTCCACTGTAGTTGAATGGAAATAGGATAGTGGAAATGAATTTCATTAGTTTGTACATTATTATAAAACTTCAGCAATTCAATTATTGATATAAGATTCTTGAGGCTAAATCTCATTTTCATAACAGATATCTTAATCCATGAACTTTAAATGAAGCTTGAATTTTCTGAAAATGCATGTGTAACATATATGCTATGATTAGAGGAAATTTATATATCTGAATTCTTCTAATTTATCTGTTTAAAGAATTCCTTTTTATTCTGTCATTGATGGACTTCACTTCTGAAGAAACTATTTGAGCATTGAAAATGAATATAGAGGGGTTGGGACAAAAATATGGAAGCACCTGAAAAAAACATGTAACCTTGCCTAATATGGCATAGGAAAATCGTTGGCATTTAAAACAGCTTGCAGTCTGTTCGGAATGGATAAATACAGTTTCTGTATGCTTGACAAGGAAATCTTGTATCATTCTTCCTGCAAAATGGTGGCAAGTTCAGATAACAATGATGGCTGTGGATAGCGATCACGCACTTTCCTCTGCAATGTAAACCACAAAGATTCAATAATATTGAGGTCTGGTGATTGTGGTGGCCAGGGGATATGTGACAATTCATCCTCATGCTCAGAAAACCAGTCCTGGACGATGTGAGCTGTGTGAACAGGGGCTTTGTCATCTTGGAAGACACCATCAACATTGGGGAACAAAGTTTGTACTATGGGATGAACTTGATCGGCCAAAAGTTCACATACTCCTTGGCCTTAATGTGGCCTTGCAGAGTAATCATGGGGCCCACAGAAAACCATGATATGGCTGATCAAACCATCACAGAACCCCAGCCATGTTTCACTCTTGGTAACAAGCAGTCTGTATTATAGGCCAGACGTAAACTCGGCCAGAAGTGGGAAACAGTGTGAAACAAGACTCATCCGACCAACTTACTGTCTTCCATTGCTCCGTAGTCCAGGCTTTATGACTTAAACACCACTTTTTCCTATTACAAGCATTAACATCACTGATGAATGGTTTTTGAATTGCAGCTCGGCCAGAAATACCCTGCTTATGGAGCTCCCTTCTTATTGTTTTGGTACTCACAGGGTTTGTGAACACGACATTCATTTCAGAAGTAACTTTTGCAGCTGTGGTCTTTGTATTTTTTGTCACAATCCTCCTTAACCCCTTCTGGTAAAATGAT
Organism: Araneus ventricosus; assembly: GCA_013235015.1. Lineage (NCBI taxonomy): Eukaryota > Metazoa > Arthropoda > Arachnida > Araneae > Araneidae > Araneus > Araneus ventricosus. The sequence goes on along the minus strand of BGPR01001814.1, from coordinate 183,555 downwards.
GAGTATAGCTCGTCATTGGTTTTTCATGCCATACAGCACAAGGACGAGCTATACTCATCATGCGACTAAAGTTGCTGTTGAATATGATAATAAATTTGGTTTAAAATTTCTAGTGTACTGAATCCGGCAGCGCTTTTATTACTTTTGTTGATATCATAGATTACTATCACATAGTGTTTACCATTAGAATTTCTTGGTGCAATTCACGGCCAAATTGTTGTTAGTCAGTGGGGTTTCATTCTTATAAACATTTAGTGTGAACATTGGTCTAGTTAATATATATTTTTACTAAAGGAAAAACGTGTTATGAAATAAACATTATAATGGATAAGAGTAGTGCAGACTGTGAAGATCATGGTGATTGGAGGGATTCTGAAGAATCAGAAGAAATAAGCATAGATTTGCCTGATACTGATAATGAAACTAATGATGGTGAAATATTATGAAAAAGTGGTAGGCGACTAATAAGTGATTCTAGTGAATGCTCTGGAGTCATAGACACATCATCAGAAGAATAGATTTGGAAGGAAATAGATAATGTGCCTGAAATAAAGAAATTTACAGGAGTGCCTGGTGTAAACGCTCTGATTTTGCGAAAACTTGGTGCTAATCCGAAGTCATTACATGTTTTTGAAGAAGTGTTGAATATGAACTTTTGGGAAATATTGTCAATGGAAACTAATAGGTATTGGGAACAACAAATGAATAAAGTAGATTGTCCAAGCAAGAACCTTGAGTACCATACATTGAAGACTATTAAAGTGTTGCTTTGTTTTTTTTTTCAGTTTTTAATATTCTACAATGAATTACAATTATATCCATATCAATAATATAATTTTAATTAACAATATGTAAGAATTATAAAATGAAAGAAGTTTTTTTTAAATAAAAATTAAATGGTTATTTCATGCACAATTTTTCATTATTAAATCTTTCCGGAAGGGCTTAATTATCGTCTTTCACGATCACTCAACACACACTTTCGTCTATGCTGTGATTTAGCGGAGGATGTTTTTCCTCTTTTCATATATGCGGAATAAATCTTAGATACAGTACCTCTTGAAACATTTCTGCTACCTTGCTCACAGAAGCACGCACCAGACGAGCTCCAAAAATTTGCCCACGTTCGAAGTCTGTTAGCTCTGACATGATGCAATTACAACTTCACAGAATAGTGCCCCAACAATGAGTAACCTGCACAGTGTATTTGCAAGGTTATATAGGTTGTGTCAGTAGGCGAAAACACCAGCACTACCTACACATTTCACTAGAATAAACATTTCTTTTCAAGCATGCATTTCACAAGGTGTTTCCATATTTTTGTCCAACTCCTGTATATGAATTTCCCAGCTTAATGAAATGTTATCATTTGAAATCTTGATATCTTTCAAAAGATTATCAACTGTAATAATAACTGACAAGTTTCCATGGAATTTTACAAATGTGCCAAATATATTCTGTAACTCCACAAAATAGATTCTTAGCTCTTTGTTAAACTAATTTTACCCCTAAAAATGTTCATCAGATATACTGCATCATAATCGTTTATAATATAAAAGACGATTGAAAATATTAACAGATTTCAGAACACAGTGTGATAGTGCCTCTAAAAAAGGAAGGGGAAAAAAACACTTGTAAAAATTATATGCATGGTCCCTATTTTTTCATTGTTATATCCATTTTTACTGTTTTCTTCTACAATATGTTATTTGATATTTTTTAATATTAATTTTAAAATAATAGATATTCCATTATCTTTTAGGTTGCAGCTGTAAATGAAGGCCTTCAAAAATCTCAAGGAAATCTGCAGGTTAAAATTTTGATAGATTATACTCGAGGTTCTAGGGGATCAGAAAACTCACGGACACTTCTTGTACCCCTCATCAAAGATTACCCTTCACAAGTAGAAGTGTCACTCTATCATACTCCAAAACTCAGGGGCTTCATCAAGTGGTTTTTGCCTGAAAGATGGAATGAGACCATTGGTTTATCTCACTTAAAAGTCTACCTGTTTGATGATACCTTAATACTAAGTGGGTAAGTATTTTTTATAAGTTCATTTCTTGAAGAGAAATTACATTCTGTTGATTTATAACCTAGTAATAGTCCTTAAAAAAAGATAAATAAAAACAGCATAATCTTACTGAAGTTTTTGAAGTAAGAATTTGAAAATCACCAACATGAACTGTAATGTTCAAAAAGTGTCTAAAAACTTTTAGGAATGATGTAAATTCAATATTAAGTTTCCACTTTTGTTTCAGCATCAACAGAAGGTAATTTCAGTAAACAATGTAAACTAACAGTGTGATACAATGTAAATGAACAGTGTGCATTGAAATCCCATGAATTTTTGAGATATTAATAGAAAGTAAGAAAGTATAGCATTTGATTGATAAATAGGGTATTTCTTTCTTTTGTTGATTTTCCCTAATGAAAAACATTGTTATTATTCATTGAACAAGTATCAATCTGGATAAAATATGCATTCATGTCTCTGCACTTTGGACAGAAATACGAAAGAACTGATTACTGTGTAGTTTAATATTCAATGTAAATTAAAAATTAACATGCACAAACTACCTTTGTCTAATGAAGTTTTTAATAAAAATATTACAACTTCTTCATTAAAGTTCTGAATTTGGAAAGCTTGATAAGAGAGAAAGGCTGCATAAGATTTTCATAAAATTTGAAGGAGCTAGTCTTTTGAATGATTACTGTTCAAAAAATACCTTCTTGATTATAATTTTTTCTTTAATTTTTGTGACATTCAGAATTATATATATGAATCTTAAATCTTATAGTATGTTTATTAAGTTTTATATTATATTTACCATTATGATTTTAAACGAATAACTATTGTATATGTAATTATGTTTAAACCTTACAAACTACTTATAATTCATGATGGCTTTTGTGCTATTTCTGTTCACTTAAGTAGTCACTCAGGACATGATTCTGCTCTTTTAAATTCATTTATTCATGCCTTGCCTACAAAATACTTAAGTTTGTACATGTAATTGCTCGTAATCCTTACAAACTGTATGTCAGCATGACTTTCATCTTTACGTGCAGTCACTTGGGACATGAATTTGTTCTTTTATACTTATTTATTCATGCCTTGTCCATGAAATACTTAAGGAGCTTGTGCTAAATCTTTTACTTAAACAAGTCCTACTATCCAGACAGGAAACATCTACATTGTTTCAAGGAAAGATTATTTGGGATTAGCACACCTACATTGCCCCACATTGCTAGTTTCTTACAGAAAAGATTTCATTGTTCAGTGAATGAGTCAGTTTATTAAATGAGCTTAGCTTTGCAAAATACTCATAACCTTTTTGATTTTTAGATTTGACGTCCTTTTATTTCTGATCATAAGATTATCTGAACTCATAAATAGGTCAATCAAACTATTTCATATTGTTAAAACTGAAAATGTTCTTTTGCATAAAGCATATTCTGATTTGTATTCCAGAAGTTGTTTCTTTTTCTAATACAATATTTTCATGTGTTTTCTGGTTTGGCTCAAATGCTCTCTATATTTTAAAACTGCATACATGTACTGTCTTGAAATTGATATTAAAATTTATTTAGTGATACTTATAATTAAAATTTTTCAGTGACAGGTAGCAATGAAAAATTTTTCATATAAAGTTACCACCGAATTCCATGAGAATGGAAATCATTAATTTGACCATTCATGTAGTTACAAAGTTATAGAATTTCAATATTATGGCACAAAAATTATGACCTGTAAAGTATGTTAAAATGTAAATCTTTGCATATAATTTTTTAAAATTTATTTTTTAAAATTTGTTTTCCTGTTTATCAAATTTCTAAATATGTAATTAAAAAAATTGTAAAATAAGGTGAGGAAGTGTTCCTTGTAATTGATTAGTATTTACATTTCATTTTTAAAAATAATACTAATACAAATATTCTAAAATTCGAACATCAATTTAAGACGGTAAAATAAGTTTTTAATGAATGGCAGTATTAACACATATTGCATTTAATTGAAAAAATTTCAGACATTATTTTGTATCTCATCTCTCTCTCTCTCTCTCTCTCTATATATATATATACACACCTTATTCAAAATATGATATTGAAAATATAGATTTTACTGTTTTAAAAAATGGTTAAAACTAAAATTTTATGATATCTTTACTTTGTTTTTACTTATATATTTATTAATTATAAAGTAAAAATAATTATAAAGTAAAAGTATGTTAATGAAAAACATTGTATGATACACTTATTATTAGATTTATGTGTAATCACATTTTAAATCAAAGCTATGTCAGTGTCTTCAAAAGATTAATACATAGCCCCCCCCCCCACCTCTCAAACTAAATAAATGAATGAATAGTAAACATTCAGTAATGATTCACAGCTTCCAAAAATAGCCTAAAGTGAATTCTCATGCAAAGCATTTTTTGTTAATTTTATGTTGCGTCTGTTTCCAAATCAAAATTGTAGATGCATACAATAAACAAAATTAATCTCTTTGAATGCATTAAATATTCTCTCTATTGATTATATGTGTTATATTTCATTCCAAAAATTAGCTAAATTTATTAAAGTTTTTGTCATTTTCCTTTAGCGCCAATTTAAGTGATCAATACTTCTGTAATCGTCAAGACCGTTATATCGTCTTTTATAACTGCAAAGAGCTTTGTGATTATTTTGATCATGTTGTACAAACTGTGTCTTCATTTTCATTTCTTCTTATGCCAAACAATACAGTTATGTTACATCCTGAGTGGGACATTCATCCATCTGAAGGTTAGTACGTCACTTTTTTAATTATCATTAATCTTTTATTTTAACCAATAATTAAGTGTTTGAGCGTACAGTGATTTTCTGTATAATAAACATTATTCTGATTTAATGCATTTATACTTAATATTTTCTTATCCACCTCAAAAACATTTTTCCCCTTTGCTATTAGTTAGGAATTGGATGAAAAGACAGTATTAATAAAACCATTTCTATTAATTTTGCCTTGTATATGCATACATATGTGTAATTATAATAATCATCAAATGAAATTCGGCTATACACTTATGACCAAAATTGGAGAAATCCTTTGGAAAATCTGTATTTAAATTAATAATAAGTGTACAAAGTTTGGTTGGAATCGGTTCTGTGGTTTAAGAGGAGATGTGGAACATGCACACACATACATAGTCAAAATGTCTTTTATTTATATACAGATCTCGCCATCGTTTCTAAACCAAGTTTGCAGATTCATAAAATTATATCAAAGTAACACAAAATGCAAGGTACTTCCTTGAAAGTCTTGATAAAACCAAATTAAGTCTTGAAAATTAAATATTTCTGAAATGTAAATTTATGATTTTTTTTTTATTTTTTATTTTTTAGTTTGAGGTATAATGTTTAAGCCAACTCCACACTTAGACAAACTACTAGGCGTTTCAATAATGAATGGTAAAAATGTACTGCGCCAGCCATTGAATAATAAATTTTGAAAAAAATTATTGAAATTATAGAAAAAAATGTGTGAAAATAATAAAGAAATATTTACAAAATAACAGAAATATTGGGGCGGGAAGGCAGAGTAATTAAGTCTCACCGTTGCCTAGCAATGGAGATTCTATAAATTTCATTTCAAAATCGTCTGCATCAATTCAATCATTTAATTAATTAAATTTTGAAAAATTAATACAAATTGAAGGAAAAATTGCACAAAATTGAAATTGGTATCATTGGAAAGGTTACATTTAGAACTTTAAGATGGTATAAAAATATTTTATTTTTTAAACAATTTGCTCCAAAGTTACTGCAGAAAAACGGTTTCGGTTAATTTCTAATTAACTGACTGTTTAATTAACTTTTGGACTTGAAAAGTTCACAAGTGTCTTCCCCTTGTCTTAAATAATAAGTGTGCAAAATTTGGTTGAAAACAGTCCATTGGTTTAGGTGAAGATGTGGAACATAGCCACATACATGGCTACAATGACTTTTAATTATATTAAGATGGCAACACATAATTCACTTAATAGTGGTAATCACATAACTCACTGACAAATACCCTTCTCATATCGTCATTACATTATATTAAAAGCAAAGTCCTATTGTTATCTCACTGCTAAAAAGTAATAACACAAGACTAGTTCTGTAATCATTGGGTACATTCGAAGGAAGGAAAGCTACTTCTTATAAACTAATATAAGTTTTGATTCCTGTTACTGTTTATAGGTTTTGGCTACAAAAGCATTGATGCATTTATAGTTAAACATTAAATAACTTATATTATGAGCCATAACACTCCAAAAAGATAATTTTTTTGAAAGATTTTCACAATTTTGGTTACTTGCGTATAAATAAATTTTCACAGATTTTGAAAGTATATTAATATGTGAAAATCTTCACACATCCTTAAAACACTTTTGAAGCTATAGAATGAAAAAAAAGAATATATTCAACAACACATCAATAAAAATTTGATGGCTTCATATGTCATTTACTTCATAACCATATTGAATTAGTTTTCATACCCATATGTTACACATACATCAAATTATCATATTTTTAAACTGGGAAACTAAAATTAAATCACTCATGTATATTACAATACAAAAATTACATGAAATCTATTAGTCTCTGAATTCTTTGAACCAGTGCAAAAACATATTCCCAAAATAGAAGAGGATTGTATAGAAAACAAAACAATTAGAGTTAAATCTGTTGTATATAAAATATCTAATGGAATTTTCTAGTCACAAATACTACCATATATATTGTAAGAGGAAATTTAGTATTTTTAATTCGCTTGGAAAAATGTTTTTTTCTGACTAGCTGTTTTTTTATTATTTTTTTATAGGGAATTTTAAAGAATATGTTTCGAAAGCTCAGAAATCCCTGCAGAACCTCATAAGCACTGCAAAAGCAAGAAATGTGCAAAATGAACTGGAAAACAAAAACATGGTACATGCTGATACTTTAGTATATCCTTTGCTTCAAATGTACACATTTGGAATCAGGCAAGATGAGCAAGTGACAGAAAAATTTCTTCGACTAGCTGAGCCAAGTTCATGCATCAAATTGGCTTCAGGATATTTTAATTTAACAAATCATTATATGAACATCATTTTAAAGTCATCTAAAGCAATCTTCAGTTTATTAGTGGCTTCACCTAAGGTTTGTTTGATTCATTAGATTATGTAAATATTTCCATATGTTCTCACTTAAATTTAAATCTTCATATAATTTAATTTATTGTGTCATTGTGGACCTTAAATATTTTTTTATTATATTATACTTTGAAAAACAACATTCAGACTTGGCAGTGGTTATCGAAATTGTTTATAAAATCCTTAAGAGTTTTTAAGTTGCGAAGTGCATTTTCTATTTGGTGAATTTTTTAAGGCATTCTAAGGCAGTCTAATAGAGAATTGTGGGCTTGAGAATGCAGGAAATAAATTTGGCTAGATTTCATAATTTTGTAACAGTTTCTGATCTATGCATTTTAAAGTCATTGATGAACTGAGTAGAACATCCAAATCATGTTCAGGACTGTGTAATAGTGATACTTCTTGTAGCTTTCCCTGTACCCACTATACTGTCATTGACTGTAGACAATTTTGAATTTCCTAACAGTACATGAGGATCATGAAAATATTTTTTACGTAATTTTAAACTTTGGACATTAATAGATTTTACTTTTATACATGTGTGTATATATATAGAGAGAGAAATAAAGTTAGGTTTTAAATGGCATTAGTGGAAAGTAACTATTAATGGTTTAATACTTTTTTAAGTTTAGTTAGGAAATGTTTTACTGGAGTTAAATATGAGGGGGTAATTTCATGATGAATGATTGTGTTGCTTTTAATTAGTGGTTCTTTTAATTAGTTCATAGTACCTAATAATATATTTAATTACATGTAATGTTTCCTAGTTTTTTTTATTGAATTGCCTTACAGCATTTTTAATTAAGCAGTTAATTATTAAATGTTAAACTTAACATTCTTTATTATTTGTAGGTAAATGGTTTCTATGGAGCCAAGGGTGTGTCAGGTGCTATTCCCAGTGCATATACCCAAATTGTGAAGACTTTCTTTTCTAAGGTTTTAAGTTACCGACAACAGGACAGAATCAAGCTTTGTGAATATGAGAGACCCTCATGGACATTTCATGTAAAGGGTTTGTGGTACTATAAACCCAATGCTAGTCTACCTTCAGTTACTTTCATTGGCTCACCAAATTTTGGTGAGTTCTTTTATAGCATTGAAAAATGTACTCTAAATTATTTTAAATACTGATTTTTTTTTTATTTGAAGGCCCTTACAAATCAGAATTTCAATTAATAATTATACAAACTAATGAATGTTTATTTTATTTTTTGAATGCTCAGTTTTGAAGGAATGTTGGTATAATTTTAAATGCATTTCAAGTAAACATTTTATACAGTGACTAATTATTTTTTTGTCTTTAAGATTCAGTATTATACAGGGTGTCCACACTTATCAGCTAATTTCTAAACCTTTAGAGATAGATATATAGTTCCAATTCGAAAAATGCTTTAAATGAAGAGAAGAATTAAATGTTTCTTGAGTCAATAAATATATTCTTGAAAAAGTTACGGAATCTAACTTTTTATAAAGTCCCCCGGTCCTATCAGTCATATTTAGTAAAATATTTTTGACACTTGTAACATTTTGAACAAGAAAAATCCCATTCTTGTGCGACTAAAACTGACAGAGTTATGGAGCTTTGAATATCACCGACTTAGACCACTTTACACCATTTCAATAGCCGTCCTGAAGACAATCCACCAATCAATGAGCAGCACTTGCTTGAGTTGGTTGCTGATTAGTTAAAAATCAAGAAATTCAAAGCTCCATAACTTGCTCAGTTTTAGTCGAAGAGAGGACTTTTTTTTTTGTTTAGAATGTTAGAGTTTCAAAAATATTTTACTAAATATGACTGGTAGGATCGGGGGACCACATAAAAAGTTAGAACTCGTAACTTTTTTAATATATATATTTAGTGACTCAAAGAGCATAAAATATAATTCTTCCCTTTATTTAAAGCATTTTTCTAATTGGAACTATATGTCCATCTCTAACAGTTTAGAAAATAGCTATTGAACCACGATAAGTGTGGACACCCTGTATACATAATAAACAACCCTATCTTTCCACAAAATTTATGTACACTGCTATGTTGGTAGTGATGTGACTTTTTTGCTATAGATATTTAAAATAAGTTTTATAAATTATTGATTTCAATTCACAGAAAATTGTTTTATACAGAAAGTTTATCTACATAAAATTTATTCATAGTTCTTACTTTAAAAGCATTCTAAAGCCTATTCTAAATATTTAAACAAGATGGTTATCTAAAAAATAAAATAAACAAATACATGGATGTTAAGCTGTAAATATATCAAGTTTTTGCTTTTTTCTTTTGTTTTTCAAAATTCTCCTTTCAGTGAAAAGCACATCTGCATGGAATATTTAATTATAATTTCTAAATTAATATAAATATTTTACACAGCACCTAGATATTTGTCTAAATCAGAACTAATATCAGTCTATACTGAAATATCATATTGCACCTTTTACTAAATTTGGCACTTTTCCCTTAGCTTGACAGCAGTTATTGACAAGCTTAAATGTTGATGGGAAACTTCCCTCCATTAGTATGGCAGTTGCCAAAATGTTCGCCTTTCATTCAACACTCAGGAGAACCAACTTGATGTTTTGATTTTTAGAGTGCAGAAACCTTCTGCACAAAGATGCCAGAAAACCATATGGTTTGGGGTATTAAGGTCGTGAATTTGGCTCTCATTTTGGCTGCCATCGAGATGGAAAATTACCCATTTTGTTTAGACATTCATTAATGCTTTGATTTAACGGTCATAATAATTTTCCTTCTTTGGCCTTAATTCAGATGCTGTCGCAAGTGAAAACACTGTGATAACATTAGAATGAATTTTCAGAAAATTGAACAGTAAGAAATGATTTCATGGTTATGACATCTAAAATTTGAATTTAAAATGCCAAATAGCAATGAAATGTATGTCTTACTTAAAATTTTTTTGACCTATTATGCTTGAGTATTTTCAAAGTTCATTTTCTTAATTGAGATATATTTTTTCAGGTTATCGATCAGTGTATAAAGATTTAGAAGCTCAAGTTGCTATTGTAACAGAAAATAGGGAATTGCAGATGCAGCTACATAATGTAAGATATTTCATATTGACTTTAAGTATATAGTTCAGATATTTTATTACAAATGAAAATGTCATTTAAAAAAATTTTATTGTATATTATCATTAAAAAATAACATATTACATGATAGTGTATTGAGTGATAAGCTTAAAAAGAGAGATCATTAATTTATCTTCATTTAAAATTCTGATAACATTTCACAAGGCTGTGCTGTTGAATATTATTACTTAATTTTATGAAGTATATTTATCATATTATCACTTTATTTTGACATAGATAAAAATTATAAAATTTATTATTTAGCTTATCCCTTTTCACTGAATTTTTTTCTTCTTTCATTTCTAGGAACAGCAGAGTTTTTATGACCAAACAACCATAATTGAAAAAGAATTATTTGACAGACCGGATCGGAAAGTACCACTCTGGGTGAAATTGGTGGCCTTCTTCATGAAAGATTTCTTTTAATTTCTGGATGTTCCATTTATGCTGCATAGGATGAATATTTTTAAAGAGACTGTAAAAATTTTGTTAAAAGTTATTCCTTCAAATATTTTATTTATATCACTTAAGTTATTTTTAAAAACTTGTTTGTATAAAGAACTTTGCCTTTGTGAATTTGAATCATTTCTTGTTTCGCCTCTTTTTTCCCCCAAGTCACTTTTAAATAAATTATATTTCCATTACTGTTGCTTAAGAAGAATTCCTTGAAATCACATTGATACAGAATATCGTCAGAACCATGATTATCTACCTTATTTTAATGCAAATCTGTACTTATAAAAGGTAATCTTTGCGTGTGTGTGATGTCCAGACAAATCTATCGCACCTGCAGCCATGAAATTTGGCACACAGTCGTATAGGTGACTTCACCTCGGTGACTAATGCACCTCGAAGCCCGAATTTTAAAATTTAATACAGAAAATTTATTTAGTATTTTGTGATTTTGCAAACATTTTTGTCCACAGTATCGTTTCTGATTTTAGTTGGAAAAAAATTGACACACCATTGGATAGAACAAACAATTTTCTTTCTAATAAAATTTGTTTTGAGCTTCAAATGTAATTTACTGAATTTTGAGAAATTTTTAAAAAATAGTCAGTTTTGCCATCGAAATTTATTTTTAAATTTTCTGCATCCAATATTCACTAACAATGTTCAATAACGCTTATAACTGGAACGGTTCTGTTGGATTTAAAACAAGAACAATTAAAATTCCTCTTTGTTTTAAATTAATTTTTTCCTGGTCAGTTGAAAGATATTTTTCTCTAACGAGCTTCCTTCCCTTGCACTTTCTCCGGAACGTTGCTGGCTGACGGTGCAGAGCGCAGGTGACATCATAACCTTCAATTGAATGAGTTTGATTATTATTTTTGGCAGTATCTTAACGTGTTTGTTTTGCATATTTTGCTTGCTGTATAATAATGAATTTCACATTGCAATTTTTTTATATTGTTTTGGGTTAACATACTCTGTACAGTTTTTCTACAGTTAAAATGTCATTACCGCGGGGAAAAAATAAGCGGGAAAATCAATAATATGCATTTTTTGTTTTCAAGTCATTGTGGGCAGTGTTTTTTTTTTTTTTCATTTTGTTGAAGTCCTGATTCCATGGGCAATGCCGTGTGCATACTGCTAAGCAACCACTCATGTTCATTTGTTACAATTAATAAAGAGTCAATAATTTAGTGTTATTTAAAATGTTATAGAGTGGTTATTTTGAAAAAATGCTAACCATTAATTTAAAATAAATAATAGTTTAAATAAAAAGAGTGAAAAATAATGGGTTATTTTTCCAATCGGTTTTAAATGCTGCTCATTTTTAAAAGTCCTCCCCCCCCCCAACAGGAACATAAATATTTGAAGAACTTTATATACATATGCTCTTCTTTTTAGTTTATTCTACATACTAGCCGTCTTCGGCAACCATCTGGTTCGTCCATTTATATTAGTTTGTTTTTGTATTTCATATTATAGCATTCCCATCGCAGTTTCACCCGTAATAGCTCAAGAAAGATAAATAAAAAAGTGATTATTTTATTGTATTTGGCAGATAGTAAAATATATAAAGATGTAAATTTAAACGTGCCAGCGATACAATTCTGTATGATGCATCACAGCTAACGAAACTTAAATATTGCATTTCAAATAACTCTCACTCAATTCATTTATCACTCATCGGTACAATGATTAACCCTGAATATGGGCGCGAAAGCCTGACTGGCAAAACTGTACACTTAAGTCTAACCAAAATTTGAATAAAAATTTAAAAGCATTTTCATGACTCATAATTTTAAAATGACAGGAAAGCATGAGATTAAATACTTGAATTCAAAAACAAAAAAAAAAAAACCCTGAAATGAAATGTCTGTTTCCTTGTGTTAAAGAATATATTACTTTGAAGCAGTTGCAGTAAAATATTAAAGTGAAAATTCTGCTTTGGAATTTATTTCCCAAGAAAACAATTTATACTGTCACAACCGTAACAAGTGCAAAAGCACATGAATAAAAGATTTGCTGAAATAATAAGATGGTTTGAATTTTATTTACAACAATAAAAACATTGTTACAATTCATGTTTTGAAACATTAATTAAAACTGAACAACATGTCGCATGGAAATAAGATGGGTGTCATTGAAAAGCTAATTTTTTTTATGATTTTTTTTTAATCCAAAGTTATTCTGGAAAAATGTTGATTATAATTTAAATTTTTTTAAAATTACCTTAAATTTTAAGATTTCGAAAAATCCTTTCTTAGTGAGCACCTACTCCCCAAGAAGCAAACGCCTGCCAAATTTCAAGTTTCTAGTCCCAGTGGTTTGGGAGATTTCATGATGAGCCAATCATGGTATTTGCCTTTTATATATAAAAATAATTTTTTTAAAAAATTACTTCTTAAGAAAGTTTAAGCTAAAAACTAGGGTTCTTTTCAGAACAGAAAACTGCTTTTTTTAAATGTTTGCCTGCAACAGCTTAGTAATTTTATTTCTGATTAAGCTGTTTTTCATCATGGTTAAGTAGCTAGTGAATAAACAACATTTAAATATTTCTGCATATTTGAAAATATTCCTGCTGTTATAAAAAAATCTGATGATTTTAGTGAATTAAATAACTATTCTTCCTGTTTTATTTTAGAAATATCTTCACATTTTTCTACAATTATGTATTTTTAAGATGGCAATATTAAAAATTCAATTTTAATTAATACAAACTTGACTAAACCTTGTTTATCCTCCTTTATATGAAGTTATATGTTTAACAAATGTTTTTTTAATAATGCTCATACGGACAGATGAAATCATCTATTTTGTTCTTCCTTTTAGTCAAATTAAAACAAGCGATGTCAAATACTTATTTAAAGAAATACTCATATAACAAATTACATTTTGTATACTCTACACTCGCCTCCATATTGAACACAGAAAAAAGATAAGAGAGATGTGACTGAAAAAATTTTTTTATAGATATTAATTTTAGAAAATATCTAGGACATACTTAAACAATATTCTTACGATTCATGTAAACATAAAATTCTGTTCTCCTGGGTGGAAAAAATGACCCTTCTAGATTCTACAACTGTTATTCATATTTTGAGAAATCTCGTATGTCCCAGTATTCAGTCTAACCATCATAACAAATCAATTGAAAATTATTATTTAAGAGAGACCAAAAGCTACAACCACATCTTCTGATTTGATCAGAACTCCGCTGTCATACATATTCTTAATTATTCTGGTTAATTTTATTATGTTTTTATTATATATTAAATCTGTACTTAAGAGTATTGTTTAATTTTGAAGTGAAAATTATGATTCTGATGTTTGTATAAAGTTCTTGGAAAGTGTGAAATTTATACTTGGAGGCACTAGTGGGAGGAAAGAAAAAAAAAAAAAATTGCAGTTTTCTAAACCAAGATTCCATCATTTACAAGAAAAAAATCGTATATAATGAGGTATATATTTTCGGATTTCCAAACTCATTATAATTTTCACGACAAAACTCACTTGTCTAATTACAGTCGAAATATAAAGCTCAGCATATTTTATATTATTGCATTTAGATAAGGGTTATAATTAAACCTAGTAATTTGTTCATCTTTATTATTATATTTTTTTTAGAAGTCCAAAAGTTTAACTTTTTAGATAAAACATGGCTTGAAATCAGGGCCGGCCTTAGGAGTTACGGGGCCCAATTGGAAACAATTTTGGATAGCCCCCAATATATTTAAGTTTTAAGAAATAATACATAATAAATAAACAATATGAAATTGTGATAAATAAATTAATATTTATAATTAAAAAATTATAAAAAAAAATAATTAGAATAAACTTACTTAATACTTTACTTATCAGTATTTGAATATTAGCATTAGGAATGCATATATATTTTTAATAGAGAAAAAAAAAAAGTTCCCAAACAATTTTCTCAAGACATGGATTATTGTTCATGTCAACAATTTAAGACCGTGACAGTTCATAAAATTCCTGAAACAATTTACGCTTTGAAAAATGTAATTTTTAAAATGTAACAACTATACATATTTAAAGAGGATAATATAAAGAATCTCAAGATTTAAGATGTTTCATTGCTAAATGTATGTGTGTAATTCCTAATCTAATTTCTTGCTGAATTAAAAAATCGCTAATAGAAGAAAGTTTTTACAATAAAGTTGGGACGGGAATATATAACTCATTCAGATTAAGTACAACAGAGAAAAAGTTGAAATGTTCAACTTTTCAGCGTTATTCAATTGGCTGTAATACATGGTAGTTACTGCATAACTAAAACATATGTTTACTTCTAATAACTTTGAAGAAACTCCCTGAAACTGAATTAATAATATTTGTTCCTCTGTTGTATAGGAAATACCACCCAAATGGTTTTATATCAAATTACTAAAATTTTTATAAAAAACATTTTTTCGCAATATATATAATGATTAAAGTAAATGTACAAAATTAAATTGATTAAAAAAAATTTTTTGTATCTCTGGAGGTTTTTAATATGTGTATTTTGATTAATTTAATTCTGGGAGAATTTAAATAAAGTCCTCTCTTACTATAGAAAAAAAAATTTAGAATGATTTATAAATGTTTTCTTAGATTTAAAAATATAAAAAGAATATATAAAATAATCCAACGGTAAGCATCTAAATTAAAACTGTCATTTCATTTTTGTTTTCTTTTGTTTCTATTTAATTCTCCTGTTAAATTATTGTAAATTTTGCTTAAGTCTAAAGATTTTTTTTAAAAAAATGCAATATTGATGATTTCTCTGTAAATAATCTAAAAGTAAACAATAAAGAATTATGTTGACTGAGAATAATTGTGGTCTTAAATAAAAACAAATCTACATTTCTGTGTCTCTACACTTCATGAGCATCAGCTGTCTGTCTTCAAAAACTGCCAACATCTTGGGACAGTCAAAAGCTGTTGCTGTTTAGTAAACTTGATGTATGCCCTGTTTACAGAAAGGAAATTAAAATAACCAGTCCTCTGTACAAAACAATGCCATTCCCTTGATGGTCAATGCCATGCATGTTTCTCCATGTAAAAGCAGCATACCTTATAAGTAACTCAATACTACTTATCCTTCGATTAAAATTTTTTTATTATTTATTTATTCCAGTAAGGAAAGTTGGTGGCAACAATTGACTTCTGAAACGGTGTCAGCCAGATGCAGGAGAAAATTTGCACAATGGTTTACATATGAAATTCCTAAGAATAATGTTTTGAAATCAAAATGATACCCCATTTTAATTTAAATAAGTTTGGGTATATTCTTTTTTGCACTCTGGCACGGGGCCCTATTTGGAGCAATTGATCCAATCGGCTAAAGGCCGGCCCTGCTTGAAATCTATTTTATTTGATTAAGGAAATGAACCAATGAAAAATTATAATCTCTTCAAGGTATTTATTGTATATATAGATATATATCTAAATGTCTTCTAGACATTTATATCAGAAAAGAGATTTTTTCTACAGTTGAATACATTAACAAAGTCATTTTTGTAATGCCATAAGCAGAAACTGCAGTAAGTGAAGTCTATTGGTCATGTTTTTTCCCTCTATTAGCCACAATTAAATAATGTTGAAAAGTATATAGATTATTTAAAGTTAAAATATACATATAATTTTATATTTCAGAAAAACAATATCTTAAAATTATCGTGCATACTATCACCTAAAAGTTATGCATTTCTTAGTGTGATGACAAATAACTTTGAATGTCTGCCTGCTTACAAAATTATTTCAGGGCCATGGAATAACGTTCCCATATTGTTAGGCCATTATATATGTATATTTCTTTTATCTCAGAGATAAAATTTGGATTTGAATTTATAGCTTCAAAAGTGCTATTATTTTGATATTTCCAGTTAATTATGATCGATTAAGAGAGACTTTATTATAAATATTTTGTTACACTGTTTAACAGTCCCTTTCCTTTATTAATGATAATTTTAAGTGGTAATTGGTCTATATTATACTCTATAATTCTGCAGTATTTATCAAGTAAGAATATATAAAAAGATGAAAAATCACTCTTCTCTTTAAATCTTCTTAAAATATTTATTTTATTGACCCTATAAAGTAGAATATACAATTCTTAAGTTTCAGAAACCAATTCTCTGAACTTCAAAAGTTTACCATAACTTTTGTATTTGTTCCCAATAATAGCAGAAAGATTCCATAATAATTTTCATACACAATTCTAATCTCACAAGGAACTCAGAATTGGAGAGCCAATCTAGATATGTAAGATTTACAATATTTTTGCATATCTTTTTATGTTAAAAGGGTAGGGTTTCAATATGCAAATTAAAATTTCACCTTAAAAAACCATTGGTTAGACATTTAATTTGTGACATTTTTTTAGATATATAATTATGTAGAAATTAATTAATTGATCATAGTTTTATTTTTTAACTTTTCTGATTACATTTAACAATGTATGCACTTACTTTCAGTCAAAAATTCATTATTGATTTCATGTGTTAGATCCTTTCAGAGTTACTTAATGCTGAATCTTCTAATGTAACATTTACAATTTTTATTTCAAAACAAACTAAAAGTTTTACAACTACAACACCTCTTATTAATCTTCAGAAATATTCTAGAATTTGCTGCTCCTTCACCTATAACAAAGAATATATGAATAAACAAAAGCAAGTCCTATAAAAAATCATATTATCCATAACTAACATTCAATGTCTTAATACAAATAAGCAATTTAATTCTCAATTTTTCTCCTTTATGAGAGTGTCAGTAATTTTTTCACAAAAATATTGTTATTATTATGCATGAACATAAAATAAATTCATGAATTCAGCTTAAAAAATGTTTTGGTCTATATATTTGACTAACGCTAACAATAAAATACAAAATGGCTTCTTCATGTCACAGTACTTACTGTTTACCCATAACAAAGAATATTATGCAAATACATGCCGGCATTGGAAAGATGGCTGTCAGTAGCAGTAGGTCTACGAGGAAGGCACACATGGCAACAGAAGCGACAAAATTTTGAATTTATGATCATTTATATATATATATATATCATCTTAATGATTTATGTCTTATGTTTAGTATTAATATTTTACTTGCTGATATATATACAGTCGAACGTCACAAATCCGGAATCGTCGGGACTTCGGCAATTCCGGATCTTAGATCTTTTCAATATTAAGAAGTGAATTTAACATCATAAAACACAGAATTCAATTTAAATTTTTTTAAAAGCTTATTTATTACTTGTTTTCTTTGATTTATAAACATAATTAATATTATTTCTTATTAATTTTAACATTTTTACAAAACATTTAAAGTCAGTTGCTTCATTAGTTTCGGTTTTTGATTAAGTAACCTCTCTTTTATTTTATATATAGCCATTATGTCCGACTCCGAAATATAGTCATATGTAGTAAATATAGTCATATATAGTAAATTCCCTTTGCTCAAGACCTTTTATTGCGGTGTTCAACACTTCCACTAAACTGTCAATTGGTATTTTATCTTCCACTTGTGTTTCTTCTACGCTCTCCTCGCTATCGAATACTGAAGTTTGGGAGTTCATCAACATCATACTGCATATTTCGGCATCGGCGAGCTGACACTCTGTCGGGGCTTTATCGTCGCAATGCAGTACTTCAAAGGCGTCATCTTCGGCAATTTCTTGTTCTACTGACTTGATGTACTCAAGTAGTTCAAAAATTTCAGCTTTTCTTTTGAGATCCTAACATTAGGATTACAATCCCCCCCCCCCTCCGCAATACCTTCGTCGCGGATCGTTGTACATGTGGTTAAATCCCTTCCCTCCCCAGATGGTTATAACCGGTTTCTGTTGACTCTGGGCGCCGATTTGGTAGATAAAAGTTAGGATATATATATATATTGGGAGGGGGGGGAGTTACGGAATGAAAAAGGTCTAGATTTTGGACGTCCAGATTTGCGATGTTTGACTGTATCATCATATTTTAAGTAATCTTAAATTTCTATTTTTAAGAAAAATATCTTAAATTTCTATTTCTTATCTAAACAAATAATACAAGAAAATATATCATTATTATTAGAAGAATTGGAAATAATTATATAACATTTTTCAAAAACATGAAATTTAGGAAAAAAATCTGAAAAAATTACTACATTATAATTCAAGAAACTTGTATTAAAATTATAAGACTAAAGCAACTGCACGCAAGGGGGAAAAAACAAATTGTTTCCATAGAAATTTTAATCTTATGCGTAGTTATATAGTTTGCGGAAATTTTCGATAAAATCCATAGTAACTATGGAGAATCCGCAGCAGTTGGCATGCATGCATGCATGCTATTTCTCTCTCCTAATCATCACAACAAGGTGGGGTTGCAGTAGTTAAGATATAATTTAACAAAGAAAAAATTATGGAAATGATTTTTTCATAGCGTAATTCATTCACCTTTTAAAATTCACAATGCAAATAAATGCTAAAACTCTTGTTCATTATAAAAACTCAAGTATATGCACATAAAATTATTTGTCTCATTGAATAAATATAAAATGAAATCTTGCTTTCTCTAAATTTGATTACAGAATCATTAGTCTTAAGAAAACTAAAAATAAAAAAGACAGTATATTAAACAATATATAAAAATGAAGAAAATGAAATAAAAATTATTTTGCCAGTTTTGAGAAATAAGCAATTCTATTAAGTAGTAAGTATCAATGATATTAAGTAGAATCTGACAAACTCAATTTATGTCAAAAATTAACCAAAGCAGCAAGTCCAGTATTAATGAAGAATTCATAAAACTCTCTGATAAAGCATATAGCAAAATATATATATATAAAAATTTGAAGAACTTAATTCTAATGGGAAGTTAAAAGCATTCTAGAAGTTACCAAGAAAAAATGCATTTCAAACAATAAATAGTTGTAATTTTAATAAACAAACACAAAAAACTATAATATAATAATAATATTTTTATGTAAAATCTGTCAGTTTCTTTTATAATATAAAAAATATGTATATTATATTGTTGCCTCATTAGTGAATGATATGGTGGATCATCATAAAAAGTAGTAAGTTCTAGGGTATTTATAGCAACCTCATTTATTTTGGGTATTTATAGTCATCTATTTTAATTTCCATTACTTTCTCCTGCATATCTTACAATGTTGAGATGACTATGGAATATATATATAAAAAAATTTCATTTTGTATGCTAGTAAAATTTTTATTATCTATCTCACCATAGCACAGATTTACGAGTACCTTAATACAGTGTGGACACCTTAAAACTTAATGAAATACATTTTGGAAAATCCAAAGGTCACCCCAAACAAATTTTTCATCAGAGTAGTTCAAGTAACTGAAACAAGTATTTGAATCCAAAGGAAAGTTTGCAGGAAAGTGAAGACAAAAGACTCCTAGGATTGGAGAGGCTTTTTTTTTTCTTTCTTTTCTATCTTTTTCATTCAAGGCTATCATCATCAAAATTCAGCACGATGCAGTCCTTAAATATAATGTTCTGAAACTAGAATTATTTTCAAACGTTGCAACTCAAGTGATAAAAATAAAGAGACATTGCCCACCAATGCTATAAACTTTCAATATTTTGCTTTAAATAATGAATTTTAGAGAGTATCAAATTATCAATAACCTCTGTACCTTTTCTAATAACCTTTGTACCCTTTCTAACAATCCTTTGTTCATCTATACAAGATAAATATTTTCCTTTAGAATGTATTGCAATAAACAAAAAAAAAAAAATGTTCTATCATCTACAATACTAATGACTAATTTTTGAGATCAAAATGTCACTCACCTATTCATAAATATCAAATCGATCAGCAACATATCTAATAATATCTTTCGGCCTCATCAGTCTGTGTTGGTGTTCCTCTGGAATCTCAAAATCTATTGAATGAAAAGTCAATTATTCGTTAATCCATCATACAGAAATTTCAATTATGAAAGATACAGTTTTTCTATTCTGGCATCAGTTAGATAAAGGATTTCAACAATACTTTTTTTATACCCAACTATATTTAATTATATATTACATGGTATGTGAAGGAATGAAGATGATGACTACAATTAAAACAGGAATGGGTTAATCTGGAGTCTATGGTGCCGGCTTACTTACTTCCTCTTTGGATCGCTAACTCTTTGCTGCCAAGAACGGAGATGAGGAAATATTTATTTTGGGTGCACAACGATCTTTTTAACAAGTGACATGCACGCATGTGCGGGAATTAATCTTTTCATTGGTGTTTTGCACATCACACTATATTGCACCTCGTTTTGATTGGACTGTTTTGTTCATCTCTTGAATATGGTTGGTCGATTCATTCGAATTTCAATAAAACTTCGTTTGGAATTCTTTGCTTTGAATATCGGTTCAGTACTGTATATCTTATTCTGCGTGTTTCATTTCTTAAAGAATAAGCGAAGCTACAAGTATTCCACTATGCTGAAAGCAAAGCTGCTGATGTTTTTTTACATTAAAAAAATTTGCCCGGTATACACATTTGAAATGCCGCAGGCACTGCATGCAAAAATTCTCGTTTTCGGAATTTTTTAAAAAACCAAGATTCCTAATATTCAATGAAAAAGCATAGCTACTAGTTTCCTGCTATGCTGAAAGTGAAGCCGGTGATGTTTTTTTTTTAGTTAAAAAATTTGCCCAACACTTGAAATGCCGCAGGCATTGCATGCTCAATCTCTCCTTTTCAGGTGACGCATGCGCAAGAGAGCAATAAAAAGCGCACTGCACATCCAAAACAGTAGCAAATGAAATTACTCCAAGAAAAATTGGCAAGAAACAGGTGTACACCGTAGACTCCAGGTAAACCCAGGAATACCTAAAGGAAGGGGAAATAATCTTAATATTAAGTAGGAAGAATGCTTCTTAAATGGTTGCTGAATGAAAACTAGTGCACATTAACACTGCACATAATAGTTCAAATTTCAATAGGAATTCCAGCTTAAATGGCAATCATTTTTCAACACTACAATTTTCTCTCTCAAAGAGTTTGTGGAAGAAACATTAAGGTATTACCAAAGCAATATACAACTGAGGATAAACAGTTCAATACACAATGAAACTGTACTGTACTTGCTTATTATATCATTTTTTTTAACTCAGTTAATTCATATTAGCAAGTTATAGAATGACTATTAATAATCAGGAAAAAAAAATTTATTATATGAAGAAAGGAAAGGATGTTATTCACAATGATGTGTATGGTTTGATATGATTAAAGCTCCATCTTAGAGATATGTTATTTAGGGATGACTATCAAATATACTAAGATACTCAGAAACATATTTTAATTGGCATCCCTTACCAAACTTCTGCACCATACCAATGCAAGAAAGAACACAGTGATATCAGTATTTATAATGTAATATGATAAGGATGATACATAATGTTATGAAAAAGAAAATCACAACTCTATTTTTAAAGTAAGTTATTCATTGCAAAAAAACTTGAGAAAATGGCAAATATTTTACTTAATATGAATTTCATGTAATGAGTAAAGCATATGCAAAAACAGAAAGGAGTATATATATAATTCACTTTTAAAATGATACATAGTTTAATTAGCAGCATATTTAATTTAGCTCTGTATTGAAAAAAACTAAAATATGGATTAATTTAGTTAATTAACACCAGCTGTTTTGGAACAGAACTCATTTTTTAACTATTGTCAGATGATGTGAATGACACATGAGCTATCAACCTCTCTATCCAAATTTCCACACCATATTAGCAGCAGGTTGTTTAACCCTGAGAGATTTAACATTAAACAGGCCCACAAACATAAAAGATCCTTGGGAGAATCGAATTCAAACCCATGACCTTCTAGCCCCAAAGCTGAGAGCCTGCTACAAGACCATTATGACCCAGATGCTAGAATAATTTCAAAGTGAAATACATTATTCAACATGGTACATAGTTAACCCATTATAATAGACATTAACATAATTAATGAATACATATTAATGAATAAATTAAATTCAAAATAAAACAAAATTAAGTTTTGAATGATGAACTAAATGAAAATGTAAAAGAGTTATTCAGAATTTTGTTTTAAAACTATTTTTTTCTTCTTCTGGTTAAGCCATCATTTTAAAATGCTCCTTAAAAATACATTGCTTTCCCCATACTTCGAAATTTCTTTGCAAAACAAAAATCTATTAATGTTTGAATTAAAGAATCTTTAATATTTCATTTCTTAACAAATGACCTCTTAATTTTTTTAAATTAGCATCATCAAGCTTTTAATCTAGGTTTCAATGAAATCCACACAGCTTGTGCATTTCACATACTAATTTATAAATAAATATTTTACAACTGGGGCCAGATAATCATTGCATTAACTCATAATACACAGCATAGCTTTCTTTCGAGATATTTCATCATACAAAAAGTCTTTGTAATCAGTCATTAACAGAAATCTGAACACTAAAAAAAAAAAAAAAAGACTTATTTACCAAATTCATCTTCCATTGCTATAATAACTTCAACATGATCTAAGCTGTCCAGTCCTAAATCTTGTGAAAAATGGGAATTCACTGTTAACTGAAAAAAGAAAAATCATCGTAAAACTGCTTTAAAAAAAACCATATCACAATTTGAAGCAAAAATTACATTAATTAAGTAATTTTGTTTATAATCGATGGCAACTCAAGTTGACAATATATGCAGGAATTTATATGACATATGAATACTCTTAGTTAGGATATAATACTGACTATAATTCAAATCTATTTAAAAACAATTAATATATTTGAAAAGAATTTAATTTTAAATACCTTTCATTGATATTCTGTGTGATAAAATTCTATATCTGAAATTAAACAGCTGTTTAATTTCAGGGAACTATTCCTATGATTATCAGATATGTAGAAACACATATGACATCATTCATGGGAGATACACACTTTCATAACTTTCTATACACTATCAACTTGAGTTGTCACTGACTATAGTTATTAGAAAAAGTATCAGAACAGTAAACAAGATATCCTACTATAGTGTAGAATATGATTGATTGATTAAATCAACACAAAGAGATTTCCCTATTCTGACCCACTGGGACCGCATGAATGATGAGAAACACCATCTATCATTATGCATTCTTTCATGAAACAACTCATTACACATTTTGATTAATAAATTACCGATGGTGTAGTCATAAATTAAGTACTGCCAGAATGCTCTGACCTGGGTGGAGTTGTTGGGGGGGGGGGGGCCCACAGAATGGAGCAGGTGATAGGAAGGGTACACAGGGTATCACTTCACAAAAAAATATTTCTTTACATTTAAAATACATGATTACTTTATCTACGAACTGAAATTGTTAAATAATAAAATGTCAATAGTGAAACAATGCTTAATTAGCAATTATTATTTTATATTTCATTTTTGATCAAACAGTAACATAATGCATACTGTAGTTCAAAACATGAATATAATGAAAATATTAAAGAATTATTTAAAATTTATTAATTTTGAGCTATACTAAAATTATGTAATTTCAATGTAAAATCATGACATGGATAAGTAATATAGAAAATATATTAGGTTTTCAGAATCAAAACATAAAATACTTTTAAGTGCTTGTAATCTTAATGTTTTAAGGAGGCATCTTACAATTATTTTTCTTATTTATTTGTCATAAAAAAAAGAAAGAAATTAGCAATGTTGGGACAGTGCTTCTGCTCCACTACACTCCTGAAAATTACATACTTTTCTGAAAATCTGAAATGACAGGAAAATAAGACAATAATGCTTTTCTTCTTCTTATTATTATTTACTATAAATGTTCTACTTTTTCTAGTTAAAATTAACTTCATGTATTATGTTTTTTTTTTTTTTTGGTAAAGCTTGTATTTTTTATGTGCATCACAAAGATATGCAATTAAATTCATAAAAGAATTCTATTCTTAGATTTATTACTTACTCTTTTACTTCTGCCACTAAAAATATACCTACAAGTCTATAAAGTCCCACATGAAATTTTTAGAACAATTATTTGGAAACTAAAAATTGAAATTTTGTAACTTTTTTCCCTAAGATAAATGAAAAACAAAATAATGATATCTGAAAGCTGATAGAAAATATTGCACACAGATTAATCATTTTAGCAAAATATCACACAAATGTTATGTTAGAAACCATCATAAAATTTTGCAAAATGAAATATTCTTCATACAATAATGAAAAGATGTGGCATGACGGGCTTATCTATAAATTAATTAAATTCAACTTCCTGCATTATATAATCAAGAGCTTCCTATCCAACTGACCCTTCACAGTAACAGTTCACGCAGACTTGGAAATATTGAAGCAGATATGCCTCGGAGCAGTGTCCTAAAGAAAATTTCTGGACCAAAATACATCAGTCTCCTTCTCATAGGAAGAAACTCCAAATTAACATTAGAAAATAAACTGATATTATTTGAACAAGACCTTTGTCTCATACTGATGCATGTTTTACCAATATAGGGCCAGACTGCACCAACAAATAGAAAATAGATCCAAATTATTCAAAATAAAGTTCTCAGAATAATAACCAATGGCTCATGGTTTATCAAAAATTCTGTTATCTATTCGGATCTCAATACCAAAACAGTGGGTGAACATATTCAGAAGACCTCAAGAATAGAATCATCAACCACCCAAACCATCTAATATACCACCAAATTTTTTTACTGAAAACAAGGGGAAATATAGATACCCTTATGCCACAATAAAGTGGTCACTCCCATTAAAACCACCTTAATAAGACTTCAAATGCAATTATTAACATCCTAAATCATCTAGATGTACTTATGATGTAACAGATGGGATGCCCATTGTGTTATTTATCTTCCATCCATCTTGATGTGCAATTCCTTCTACAAGAAACCTATCATGTAACTAATTATTAATAGGTGAGCTAGTAGGCTCCAATTCTCCTGCACTTGATATTACGTAATCGGAATCAACATCTGCCGGTATTTGGAGAGTAAATAAATAAAGGAAAAGAAAGAGACTTACCAATCTCGAGTAACCATCCCCCCATGAGTTATTTTTTTTTTACTGATTCTGTCTCTTTGCTTTTTTTTTTTTTTTTTTTTTGTGGGGTTATTTTTTTTGTTTTTTTTTTTGGCGAAAGGTGAGGACCTTTTATTTTTTTTTTTTTTTTAGTTCTCACTTTTGCTTTTGAACCCTTCCGCCCATAAAACAATTCTGTGTAAATCACAGTACTGTATATTGTTTTTTTTTTTCCTTCTACGCCCCTCCGTGCAGAATGAACGTTGCATTCCAGAAATAAATTGTCCACATGAATGGAACGGCGCGTGCGCATGCTAAATTTTGGCATGCAGATGTAAAATTTTTAGAAAAACTCATTTTCTAATTTTCCGATTAGTTGAGCTTTCTGGATATTTGAATGCCGGATAATTGAGAGTCTACTGTAGCTTTTATTTTAGTTTTAATTCTAGATTTTTTTACAGTGCAAGGATTTAGAGCTCCCTTCTGGTAATGGCACCCAGGGCACTTACCCTACCTAGTTCACTCTAGTAATGACACTTGAACTAAGTAGAGAATAGATAGAATTCTGGCTCAAGGCCTCTTAAGTGTGAGTCCCAATTGGGAGCCATCGGTCCAATCAGCTAAAGGTTGGCCCTGATAAAGCTGAAAATTTTTGTGAATATGAGATCTTTGTGAATCAGCATAATATAGCCAAAATTACTTAACAATTAAAATTTGAAACAAGGATTTCTTAACATATATAAGGAAACAAAAAAAAATTCTATGAAAAGAAATGATTGCCTAACCACTATATGACTGAGATTTAACTTAACCCTTTCCAAGGCCATGGAGAGAGTACTTCTCACCAAATTCATCCATTTTTAACCTTCAATCAGGAGGGACGTCATTCAGACTGATTGGTAAACTTTGGACTGAGGGATAAGCGGGTTAGGAATTAGTTATGCACACATGACCTTCAGTACCCTCCGCTCTATTGAAGAGAAATATTCGATAAGTTTCACTGTCTCCCTCCCTAGCACCCTTTCCAATTAGCACCTTGTTTGTTCATTTTCACGATACTTCTG
The DNA here is from genome assembly GCA_013235015.1 of Araneus ventricosus. NCBI lineage: Eukaryota > Metazoa > Arthropoda > Arachnida > Araneae > Araneidae > Araneus > Araneus ventricosus. The sequence goes on along the minus strand of BGPR01001814.1, from coordinate 156,762 downwards.
ACCACTCCCTCCCAGTGGTGAATGGGTACATTCAGACCGCTCCCTCCTCCGAGCACTTTGTTTAGATGATGGTAGGCAAATTCATCAGCCTTCATGATTCCAATTTCAGTGATTATGTCTGTTCAGCATTATACGACAGTGATGGAGAGGACTTTTATGAAGAAAGACGGGGTAGGAGTTTAAATCAGGGCTTGCAACAACCGAAATTCTCCCAATTTATTAGAAAATCAGGAAAATTCCGATATTGAAATTGATGACACAGACACAAATTTTCTCCAAAAATGTTCGGGAAAGGAAGACATTTAAATTTTGTAATCCTAAACTAAAAAGGAAAACTATCTACAAATGTGAAAAGTGCGACAAATTTGCTTGTTTGTAGTGCCTTAAAAAATATATGTGCAATGCTGTGGTGAGTGATTTATCACATCCTTTTCTAAAGTTAATTGATATGTTTAAAAAGTTTTGATATTTAATCTGAACCCAGAAGCAGAAAGTGCTTAAAAGTGTGACGTACGTCACAGAACAAACGCGGTCTTTGCAGAACATTTCATCCTTAAAAAAAAAAAAGGCCATTAATGAGCTTGAATCAGAGATCCCCAGATTAACGAAATTTATAGTTTTTAATATTTCTATTCCCATGTCGGAAGTAATTTGTGAATCGTGGGGATCCACAATCGACAAAATTGTTCAAAAAAGACCCACTGCAATTGATGGGGATGACGCAGCAGTTGGAACAACTGACAAAAGAATGGTTATTTATTCCAATGGTGTACCACTTGGCCATAAATCTTGCAGAAAGTTGTCACAATGTGTGGGCCAAATTTTCATAAGCATTTTGTGAACAGTACTTCCCCATTTATGTCGCAGTATCCGACTTCAAAAGTCATTGACAGAATTGCAAATTCTGAATGTATACCTTGGTTTTAAATAATTAATTTTAATATAATGTTTTGTCATTAATGAGTAATAAAGATTCTACTGATTAATTTGTATTTTTATATCTATTTTGCATTTTACTGTGATCTGCCAAATTTGGGCAAACTGCCTGCAGAACATTTCCAACTGTTTGAGGTCATGTTGCAGAACACTGGATATAATTCTGCTCCTCGGAATCTGAAAAAATGATTATTTTATGCTTGTATATTTTTCCAAGTTTTGTAAAATTTCTACTATTATTTCCTTTTATTTGTGAGTCTAAGATGATTTTCTAGTCTGATTTTGTGATTTCTTCATTTTTAAAAATTTTTATGTGATGAATATTTTACTTTTATATAATGGGATAATATCCGTATTAACTTATAAATAATTAATAGTGTTGTGTTGTCAATTTTATTAGTTATAGATAAAGTTTTTCATTGTATGCATGGTAAGCTTTTGTATTTTTCCATTTGTACCCTTTAAAATCTGAGAAAACGTAAGCATAAATGAGCGGTCCAGAATACCGCTCCATCCTCCAGGAGGTGTTTAGACCACACCACCTCCTGGAAATTCTGAGTGTCTGATTTTATTTCTGGCGTGTTGCATGTTATAAACGAGAGGAAAAAGGAATATGGCGGCCTTCCAATGAGGGTGCCATTTTCTTTTTCTCTTGACCGAATTGGATCGGCAATTTTTCTAGCCCGTCTCTTGATGGCAATTTTTTGTTTTTTAAAGCAGCTTGAAACGATGGCTGTTTTATTTTTGGGATACTCTTGAATTAATAACTTTTAAACCCGGCACAAGCCAGGAACTCAGTTCCGGAGCATACACCGGAGATAAAATCTCCATCCTATTCTATCTGAATGTCCATCCAGACTGAAGGTTAAGGTTGGCATAAGTTCTAGCGAAATTTTCCGACGAAACAAAAACCTATATATTCCAATTTGTTATCTCAAACCATAATGAAGTGCCTTGACTTGGTAATTAATTAACAAAAAAATTAATGTCATCCAATAAGCTAAATGAACTTATTTTCTTAAATTAATCTCAATCCCAAAGTTATTTTATTATACCATTACTAGAAAAAAATTACCTTTAAAGGGTTAATTAAGATGAAAATCTTACAGTTAATAAAACTTACAAAATACTTACAGTGTCTGGACTGATTTTGTCATATAATTTTAAGACCAGGAGAACTCGTTCTTCAATGTGATTTAAAGTGTAAGGCATATGGAAAGAACCTCCCATTCGTACTGGGGTTATTGACGGCACAACCAATGCCTGAAATGACAAAAAATTTTACAATTATAAAGAAAAAAAAGTTGTTTTCATACAATTAAATTTAAAGCATTAAAAAAAGTTTTTTAAACCCCATTTTTAGCTAAAAAAATTATTTTTGACCTGAAATATATATTTACATATTAAAAAGAAACATGAAAATTAATCAGCAATTTAATGAAAAAAAAAACTAATTCTTTTCTTTTATCTCAAAAGCAGTTGAATGGGTAATAGGAAAAAGGGTAAGATTCCACTGGAATGTTACTATTTCCAATCACAAAATCAGTTACTACTAAGCACAAAAGTTGGCTCAAAACGTCACTTTCTGTTAAGATGTCAGACACCAAAATATGTGCAAGAAGATCAAGCATAGAAATTTTTTCCTCTACTCATGTTCCACGATATAAGACTCCTATAATAGAAGCATTTATGCAGCATTTTAGCAATTCTCATTAACTGAAAAGTGACACATATATTTCAGATACTGCCAAAATAATAAAAATGCATTCAATACAGCTGTTAGATAAATTTCAGTGTAATATCTTAATAAAAATGGTTTTTCTAACTATCTTTGTAATTAATATAAAATAAAAAGTCAAAACCACACAATACCAAAGTTTTAAAAACCTAAAAAGTATATAGTATAACTCCACAATTTAAGAAATTCTTATTTGAAGCCTTATAAATCAGAATTGTTTAAACATAATTATACTAATAGAGAGGAAGACAAATACTAGGCTTTAACCCTGGTTATATACTAATTTTGAAATTACATTATGATTTACAAAGACTTAAGAATAGGTGATCTCCTATATAAGTTCTTAATATGTTCCTAAATAATTAAAATTTTCAGACTTAAATATAAATGTACTTCAATAAATATTTCAGTAACAGATTCCATAGCTCTATATGTTACTTTGGGGAGACTAGGGAACGTCTAGATGATCGCCAATGGTTATCGCCAAGTAGTAAACAAACCGAGCGATAGCTCACGGGATTGGGGTACTCTGTGGATTCTTCTCTCCCCGTTACTTTAGACAGTTCATTTAGAACATATTGAAAATAAAATTATTATTAATTCATTTAGAAACAGTTCATGAGCCCAATTGCAATTAGTTTATGTCAAATCAGTGTCATTTTTCTACGAATAAACATTTTACTAAAAGACTATAACTCTACACAGACTTCTCATGGTAGAATATAAAACAAGATTACATCAATTTAATAATAATTAACTACGTAATTTCATGAAGTTTCTAAACAAGAAGATATCATAAATTATATTTTTGCATGCCTGAAAGTCATATAAATAATAAAATGAAAAATGTCATGAATTGATTAAAATTTCATACAATACAACTGTGGATGATAGTATTCAAAATATGCGATAGAATTTTATGCATTTCCATTTATTCTTTTACTTTTTAGTTTGAAATACGAAACAATTGTTTTTAAAACAATACAGAAAATTTATTAATAACTAATATTAAATAATGGTCTTAGAATTTCTTATTTTTAAACCAGGGTTAAGTCTCAAATTTTAATCATCAAACGTGATTTTACAACTTTCAAAACCTTGCAATTTGCATGATTAATCATAAAACCTTTGCATAAGTGAAAAGTACAGATCTTTAAAAATGACACTAAACTAGACTGACAAAAATATACGAGAAAATGTATCTATTATTTATGTATTTAAATACATTAGATTTATCCTTATAACTGACCTTCGTATTACCCTTAACGAGTCTGGAACCATGTAGTTTTAAATAATTTCTTTTGTTTAGAAAAATATTAGAAGCAATAGGCAGGAAACGATTAGTTCTTCTAGCAAAATTACTAATAACAGAATAAGTAAGCATTTTTCTGCGGAATTTTATTTCACACTTCCACCCAAAATTTGTTTTGTTTACAAATTATGGAGTCTCGGGGGATCAACGAGACCGAAGATGATCGGCTGAATGGAGCAACATACCGCAGAGAGTCAAACTCTCCTATTGGCTAATGTGAGATTGGCACTCAGCGTGCTCTAGTCGCCGATAATCTCAGATAGAAACAGTCAAGGATCTGAATCCTCAAAGTGAACGCAAAATTATGATAGTTTAACCGTTCTTTTCATTTTGATAAGGTTCTGAGTCAGGAACCGTATTCGGTGGCGCAGAGAGGACAAATGACGTCCGCTAGGGCAATAATTACTCTCGATCTCTCGGTATTATTTTTTAAACATACATTCATTTTATCACTTTTTTAAATAAACGTAGTTTATTGAATCATATCAACAGCATTTCTGAGATTGTGATTCGAGGCACTGATACGCCTCTTTGTCCACCCCTCCTAGTTACGAAACTGAACGGGTACCGACATGTACAAATGATTTATATGAATAATTAGATTTAGCTCAATGATTTCGTTCTTTATATCAACATTCCTTTACCATCAAAAGTTTAAAATTCATTTTCAATAATCTATTGCCATATTTGCGAAGATAATGATCAGATTTCCCCTCTTTTTACTTTCTCACGTACGAGGAAGTAATAGTAAGGCCTCAAGACTTTTAAGAATATCCACGTTTTAGACATCCCTAAGTAAGAAAAATCATTTTGAGGATTCTAATTTTCTGTGATATAAGCAAAGCCTGTGAACCGCGCGCTTAGCTGTAACTGTAGCGCGGTTTGTGTTTATGTTCAGAATCGAATGCTTGTAAAGTGTGGTTGTGCATGCATCAATAAATGTCATTTGTGTTAAAAAGCTGCCTAGTTACATAACGCCTCAACATGCAAACAATACTTGGTGGCAACGGTTAATTATTTTTGAAGTTCGCGAACATTTTATTGCTGAAAACATCGTCGGACGAAGTTCGGTAGAACGAAAACGGAAGTAGCTATGGCAGCGTTGCATATAAATCCTCCGGAGAACTTTACGTTTTCAACGCCTTGCAATTGGTCAAAATGGAAGATTAGATTCGAAAGATATCGGATTGCTTCCGAATTATCGATCAAAACAGGTAAATTCTTTACTCTATATTATGGGAGAACAAGCAGAGGATATTTTTAGTTCTTTCGGTTTATCCGAAACGGAACAAGATGACTTTGATATTGTGTTGATAAAGTTTAATGATCATTTTGTTGTTAAGAAAAATACTATTTTTGAACGTGCACAGTTCAATAAGCGTGTACAACTCGATGGTGAATCAGTCAATACGTTTATAACCGCTTTGTATACATTGTCAGAACACTGTGAATATGGTGTATTACACGACGAACTCATTCGGGATAGAATTGTGGTTGGCATACGCGACAAGAATCTAAGTGGAAAGTTGCAATTGGACGCCGACCTAACTTTGACAAAAGTGATTGAAAGGGTTCGACTCAGTGAAGTGGTCAAGGAACAACAGGAAAAATTGATCGAAAAGGACAGTGCGTCCGTTAACGCTATCTCGCCAAATAAACCGGCAAAATTTCTGAAACAGAAATCAAGCTCGGGGCAAAGAAACAAAATGTGAAACCCGATTTCCATAGGAAAAATAATGAAAATGAATCCCGCTTGCATGGAAAATGTAAATGGTGCGGTAAACAAAGACATGATAAAAGAGTGTGTCCCGCTAGGGATGCCAGATGCAGACAATGTTCATAAATAGGACACTATGCGAAGGTTTGTATTACCAAATCCCAAATAGGATGTTCTTAAGTAGCATATTTAGGGGTAGTACAGCTCGAGAGTAAAAACAAAATTAACATAGATTGGACAGTTACGGTTCAAGTAAGCCATAAAAACATTAAATTTAAAATCGATAGTGGAGCTGATCACACTGTATTGCCTGCAAATGTTTTTCAGAATGTGTTCCAAAATGCTAAATTGGAACCACCTGATAAAATTCTATGTGGTCCTGATAGAAATCCATTGAAAACACTTGGGAAATTCAAGACAAACATTGAATACAAGGGAAAGAGTTGCACTGAAGAAATCTATGTGATTTCCAATCTTCAAACGCGTCTTCTTGGCAAACCTGCACTGTTTTCTCTTGGCTTGGGTCCAAATTTGAATTCGATTTTCCAGATTTCTGTAGCTGATCCAAAAGCTAAATTTCCAGAACTTTTCAAAGGGCTTGGGGTAAAGAAGGGATACTATTCTATCAAATTGAAGCCAGGAGCTATCCCATTTGCTATCACTTGTCCCAGACGCGTGCCGATTCCTTTTTAAAGCAAACTAAAGCTGAATGAGAAAGAATGGTGGAGGAAAACGTTATCACACCTGTCTTAAAACCGACTGAATGGTGTGCACCGGTAGTAATCGTACCAAAAAGTGATGGTAATGTAAGGATCTGTGAAGACCTGATAGAACTCAACAAAAATGTTATGCGTGAGCTGCACCCATTACTCAAGGCAGAATGCTCTTTAAATCTCTCGACTGGAGCCAAAATTTTTTCGAAACTGGATGCTAATTCTGGTTTCTGGCAAATTCCTCTGGATAAAAAGTCATCCTATCTCACCACATTTATCACCCCATTTGCAGGCATAGGCTGTTTTTGAGATCGATGCAAAACCGTCGAGAAATCGTGACCGAAAAATGTGGGGGGTGAGGTGGAAGCTATGTCTGAATCCGAAACGAACGCCATTTTTTCTCCGTCACAAAGTAAACAGAGATGCATTCTCTGAGGTTTACGCGCCGTATCTGTCACCTCAATTGATTGGCACACAGCGTAATGGAGGATGGCGGAACTTCTCCCGTATAGCCGAATGACGACCGCTCTACGAGTAGGCCACGCCTTGCTGTTGGAATCACACGTCAGTGAGCTGCTATCGCCGATGTTGAATCAAGGGTTGAATTCTAACGGTTGTTATGCAAAGAACTTCTACTACTACTATCATTTGTCTTGTTTGGCGGATCGCACGTGTGATGCTGTATGTTTAGTGTTACGTTCGTCAATTGTAAAGATCAGCGTTTGTGAGTGTGCCCGAGAACCAAAATGGAGATTAACTTAAACGATGAACATAAAGTTCGTTCCCTAGATGCGAACGAAAAAAATAAATTTAAATTCGAGTGGTTGAATAAATTTATGAAAATTAAATTGCCGGCGGAAGGTAACGATACGAACGTGGAAGAGATAGCAATAAAAGTAGGAGATTCGATCAAGAAGATCGAAATAAGTGGAACTGTAAATTGCCAGCTTTGCTCTGATACCATTTATAACCAAGCATTCTAAACTTAAGAAGTTATTTCATATTTATGTCCTTAATTTAATGCTTTTTAAAGAAAGTATTGCAATTATTAAACAATCTGTAAGTTGCTGAACTCAAACATTATTCAAAATAAGTTAGTATACATGCATGAAGATTGTATGTTGGAATTTTTAACAACAGATCATAAACCTAAAATTATTAACATACATGAGATGAGATGAAGAAATCGTTTCCTATATTTTAAATACAGAATACAACAGCTGTTCTAGAATAGATGTTGAAGCAGCACCAAAAAAATTTCAGTATCTAAAGGAATTTATTCAATGCACAATATTTCAAAATTCTCAAAACATAAAATTGTATAATATGTCAAGTTCTTTTGATTATTTTCAGAGTTCAACAAATAGAGAACAATTTTAACTGTAGTGTTAATGTACTTGTTGCTAATTTATTGAAATATTATTTTCTGTGAAAATTAAATATAATTAAATTGTATATCTTTGTGAGGCAAAATCATTTGTATTTTAAATTGTAATCTAATGACTTGTTACAAGCATAATAGGCCATGTTTACTAAGGTAATTTTAGATATGCAAAATGATCTGTATTATACAAAAATCTATAAACCACACAACCTCTGGTTCCAAGTTATGAGTTACAAAGATCTTCTACTGCATATGATAATATATATTCTTAAGCACTTTTGTCATTTTTTTCCCTCCCTTAAATAAACTGCTTCATTTTTAAAAAGTATGCAATTTTGTTATGATACTATCTGTTGTTGTCCAACTTTCAGAAACTAGAAGGAACTTTGAACCTCTTGTATTGTATTTAAAAATCAAAATTCTGTTCAAATAGAGAAAAAATAGTAAGTAAAATTTTATATATACTACTTTTAATTGCTTTTTCTGTATGTATTTTAAGTAGTAACATCTTGTGCCTTTGTGTTTGTATATATATATCGATTTTGTGGTGAATTTTTTATTCGCGTAGAGTTCAGCTTTTTTGAACAGCTTGCACTTTCACGCCTGCATTTGGTAGGTTTAGATTCCAAAGATTGCCTTTTGGTATCTCCTCTGCTCCAGAGCACTTCCAAAGAAGGATGTCTCAAATGTTAGAAGGTATACATGGAACAATTTGTCACATGGATGATATTTTAATATGGGGATCTACTCAAGAAGAACATGACCAACGACCCACAGAAGTCTGCAAGAGATTAAAGAACTCTGGTATGACATTAAATGCAAAGAAATGTATTTTCTCTCAGACATCTATTAAATTTTTAGGTCATATAATAGATGCATAAGAAATTCACCCGGATCCTGATAAAATTGCTGCGATAGAAAATTATCAGCCGCCAACGAATAAAAAGGAACTGAAGCAACTATTGGGCATGGCTAACTATTTAGCAAGATTCGTTCCTAACTATTCGGATATACTTTTTCCTCTGACTTCTATGCTAAGCAATAAAGTGACTTTTGTGTGGGAAGCAACACAAGAAGCAGCTTTTCAGAAAATGAAGAAACTACTGTCGTCAGATCCTGTGCTAATGATCTTTGATCCAGGGAAAGAAACTACAGTTACCACAGATGTTTCATCGTATGGCTTAGGAGCTACAATTTGCCAAAAGCAAGCTGATGGAAGAAGATCGATAATAGCCTATGCATCTAGGACTTTGACCCCAACGGAAAGTCGTTATGCACAAATTGAAAAGGAAGCCCTTGCTGTCGCGTGGGGATGCGAAAAATTTAGAGATTATCGGACAGGAATGCATTTTAAAATAGAGACAGACCACAAACCTCTCATTCCAATATTTCCCAAGAAAAACTTAGATGACTTGTCTCCACGATTACAGAGGATCAAGTTGCGAATGATGAAGTTTTCTTATACAATTGTACATATTCCAGGAAAGGAACTGTTCACCGCAGATGCATTGTCAAGAAACCCTCAGAAAGTTCCCTACAAAAGAGAAGAATTGGAAGCCGAAATTGATGCGTTCATTCAAATGATTACAAGTTCTCTTCCAGCATCATCTCGCAGATTAGATGAACTAAGAGTTGCACAGCTGAAAGATGAGACTTGCCAGAAGCTTACTGATTATGCGCTGAAAGGATGGCCGTCAAAGAAAGAAGTTGATATACTATGTGCACCATATTGGCAAAACTGTTATGAAATATCAGTTCAAGATGGACTGTTGATGAGAGGCTGCAGAATCATCATTCCAAAGTCACATCAAGCTGAAGTGCTGAATCAAATTCATGAAGGTCACCTGGGCATTACCAAGTGTAGAGCTCGAGCCAGATGCTCTGTGTACTGGCCGGGAAATAGTAGCAAAGTAATTGAAGAGAAAATAAAGAGTTGCACTGCATGTATACAAGAGTCAAGTAATCGCCATCAACCCTTAATTCCAACTTCATTTCCAGAGAGACCTTGGGAAGTTTTAGGTCTTGATCTTTTTAAATACAAGAATTCATGGTACCTTCTGATTTCAGATTACTACTCTAGATACTCTGAAATTGCCAGGCTTGACAGACTGACTTCTGTTGAAATTATAAATCATTGCAAATCAATCTTTTCACGTCATAGAATCCCAGATGTTGTCCGTTCAGACAACGGCTCACAATTTGATCCAGTAAAGACTGTAGAATTCAAGGATTTTGCAAAAAGTTATGGCTTTACACACATATCAAGTAGCCCTAAATTTTCTCAAAGCAACGGGCTAATAGAAGCAGCAGTGAAAACAGTCAAAGCTCGCATAAAGAAATCTAGAGATCCTTATCTTGCATTAATGGCCTATCGCGCAACTCCTTTAGAGAATGGTTTTAGCCCTTCGGAATTGCTTATGGGTAGGAGAATCAACACTACCCTTCCTGTTGCTAAGACCCAACTACTCAGTGAAGAAGAAAGTTCTCGTGGCTAAAGAGGAGAGACGAATAGAAGCCCAGAAAACGAACTATGATAAACATCACGGCGTTAGAAATCTTGATGAATTAGATCCAGGTCAGAACGTGTGGATTACTGATAGAAAGGTAACTGGGAAAGTTCTGCAAAAGACACCTTACCCAAGATCATACCTAGTTCAGTCCGGCAGACGTGTCTACAGAAGGAACCGAAAGCACCTGATTCCCTCACCAGATTTTCATCCAGAACCTGAGCCAGAGGACGACTCTGATGTCACGGGATACCAACACTCTCCTGCCGATGCCGATCCAGGATGTCCGCCTCTGATGTCATCACCCCAGTCTCCAAAGACTTACCCTGAAAGAGCTAGCTCATCTACAGAAGCATCTCCTGATCCCTACGTGACCAGAAGTGGTAGGACTGTCCGACCTCCTGAGAGACTTGACCTTTAAATTACAAAGGAAGGGAGATGTGCTATAAGCAAAGCCTGTGAACCGCGCGCTTAGCTGTAACTGTAGCGCGGTTTGTGTTTATGTTCAGAATCGAATGCTTGTAACATATGTTTGTTGTGTGTGCTAAAAATTGAAAAATTAAATTTTGAATCTTCTAAAGGTTTAAGAAATATTACAGACAGAATTTATCGTCAGATTTTGGTCGATTAATCAGATAGAGATCTACAAAGAATCCTGTGGAATCCTAATAAATTTGCTCCTGTGGAGACATATAGGCTACGGACAATTACATATGGAACAACATGCGCATCGTTTATAGCGACTAGAGCGTTAAAAGCTCTAGCTGAGGAGGAACAAAGTAAATTTCCCCAAGCAGCTGCAACACTTCTTACTGATGTTTATGTTGATGACATATTAGGTGGGTCAAATAATTTAGAAGAAACTAAAGCATTACAACATCAGTTAATTCAACTCTTAAAGAAAGGATGCATGGAACTCCACAAATGGGTTTCAAACCATTCTGAACCATTGTATGACAACAGAAATCTAGATTATGTATTTCCATCAGACTAGAACAGTGTGAAAACACTTGGAATGCAGTGGCGTCCCATATCGGACATTTTCACTTCTCAAGTGACTGTAAAGCTAAAGGACAATTTCTCAAAACGAGAAGTTCTGTCAAACATAGCAAGACTGTTTGAGCCTTTGGGTCTTATCGGTCCAGTAATAACATGTGCTAAGATATTTCTTCAGAGACTTTGGCTGCAAAAGTTAAGTTGGAATGGCAAAGTTCCACCCAATGATCTGTATGACTGGTAAAGTTTTTAAAGGACTTAACAGCTGAAAACAAGCTAGAAATTCCGATGTGTGCAATTATCACTAATCTATTAACCATAGATTTGCATTGTTTTTGTGATGCTTCGGATAAAGCCTATGGCGCTGTATTATATCTGTGCTCAATAAATGAATCAGGTGAAGTGCAAACCAGTATTTTGTGCAGAAAATCAAAAGTGTGCCCAATTAAGGCTGCTACTAGTCCTCGTTTGGAACTGTTAGCATCATTGCTGTTGGATCGTCTTGCTTCCATGGTGATTTATATTATTCAGGTACCAATTAATCACATTTACATGTGGACTGACTCCACTATCGCTTTGGCATGGATAAAAACTCCTCATGAAAAGTTAAAAACTTATGTACCTAATCGTGTAAAGACAATTAACACCTTGTGTCCCAATTATGACTGGAGACATGTAAATTCAGCAGACTTAATCTCCAGGGGTACGTCAGCCATACATTTAGTGAACAATTCACTTTGGTTTCATGGATAGCTTTTCATAAAATCATATATTTCTTTACCAGTAGAAACTATTGATTTGAATAATAATGAGTTTCTGAATGAAGTTAAAACTTCCTGTGAATCAGTGTTGTCATGTAATGTTTCTAATGATTTTATTAGCGATATTTTAAATTTGAGGAACAGTTTTACTGAACTTTGTCGAATTGTAAGTTATATTTTCAGATTTATTCATAATTTGAAGGATCCTACTAAACGGAGGAATGTTAAGTTAAACATAAAGGAAATCAAAGAAGCTTCTAACTTCATGTTAAAAAAGGTACAATTTTCTGCATTTTCAGAAGAAATTAAAAGTTTGTCAAAGGGTCTTGATATCAAACAAAGTAAAATTAAAAATTTAGCACCATTTTTAGATGAGGATAATATTCTTCGTGTAGGTGGTCGTTTGCAGAAAACTAGATTAACCTAGGATGAAAAACATCTTAAGATTCTTCCTGCTCATCATAGACTTATAAAAATAACAATGGAATCTTTTCACAAAAGGTATTTACATGTAGGCCCCCAAACCTTACTCCATCTTGTCAGGCAGGAATTTTGGCCAGTTGGGAGAAGGAATTTGGCTAGGGAAATAGCAAATGAATGTATTGTTTGTTTCAAAAACAAACCAGTAAGTTGTAATAAATTATTAGGAAATTTGCCAGCTGAAAGAATCGCTCTCAGCCCACCATTTTCAAACTGTGGTATTGATTTCTGTGGACCTTTCTTAATTAAATATAAGGGCCAGTGCAAAGGTACCTTTCAAAAGTTTTATATAGCAGTCTTCATTTGTTTTGCTACAAAGGCCATACATCTTGAAATAGTAACAGATTTAACATCTGCTGCATTAATTGCAACTTTAAAACGTTACTTTGCCCGACGAGGTAAATGTGCATGCATTTTTTCGGATAACGCAGGAAATTTTGTATGGTCAAACTCAGAATTAAAAAGATTGCAAAAATTAGTGAGTAATCCTGATGTATCATCAGTCATGAAGTAACTAATTATTTTACTATAGAAAGTATTAACTGGAAATTTATTCCACCAAGATCTCCAAATTTTGGAGGCTTGTGGGAGTCAAGAGTCAAATCCTTTAAATACTATTTAGAGAGAGCTGTAGGTTCAGTTAAACTCACATTTGAAGAATGGACCATATGCATGTGACGTCACATCCTCCGACACGTGACCTGCCGGAGGCAGCCATTGGTCAGTCTTAAACAGCTGACTCGGAACTGTTTTTATTTCCGAGTCGCTTATTGGCCGATCGTTTTGTTTATTCCTCCACAGCTGTTTTTTTATACTCTCGAACCCAAACGGTGCATAAGGTCCATTTCTAAATTTAACAGCAGAAACAGAAGGTATTCTATATAGTAGACCTATTGTATCTTTATCTACTGATCCTCATGATTATACCGTCTTAACTCCAGGACATTTTATTAATTGGCCGTCCAATAACTTTAATTGCAGAGCCACAATTAATTGAGAAATTAGATAATTATTTGTCAAGATGGCAAAAAATAACTAAACTACTCCAACAGGTTTGGAAAAACTGGAAACGCGACTATCTCAATAATCTGCACCTTAGAAACAAATGGTAGTTTGCCGAGAATAATGTGAGCCCAAATGATATGACTGTACTTAAAGACTCAGATTTACCTCCATATAAATGGAGATTGGGCAGAATCCAAGAAATAATTAAAGGTTCAGATGGTTATGTAAGAGTTGTGATAGTCAAAGTTTCAAATGGTATTATTAAAATTAGTCAAATATGTTTACTCCCAATGAATTAATTAAAAGTATATACATCTGTGATATTGTAAATAGTATTCATATATAGGATTGAACTTATTTGATTAATTGTATATAATGTATATTTTTAAGTTGTATATTGAAATATCTCATCTCATTTCTTTTCAGTATTAATTTGTATATATGTCTATTCAAATTTCATAATTGTGTAATATTTTTTTGTATTTTACTTTGATAAGTAATGTCTTAAATTTTTATATTGCGTAATTGTATTGATATTGTGGTCCAATGTAAAAACTATTCAGTATTAATGAAATACTGATCATGTAAACAGATTCGCCCATGTGCGGACAACATATCAACTCCCATTCAGCGAAGAAAATAAATCATATTTTTAAAATCAAAAAGAGGTCTGTCGTAATTTAATACAATCCTCTCCAGTCATTACTAAGGAGCCTTACAGGGAAACAAGCGTCAACTCCCTTCTGAATTCCTGGTAATTTTTTTAGTTGAAATTGCAAAGAAATACAAAAAAATTACTTAAAAACGCAAATATAGCTTTGTATCACCGAATAGTTCAGTTTGATGAGCTTTCCCTTAAGCAAAAATTTAACTTCTATTCTCACAGATGAGTTGCGCCCGACCGAAGATTAAATGACGAGGACGACACCTAAGATGGCACCCTGTCTCCAGGCTTCCACACTACATTAGTGTGCGAACAGCAGGCTTATCGTGCGTCAGGCCCGCTCACATTGCGGATCTTTGATTTAATAAGGGCCTCCAGTCCAACATCTGAGGACGGAATTCTGCCACAAAACCACCTTCTTTCTTTTTAAAAGAAGCATATTCAATAAATCTATATTCACAAAATCTAAAACAACTGCTATATGGTGATCTGCGTAAGTGAAATTAGCGTGCTTAATGTTACGCAACTATATGAATGGCAATACTGAAACCTCATTTCTCAAGAATATCATTTTATTCTAAATGCGTAATGGAATCGAAGAATAAAGCACTGAAGTGTTTATTCAGTTAATTTAAAAATGTGCTTACATTTTAAAGCAGTGTCACTGGCTAAGAGGCGCTAGTAGGGAGTCCAGGGCCTCCCCTGTTGGGGCAAATTTTTGTACCCCATTCACGCAACAGCCTAGACGACTAGTAGATAAATAAAGATCTGGCGAAAATATGAGAGGGTGATCATTACGCCCCTCCCCTTGTACAGAACGCCGCCCCGTGCCTGATGCCATTACGGCAACCGAACCGGTTGAATGGACATGGATAAAGCAGGTCGTGCCTCCCTATCGGGGAGATCGTACCCCACATGGGGTAGACTCTAACGCCACTCCTAATCACTGGCGATATGTGACTTCGTATGGAAATCTTCCTGCGAGAATTCTTTGAAGGTACATAGAGGGCGTTCAGGAAGGTCGTTTGCAAACTTTAAGGGGAGGCCAGGCATACAGAAACAAATCATTTTTTCAATGGAACATGGGGTCGGAAACGTAAAGGGGTCCCGCTATAGAGGGCTCTTCGATCATTGAATTGAGTAAAAGAAACGGATACACCAGATGAAATGCACAACGCAGATTGAGTAGAATACAAATTTACAATAATACAGCAATCCTTTCTTTTACTCTTTTTCTGTATCCTTTTTCCTGTTTGATACGTTTTATACATCTGTGAAATACACTGATATATTATTAAATATATTAATTTAGTTACTAAAGCATTTGTATGATTTTACCTGTGCTAACGAAAGATTTATTTCTATATTTAGAGTTTCTATATAATGTCTAGAAGCAAAAAGTAATGTATATAATTTTTTTCATTATTGTTTGTGTGTGTGCGGGCTTTTTTTAGATGGATTAATAGATTTGTACACATTTTATAATATAAATAAAATGCATTTTTTAGTTATATATGTCTAATGTGTCAAAAGTTTGACACAAACAATTGTTTGAATTTCTTATTTAAGTGATAAAAATTAGAATGCATAAAAGTTTCTGTGAAGGTTTAGCAAAATTTCATTAAGAACTTTCTGATTTTTTTTATAAAATTGTTTTTTTAACCAATTTATTTCAAATATTCTTATGATACCTTATGATCCGTTTATAATGACCATCGTGGAGTTATTTGTATTGTGTAAATCATATCAATTAAAAAATGTTTAATATATTATATTAAGGTTTATTTGCACGTTTAATGTTTGCACTCCCAGGCATAAAGTTTTCGAAAAAAAATATGATCACATTTCAAAAGAAAAGTAGCCCTGTGCGCCATTTTATTTAGGTATGCCGCTGAAAGCGTGTGAATGATTTATATTGAAAATCTGAGAAGTTGGAGAAAATCAGTTTATTTTTTACCCCTTAAAATTATTTACATCCCTTTTGCTGTTTTTAACTAGTTGTTTATAAGGCAGAAATAAAAATAATAATAATTAAAGCTGTTTTCTTTTTTTTTATATTTTTATTTTTAATGCATTTTTATTCAATAGATGGCGCCAAATGCTTACAGAAAATATTCAGTATAATAAAATAACCTTTTTAAATTTTCCATTTTTGTGAAAATTAATACATAAATTATATCTTTCACTAAAATTCAGTTCATTGTAGTGAAAATGAATACTGAATAGTACTTTCTTTTCTTTTATTTTTCCTTTTTTAACAAGTTTCTCGATAAGATTTCGCTTCCTTGATTCGTGTATGCTGCCATCTAGTGGATTCAAAAGAAAGTAAGTCTAGTTTTTAATAAAACCGTAACTGTCACTCCTTAAAAAGGATTTTCGGTTTCAACATTTTTCTTTCGAAATTCTCCTTGTCATTTGGCGAAACAGTGAGTATCTGAAGCAATTAACTTTCTTGAAAACTTCAAATTCCTCTCCTATTTTGAAATTGCCTTACGCAGCTTCAGAGAAATTTGCTGTCCGTGAAGAAAGCCACAATTTAAAAGCTTAAAATGTTGCGCCGTAAATCCTCTCAGACATTTTTTAACGGTATTTATCTTGGTTTTTGCAGAGAAACGCTAGAGTAAAGCCTAAATGAAAAAAAAGCTCCCGTCCAAAAGGCAAGAAAGTAATTCATGGAATTTATTGAGTTGAATTCCATGTTCCAATTAAAAGGAAGTGGAGCACCAGTATCGTTTTTATATTCAATATGCGTTTCATTTTGAAGCTACAAAGGAATATTTAGGAACAAACCTATTAATTCTGAACCTTAATTACAATCAGAGAACGACAGTTGCGCGGGTACACCGTTTTCCAAACTTTCACGGCACATCAAAGAGAAATGTTGTGCCTTTTTCATTCTTTGCCCATTTCTGAAAAATGAAACCCTCATGTCCTAAAAACTGTTTCATAAATTTAAATAAAACAATCATATTTATTTGTTAGGAATTTTTGACCCAAAATTATCTTTAATCAAAATTAACAAAAAAATGGAATCTCCACAACACTTTAAAATGCGATTATTTGATTGAAAATAATTCGTCTGTTTATTCCTGTAAAAAAATAATTAAATCTTTGGAAGATAACAAGCTTTAAATTAATTTTCAATAATATCTACTACACTACTGCGAAATGTATAATTATTTATCACTTTTCAAACTATTTTGTTTCTGTATTCGTACTAGCGGTGGTGATTTTTTTTAAATACATAATTTAATAAAGTGAAATATTTAAGCAGGATTGCTTTCTGCGCTACAACGGTTTTCTGAAAACAGTTTCATTTTTAATACTGCAACCATGCTGAAACAATATTTATTTATCTTTAAAATTTCAAATTAAAACTTTTACAGCTAATGTGTAGGCATGCTATCGTAATAACATTTTTTTAAAATTATTATTCCAGAAATATTCGACATACATTCATACGACAAGGAGCGAAAACGATACCGCTCCGAAGACACCCATGAAAGTATTTAGGTATTTATTTTATCGTTTATAAATTTATTTATTCTGTAAGAAGCAAACCTGTCTTATTGGTAATTAGATGGATTCATTCTTCAGCTAAAGCCCATAAAAAGCATTGAATTTTCCATTATATTTTGGAACGAAGATGTACTTTGAGAGTCCTGACAGAAAAATAATACCTAATTGCATTATTGAAAGTTACAAATTTGTGTACTTCACATTCTTTAGAAATCGTTTTCAGCTAGTTTGTATTCCAGTCAAAATTTAGATACTCTCTTTCAATTTTCAGTTAAATTAAAACTGATTTCATTTATTATTTACATCCCTGGAGTTTAGTTGCTTCTTATTAAAATTTTTATGTCTGCAACATAATAAAAAGGGTAAAATAAAAGCCAAGGGGGCACCCGGGTTTGAACCGGGGACCTCTCGATCTGCAGTCGAATGCTCTACCACTGAGCTATACCCCCTCACATTTGTAGACAAATTTTAATCAATAATAACAAGGCCTTTGTCTCGGACTTTTTGGTTGAGGTTGTCTTATTTAATTTCATTTTAAAATGCAGTAATTAATACAAAAATCAGAGCGTTTTTCTTAGTTTATTGACAGCACTTAATCATACATTCACAATCAATTATTGAATACCCAACACCTGGAGATTTATCAAAACGTCGATGTCGAATTTTTTGGCGATTACAGTATTTTCCCTTCTAGTACAATAAAATATATATAAAAAAAAGGATCAGACAATAAAATTAATTTGACAGGCAGTGGTGGTTTTTCGTACAGGTGCTAGAGGCACTCGCCTCCTGCCTCGAAACCCATAGAGGGGGACCAGGCATTACCCCCTGTATAAGGGGGTAATGAACCAGGCCCGTGCCGTCAATACGTGCAACGTCGTGCGGCGCAGAACGGCGGCGATCAAGTGATAACCATAAGCCATTAGGTTAAGTTAAGTCAAGTGTTAACCATAAGCAATTTTTCCCTAATATCGCCACTGCATAAAGCTGCTTATTAGGCATTTGCACTAAGACGCCGATTAGGCTTGGCGCGGCCCTGAGGGGGACTCAACTCAAAATGTTTTCGAGGTACATTGCAGTGCTAGGCTACGGCGAATTTACGGCATTGAGTAAGGGGACAGGCACCTTAAAACGATTTTGCGCATGTGGCATCATATTGAAGAGAAAATCTTTATAGAGACCACCGATCATAAGGTTTTCCAGAATATTTTTTAAAAAATTTCCAATAAGTACAATGAAAATTATCTTTTCTAGTAAATCGTAAATCTGCTTCCATCAAATTTTGCTATTTTTTTTTAATTTACAAAAACAAAAATATTATTTCTCATTTTATTAATTGATATAAATTTACAGATGAGGAATTTTTGAAAACAATAAATTTTGCCTCAACTCTGAAATTGACTAATACATTTTTTAAATTTTATTTAATTATTTTGATCATTGCAATAAGTCATTTTTCACACTTCAATTTCGTCGCTCCTCTCCGATATATATTCTTTAAGTTGATTTATTTATAAATTAGGGTCTACGTTAAAATATTCCTGAAGAGAGGCAATCGGGAATCATGTGTGCAGTATCATTTATTTCAATTCAAACCAAGGCGGGAGATTATCTTAACCGAAATGCATACATCCGATTTGTGTCGGACAAGCCACTAGCGACAAAAGGTTAGAGTAGCGCTTAGCGGCATGAAGTACATTGATAACAGTCTGATATTGCGTACGTATCTCCTGCCTACCTGAGGTGTCGGACAAGTAATAAGCGACATATTTACTCAGCATTTTCCCCCAGAGGTCGGAGAGAAATTGGGAGAAGGTTAATGTGTGCGTTACACAAATCGGATCGATCTCAAAACCTCCCGTGGAACAAAGCTGTTTGTCTCATCACTGAGCAAATAATTTTATTCCCATGCTCTATTGCAGCGGTTCCCAACCCATGGGCCGCGGCCCCCATGTGGGCCTCGGATGGCGTACTACTGGGCAGTGGAACGCTGGTCAAGAGTCGAAGTGAGGGAAGCGTCAAGAGTCGTACTTTTTTTTGCTTAATAAACATTATATTTTTAATCCTTTTACAGTGATTAATTAATTAATTACTGACATATGCATGCATATAATATATACCACAACTACAAGAATTGGGACTACCCTCGCCCTGCAGAAGCATCCGGGTCCTGAATGACAGCCGCTGCAATAGCTCGAGTACTGAGGCCGGAGTCCTAGTAGCTAATCACATGGCCACGGCCCGACCCCTCCCAAAGGAGGTACGTACTATCACAGTTGGAGGGACCCAAAGCCCCACTATTACCATACCCCCAGGAGAGGGGAGTCCACTTATCGGGCAGCAACTCATATCCGTGCACTCGCGGTATAGATAATATATAAATGTACTATATGTGTTTGTAATTCTTTACTTGTAAATTTAGTTAGTGGACCGCATTTTTTTTTATACAACAGGTGGTCCGCGCAACCAAAAAGGTTGGGAACCGCTGCTCTGTTGTATAAACCCTTTTTGATAAATATTGTTTGGGAGGGAAGATTTGGTTACTCGGCAGGCGATCATTAGGGACTACAGATCTTATCTCTGAATAACTTTAAAAAGTAGAAAGCATTTCTCGGTTCCTTATTTTGAGACTACATCTTTCCGTAATTTAATAGTAAAACTGCGGGTGGATGCCGTAACGAGTTTCGCTGAATAATCCGCGGCTCCTTCTGCATTTAGGATCTTCAGCGTTGGTGAGCCAACTAGCGGAAGAGTTCTCCCCTCCACTTTCCCGTATACTTGAACAATACCGCGTGCTTTGTGTTCAGCTTCGTTGTGCAGTGATGAGAATCTAGTGTGCATTTCGAACCTCCTTCCGTTCATTAATTAGGTCCGCAATCTGATTCAGATCTACAACTCTGAACTCAAGACAAAAACATGCACAAAATTTCATTTATCTAGCTCTTTGCGGTTTTGAGTTATCATGTTCACATACACACGGACAGACAAGAACACAGGCAGTCTACCCTTGGACGAATGTAGTGCATAATTAGATTACCCGATCAGCGATTTTGGTGTAAAAATCTCATACAAAATTTCATTTATCTAATTCGATGTGTTTTTGAATAATCACATTCACATGCGAATGTCAAAGAAACCCACAACCCTGCCATGGCATTCCGGTCAACGCTGAAGGACCGGCCGCCACGACACACATCGGGCACTGTGGCCCCCCGCACAGCAATGGCGCTAGAGTTTGCCCGACGAGGGGCACGACCTGCTGTACGGCGGGACGAGTGTAATGAAATTGATCTCAAATTTTCTCCAGATTATTATTTATTAACTACAGTTGAATAACCCGTACAAAAATTTTCCCCGACTGGGGGCTCTGGTCCCCCGGTCCACCCTCTGGCGCCACCCCTTCCCCCGCATAATAACCCCCATTACGAGTGGCTCATGCGGCAAGCCCCCAAAAGCAGGGGTACGCCCTAAGAGCCACACCATCATTATTGTATCCACGTGCAGGAGCGAGAACCCGTTTACTTATCCGGCGGCTTCTCATCTACGAATTCGTGGAGCCTCCAGATGGGAGCATTCACATACAATTATAAAGAGTAAAATCAAATAAAATGCAATTAACAATTCAGACAAATTCAAAAGATATTACAAAATTATTACGATGTTTTAGTTGCGAGCAATATGCCGCTGCATACAAAAAACAAAGAAAGACAAAAAAAAAACATTCCAAATAAGAATAAAGACAAAGAAATCCAACCTGAAAAAACTGTAGCAAACGGACAAGAATCCATTCCAGCATTCTTTCTCAAAAGTTACATGTTCGGCATGAATTCAAAATCTTGGGAAATTTTTCTGTAAGAAGCTTGACTTTCGTCAAAGGAACTTTCTTGTAACCCGAAAGATTCCAAGAGAAAAAGAAAAAAGACAAAGCAAGGAATAATCACAAACATTTTTGTTTATAAAAAAACGAGAACGCCAATAAGATTTATTTAAAAACAATTAAAAGAAAAATCACCAAACATAGGGCACAGAATGCCGTCATAAAACCAAAACATTAATTAAAGAAAATGTATTCGACTAACACCCTATGTAGGCGAAGAGAGAAAGCAAAATGACCCTACAACTCTAAACAGAACGATTTTCCCGCTTAAGAAATTCCAAGAAATCCTAACTCGAAAGGAAAACGATCAGAGATTCTTGCGCCATCTATTAATCGCAAAGGGAAGCAGAGGTAAAGGAACAAAGGGTAACTCAAGGCTAAGAGAATAAATTACTATTTAAAATTAAACAAAAGCCCTCAACAACAACTTCACATACAAATGCCATATATCGAATAGACAGATCGACAGACAGTCAACTTGTTTACGAATCTGGAGGAAAGTTCGATACAGATCTACAATTCTAGCAATAAAACCATATGTCGAATTTCTTCTATTTATCTCGTTGCGTTTATTTTTTTTTATTGATGTCATTATGTTCACATGCATACCGACGGACATACAGACAGATTTCCTCCAAAATTTGAATCAGATCTTCACTCTTTGTGTAAAAACTATATACTGAATTTCACCAGTCTCACCCGTGTTGCGTTTTTGAATGTTCGCATTCCAAAAACGTTTTTTTCGGACTCTGGGAGGTCTAAAACGTGGAGATTTATCAAAATCTCGAGTTCGAAGTTTTTGAAGATAACAATACTTTCTCTTTGTATATTTGGTGTATGAGAAAGTAAAACAATGCTAAGAAAATTCACTCGACTAAAAATATTCCAATAAAATTTGCTGAACAGTTATTTTTAATTGAATTCATTTTTATTTATCATTAATTAATTAGTGATTCGATTTTTTTATTTGTTTCCCAATTTTGGTGTCCCCACAAAATGCTTCGTAAGAAAATAGGATCGCGCAGTGACGTTGCAAGGATAAATTGTGATCAAATATTGTATTTTTTTCGCTTCCTTAATTATTTGGCTTTAGAAACATGCAACCAGGAAGAGTATTCTCCGTTCGATTTTCTTGTATACATCCTCAGTCCCGCCTGGGGTACCACGAGTACGTGATGAGAAGCCGGCGTATAAGTAAGCGGGTTCTCGCTCTTGGATGTGGACAATAACGATGGAGTGGCTCTTTGGGCCCATCACCGATGACGGGTCGTACCCACATAAAAGGAGGGGAAGGTCTTCGCATATGTCGCTTGTAATGGGAGGCTATAATGCGGGGGACAGATTCTTTTCGTGGCGGCCGGTTGTTCATATTCACCATATGGCGAAGTGCTCGGACCAGGTGATTCTTGTGTGATTGAATACATCTTCAATATGGCGCGCTTTGTGCTTCGCTTTGCCGTAGAGTGAAGGGAATACGCATTTTTACAGTACGCATTTTGGACTTCTTCCCTTTGACTGATTAGGTGCAAAATTTAATATAGTTCTACCATTTTCAGTTAAAGGCGACATATTGAAATTCGTCCTTCTAGCTTGTTGCGTTTTTCAGCTTGTAGCTATCGCGTTCGCATTCATACGAATATACACATCGACAGACAGTTGGCGAATCGTATTCAAAATTTGATATAGATATAAAAATTATAAGTCAAATTTCAGTACATTATCTCATTGTGTCTTTGAGTTGTCGTTTTCACAGGGACACGGATACACAAAGAAACTTCTTTTGAACGGATATCGTCCAAAATTTGGTACAGGTTTACAATTTTGGACTTAAGACAGCATGCCAAATTTCATGCGCCTATAGCTCGTTCTGTTTTAGAATTATCGTGTTCACCGTGAGATAGATCATCAGGCATAATTCCAAAAATTATTTTCCGTACTCCGGGATGTCTAAAACGTACAGATTCATTGAAATCTTCGGATCGAATTTATTAAATCTTACAATACTTCCTCTTTCTTATAACAGCATTGTATTTTGTATTCGCGAAGCCCCCTCTGTTAGCCGAAGCACTTACCTTAGTTGATTGTCTTCTCGTTTTGAATCTATGCGAGGACTACTTTGGGATGGAACTTGCGGTTAAATGATGATGAAGACACTTGAGCCAGCATCCCGTCTATTCCAACTACTTCCAAACTTCAACACACACCAATAGAAAGACATTTGACCCATTACAAATTCCACTTTCAACAGCCCCACATATACGTATAAGTGAATCTTCGGTGGAATCGGATCTTGAACCCGAAGCTCTCCGGTTTTTAGTTCGCAATATTTAAGTAAAATCCATTGAATAACATTTTTAAATTGAAGTTCCTTTCATTTCTCAACGTTTCTTTTCTTTTAGGTTGATTTCTTTAATGAATACTATCTATTGCAATGTTTCTCATCACACGACTGTCGGAAAATTTCTGCATAGTCTCTCCGATCGTGGTATTTAGACCCCCAAACCACCCCCCGTTTAAAATCTTGTATGCAAATAACGCTTTGCCCATGTTACCTTATGAATTCAATAAGTAGCGTAATTTTGATTGGATTTGAACCGACGAGTGGCATGTTGTAAAGAAGGCGAAAATCTCGGCCGAATTCGTTGATGCGAGTGTGGGATTGAAAATTTCATTTCCCCGTAACTCTCATACGATTGAAGATAGAAAGAAAGTTTAAATTAGGCGAATTATCGCCTCATCATAACAAACAACCTTTGTACCGAAAATTTTTCGATAGTTACAGTTGCTTAAAAGTTAGATGCTGAAAAGTGGCTTTGGACCCTCTAACTTCGACTGCTTTTTAACCTAAGCATGCGATACCTTGTTAGAAAGCTCTCATCAGTTGCATTCTCTTCCACCCTCTTTGATCCTTGTAATTTCAACCATCATGAAATTAGAGGAGAAAATAGCGGAGCGGAGATGGGTAATTTTCTTTTCCTTATATCTCTCGACAAAAGGAATCTACCTTCGTCTCCCCGGCTGCCTGACAGGGTATTTATTTATTTATTATTTTTTTTATTTTCAAATTATGAATTCCCGGCACTATGTTCCGTTATAAAATAGGTTCGTGAATAGCCCCCTACCTCCGTTTCAAAGAATCGAAAGTGGAAAAAGTTTGAGTAGTCCCTAGGCTAGGCAAAGTCCCTTCAGTGCAGTGGTACTGGGACAAAATATGACATTTTCTTCGCCCCCACCCCAATCGTCATCAGTGATTTAACAAGAGTGAATGTCGCCCGGGGCATGGTTTTATTTTTTCGCCCCTTTCTCAGAATTGGCTTTAAAAAGTGGCATATACAGATTAAAGTTTTGTCTCCATGGTGCCCTTTAAGACTGGCGCCTAGGGCATCAATAACCCGTTGCCCCCCTTCCAAGTCCTACGCCACTGCTTCAGTGGGTAGCGCGAGGTGCTTATGAGGGGACATCAATGTCTCGAGCATCAGTCTAAGAGACTAATAAGAAGACAAAATATAATGCAGTGGCGTATCTATAGAATCGCAGGGTTATCAAAATGCTGGCAGCCCGCGGTTTTAGTGGCCCCATCCGAGGTTTTATCATTACATAGACACTTCTACTGTTCTGCCTCCATGACTGAAAAATGGGTTCCACCCTAAACATATGCTGGGGGCTCCATGCTGTATAATTACGCCACTGAAATACGGATTCCATTTCACGTTATTAAAGCCAAATGTAAAAGGAAACAAAAAAAATTATCAAGCAACCGTGCGCCATTTTTCCTATCTACACCACTGTCGCCTCAGTGAAATTTATTCCTTATTTCAAAGACCCGAACTTTTTTCGCCCAAAAAGCCATCATTTATGCCCGCTCGAGCTCAAGCGCAAGAGTGGGCTCGCGAGAAAATCGAAAAATAGCACCCGCCCTTTCGTTTTTGTCGGAGTGACCCGAACCCCTGCGGTCAGGGCAGGGGGAGCGACCGGTTTGCGCTCCTCAAGGCCTCTCCTGCTCCGGAGGTGTGAAAAGAAAGACAGCACAAAAGAAAAATGGCTCTTTCAGGCGGGGAATCACGGGAAAAGTTTTACTTGAATCCGCCTCATAAAGTAGTCGCGGAAGATGTTTGTCATAATTGATCCTATGTTCGCGATGCTCAGAGGGGGCAGAAAATACGTGACTCAAAAATCTAGATCAGGGATTCTCGGGGCAAGGTGAAATAAGCACGCGCCATGGGGTCCCGAAAAGTGGATATTTTCTAAAAATATCTATCTTATTTTTATCAATCGTACTTCATCAAATCTCAATATTTAGTATTAAATTGACTCTCTTTTTTGAGCTTTATCACTCATTAAATGTTGTGTAGAAAATTATAGTTACTTTTTCAGTAGTAATGCTCAAAGTAATTTTATTAAAAAAAGAGTCAATTACATTTCCTTTTATGCAATGAGCCCTTAATTTATTTCGACAATACTTATGAACGCGCATTTAAAATACAAATTAAAATCGCTGCGTTCAAAGCGTTTTAATTGTTATCAAAGATTAATTAAACCGATTATAAAAATTTTTAGTATTAATAATTTGTAAAAATATATTTATAATGACTAAAAGAGCTCAAAACTGTGTTATTTTAAAACGTAATGCTTAAAAAGTCTAAATGTACAAATGCTTAAGTGCAATGTTTCAAACGGCCTACAAAAAATGTAGATCCAGGGCCTTCAAGAAGTTTAATCCCCCCCATGACAATAAGGCTAAATGACGCCCAGGAGCATAGCAGTCTTTTGCACCCCCGTAGTCATATCTGTCAATTTAAACGCAAGAATATTTCGTCTCCGAGTCACCAAAAGGGCGCGGGGAAAGAAATAAAGAAACCGAGCATCGATACACCCTTTCCCGTCCTTAACTTGAATTCGCATATACGATAGTCATAAAAAGAAAAAAATTAACCTACCGTCGAGACAATAGAAAATACGTGATTCAGAAATCTAGACCAGGGCTTCTTAAAACTTTTTCCATTCGTGGCAGTCGCCAAAATTGGCACCCAAGACATCAATACCCTCTTTGTTATATTTCGCTTGAATGCGCCTAAATGTTTGTTATAATAGATCCCATCTTCGCGATTGTGAGCAGAAAATGCTTTACTGCAATCTATTCCAGGGCTTCTTAAAGCTTTTTTTTTTTCGCGACAGTAGTGTTGCACAGTGGCGGTGGTTGGGTGGAAAAAGTAAGGGGCAAAAGGGACATCTAAAAGTACCCGGGAGTATAGGGGTCGACAACAAAATTTAAAAATTTAGCTATTTTCCCGGACACTATTCTTTTTTAATAATTCTTAGTTTTAGGCAGCTAAATGAAATAAAAATTTATTTTTTCCTACTGCCCCACGCCCGCCAACTCGCCGCCACTGGTGTTACAAAAGTAAAGACACACAGGGTCACAGAGCTCAGGTGTCGTCTTCGTCGTCTGACCGCGATTTAAAATAACGAGGTCCGTCCTAACATAGCCCTCGTGTCGCTTCAAAACGGGACATTAATATAACTAAACTAAACTAAACTAAACTAGGGGGCTCTGCCCCCTGCTCGCTAAAGCTCGCCAACCCCCAGGAGGATTGCGCTGCACTCCTCCGGGGCTTGCTAAGCAAACCCTGCTCGCTTCGCTCGCTACATGAAGACACTGGGTGTCCTAGCACAGTTGTTATAAAATCTTTATATATATATAACACCCCCTGCTCGCTCCGCCCACCGACACCAAAGAATCACGTGATTCTTTCGGGATCACTATGTGAAAACAGCTCGCTTCAGTCGCTTACCGTACAGTTATCCGTTTCTGCTAGTATTAGGAAATTATAAGTACATTAATTAATAAAAGTAAATTTAAATTATTTGAAATTGCACGAACTCCTAAAATTAATTTTTCATCAGTTCCTACAATTAAAATCTTCTGGTAGCACAGATATATATGTAAATGTTAGAAAGAAATTTGAAAGGTAATATTTATAATCCAAAGATGATTAAGAATCAAAATTATTTTCATCAATCAGAAATTTATAACTTCTTGGCATACACTTTTGAGTATTTATTCAAAAGTTTATTTCAACATAACTTCATTCCACTAAAATTTTAAGTTTAAAACTGATAAGATAGCCTTTTCCAAATCTTCAAAATAAATTTTTTTAAATTGCTTTTTCCACCAAAATTTCAAATATGCCCTCTATACAATGGAATGTAATTCAGAAAAGCTTTCCCACATGTATACATGCTTATTCCAACAATTATTTAGTCAAGAAAAATAGTGTTTTTTTCAGTGAAATCATTTGTGTTTTAAATCTCAGAAAATCCTTGATCGTCTCTTGTCGTAGACAGATGTAAACCATCTTGCAACCTTTTAGCTAAAAAAGGACAGTTAATGAAATAGTGGCTTGAAACATACTCAAATTAACTATTCAAAATTAAAACCCATAATAATTATTTACTTTTAACTTTTTAAAACAGATAAGATAGCTTTTTCTCAAAATTTACAAAATCCTTGCTTTTTTAAGCAAAATTTTAAATATGCACTCTTTTTTATAAAATATTACACAGAAAAGCTTCCCCACCTGTATAGATGCTTATTTCAACACTTATTTAGCCATGAAAGAAATAGCGTTTTCCTCAATGTAGTCATTTGTGTTTTAAATCTCAGTAAATTCTTGATCGTCTCTTGTCGTAGAAAGATGAAAACCATCCTACAACCTTTTAGCTAAAAAAGGACAGTTAACTAAATAGTGGGTTGAAACATACTCAAATTAACTATTCAAAATTAAAACCCATAATAATTATTTACTTTTAGCCCTTTATAATTGATAAGATAGCTTTTTTCTCAAAAATTTCCAAAATCCTTGCTTTTTTAAGCAAAATTTTAAATATGCACTCTTTTTT